>OW026523.1:115429830-115799830 GCA_932274085.1 Protocalliphora azurea
GACCGGAAATCCCAAAACATTACTTGTGCAACTAAAGGGTTAAATACATATATCAATAGTATTGAGTGAGACCTCTCCAACGGTACCCTAAATTACGAATTAAGATGGAAAATGTCAAAAATATTCAAACTTTAATTAAATAGTATTTAAAATAAAATTATAGAAAATTTTACTCAAATTTAAATTTCACGAGAAGGAAAAGTAATTTTAACATTTTTTTACTCATTATATAATAAACGTCATTTGCCTATCATATTTTGTTTTTTTTTACATAAGATAAAAAATATATATAAAAAAATATATATACTGTTGATCGATAATCAAATTTTCGGAGGTATTCCAACAAATGGTACAGCTCATTATTTCGTGAACGAAATAATTGAGCCGATATATTTTGGGGATTAGTTTAAAAAATATCAATCTTTAATTTGAGGGGGCGCATTTGCAACATTTCTTGTCTCCAAACCAATATATATAAATATATATATATATATATATATATATATATATATATATATATACATATATATATATAATTTGAACTTTTCTCAAAATCATTTGGAATTTTCTCAAAATCAACTAGAAATTCTCATTTTTAAATCTCAATTTCATTTTTAATTTTCTTAATTTCATGCTGAAATATTCTGAATTTCTCTTAGAAATGGTATAGTTTGAAATTTAACGCTACAATTTAAAAAATTATATCATATGCTATGAACACAATTGCATCGTCGGAACGTACTATATCCGTATTTGTTGTACTTTCATTTTATCTACATTTGTGACGTAGACGTACCCTTTTGTTTGAAATAAATATTAAAAATACTATAGAAATTTTGAAATTTTATTTATTCATTTTGTTTGAATTTTCTTTTTAAACAATACAATTTTTTTTTTTAATTTTTTTACGCGCTATTATTCCCAGGGCTTAATTGAAAAAAAATAAGGGTGAATAAAATTGAAGTTTATTGTTGTGGGGAAAAGCTAGTTCCGATGCACATTTCGCTGGTTGCTCATTAGGAAACCTTTTTAGGAAAGCTAAAAATGTCTTATACATAAAAACATATTGCTCTGACTAAAGCAAAAATTGCTAATGTGTAAAAACATCTATAATATTTTAAAATATTATATTAATACTATAAATTTAAATTCATTATCCTAATTTATATTTTTACTTTATCTCATAGTAGTGCCTCGGTGGAATGTCTTTTTTCAAAATTATCATGAATGGAAAAAAAATCCAGCAGACTTATACTACGTTTACATCAAACAAAAACAAAGTAATTTTTGGCATCATTTGGTTTTGATTGAAAAACTGCATGAATTTCTTTTGTTTTTCCATACAAATAAAAAGCCATTTTTATCCAGTTTTTATTGAAAACCAAATAAAAACTACTCGTATTTATGACACAGCCTATTCAGTTATTTTAGAAGAATAAGCTTTTTTATATTATAAAAATATATGAATCACAGAAAATTTTTATAATTCTTTAATTATTTTGTTTGTTACAATTTTTTTATTAAGAATATTTTAATAAAAAAAAATTGTTGATTTTTTTTTATAGAACAAAACGTCAAGAAAAACGTATTAGTTTTTGAAATGTTGTTTTCGTCAAAACTAATTGGTTTTGTTTTGGTATAAACGTAGTATTAAGGTTAACACTTGTGACCCCATGCTTTCAGTCCTATATTTTTTAGACGGGGATTTTTATGATTGGAGTTCGAGTGAAGACCTCGTACAAAAGTACAGAAGTTAAATTAATGAAAAGAGAATTTTATGTGAACTATTTTTATGAATAAACCTTTTTTTGCAATAATAAAAATTATTATAAATAAATTATTTTGTTACTAATAACATTTAATTTAGTAGTATTTCTTAAAATTCAATATTTTTTGGTTTTTTTTTTTTTTTTTTTTGTTTTTATCAAATAAATAAATTTTGACGAGTTTTTAGGTATTGAAGCAGTTGACCCCTTTTTTGGACAATTTTAAAAAATTCTCAACACTTACGCTGCTGGTAAGATTTTTAAGCAATATATCTAAAACTGTATGAAAAAGCTTTTGTAACTAAATGCTTTAAAATTATTGCCAAATGTTAGTTTAAAAAATTTTTAAGGTATTTATATGATAATAATATCATACACCATATGGAAGTTCCTTTCCTGGAATTGAGTTTCGTAAAAAATTATTATCATATTATTGTTTTAATTGAAAAATCTTATATTCAAAGAAAAATTTATCTTTTTAGTGAAAAATTTCTTTTCAGGTAAATAATCGAATTTTTGGTAAAATTTCCGACTTTTGGTGAACAATCGATGAACTTATATGTATGATTTAATCATGCAATACATGAACGTATTTTATAAATTAATATTTGTATACCCTACACAACCATGGGTGGCTGGGCATTTTTAATGAAATTTGACACAAATATTTACACGATGCTACAGCGAAAAAAAAACACTTGGAATGTAGATATGGGTAAATGGAAATTTAGAATTTTCGATATCGATGTTCCCTGCTCAAACGAAAGTTTACTTCATTCTAAAATACCCCTTCTCAAAATTTATATCCTAGCATTATCCCTTCTGAGCTGGATCAAAATGAAGAGTGGTACTTTTTTCATGTTTTTTGGATTTTTATCATTTTTCTGCCAAAGGAATATTATGAAAATTTGGTATCGCGAGAAAGACCTTTGAGATGCATATTTAATGACGTAATGAAAACTTGACATTTTGCCATTTTTCACAAAAAATTTAGATATTTGAATCTTTTAGACTTAAATATTTCAAAAAATAATACAAAAATAATACAATATAATTCTATTGCATTCGAACTCGTTTGAATTTTATTCGAATGTTTCGAAACATATTTTTCTTTATATATAAATGCTCCTACGTTAGTAGAAATTTAAGAAAGCTTATAAAAATATGCGTATTATACTACTAAATTCATTTAATTCCTCTTCTTATAAAAAAACACTTGTTATTGAAGGGAAGTATACTTTAAAAAATTTGAATAAAATTCGAACGAACTCGAATTTTTGAAAACCAAAAAAATAATGTTTCGGTATAACAACTAGAGGTTTATATTGTCTTACTTTGTAGCCAGTTTTTTAATTTATATGTAAAAAATCAAATATCTGAATTTTTGGTGAACAATTTATAGATTTTCGACACATTTGAACCTAAATTTTAGTTATATCATTAAATGCACGTCCCAAAGGCCTATCTTACGATACCAAATTTTCATATTGTTTCTTTGGCAGAAGTGGGAAAAAATCCGTATTCTGAAATTAGTGTGGGATTTTTTTCCATGCAAAATTTAAGATTTTTTTTAAAGTACTTTTAAGAAATTAAAAGGTTCAGTTTTTCTCCTTTGTCATAAAGTTGGTTATTTTTCGAATAAAATAAGCCATGTATCATTAAAATTGATGCACCCATGAAAATACACATTAAGTGGAGACACATTTATTACACTAATGATCAAAATATTTTTTTTAACATAACATATTTTTGTTTAAAGGAGCACAAAAAAAAATATTTTTTTACCTACAAGAGTTATTATTTATTTTTATTTTGCATTATAAATATGGTAACAACAAAATACACGTAAAATAACAGATTTTTATGAGTTTTACAACTTCGAAGAAATTATATGTTCCACAATTTTAATCCGATGTTTTAAAATTATGAATCAATTTACTCTTAATAAAATATAACATTAGAAAAAAATAAGAAAAATATATGTTTTTAAGAAAAATGTGTATTAAAAATGACTGAAAAGTTTAAAAAATAAGAATAAAAAATCTATTTGTTTCTTTAATATCCTACACAGTTTTGCTATGAATATAAATGTGTATTTATCTTTTAAAGGCGCTAAATTGGCGCGTTTTACCATGAGTAATATTTCGATTCATAGATTAACAAGTATATAGTTATGAGAGAGGAAAAAAAACTAATTCAATTCACCCAACAACAAAATACATGTAATTTTTGTTGAGCCAAAACGGGGTCATCTAGACTCTACTTGATAGTTTGTGCGCAGTTAACTACCATGGAAACCAACATGTAGTCATATATATTTTGTTTCTGTATTTTGAGAAAAAAAAGTAATTTTTTGAAAATTTAGTTTGACGTTACTCTCATATAAATAACCTTCTAGTCGTATTACACGTGTCGATTAGGAACACATTTTACATCTCTATTAACTGATAAAGAAAAAATAGTATTTTAAGGCCTGCGTAAAATGATTTTCTACCATTTTTCTTATTAAATTTTAGTCAGCTATGAAATTTTGACGAAAGTATATAAAATTGATGAAAAAAAATTCAATATTATAAAATATTTAGAAAAATATCATTAAATTTTATATGTCTAATGATTTCATACACATTACATTCTTTAAAATACTTCATATTCATTATTAAATATCATTTTCAAAAATAGAGTGTTGCTTTCAGAATGTATTTAAAATGTTCACATGTTTTTAATTTTTTAATGATAAAATTTTAATTTTTATCACCACAGTAAAAATATTTTCTGTATTTTTCTACTAAAACGAGTTTTTCATTTCATTTCGAAGTTTTTAAAGTGGTCATTTGAAGTGTCTATCCGTATTACCTAACCCATCGAATAAAGGATATATTAGCAATTTTCAGATTTTTCCAACAACGTTCCTACTTATTTTAGGAATTGTGTTTTTTTGGACTGATTAAATCAAGATTTATGCATTAAAATTTAAAAATATTTGGCCGAAGATAAGTTTTATAAATTTAAATTATAAGTTTTATAAATTTAAATTATGAATCTATAATTTCAAAACTGCATAAAATTTTACTTTCTACAATAAAAACACCAATTTTTATATTTTTATATTTTTATATTTTGAAATATAGGTCACTGTTTACGCTGAAATTCAAATATTAAAAAAAAATAACAATTATGATATGTTGTTAGTCTTAATGAAAATCAGGTTTTAATTTAAAATATTAGTTAAAAGGCGATAAATTGAACCAAAATCAAACGATTTGGTTTGATTTAGTGCGTTTTGGATTTTTTTCCTGCACGTTGTTGGTTATAAATAGTTGACAACGCTGTTTAAACGAATAACCACTTAACCAAAATCTACCACACTAGTATAAATCAAAAGCTTTATAAATAAAGCTTTCTTTTTTTAGCGAGTTACCATATCAATTAAAAAGTATACTGCAGACATGTAATATATTTATTACTTTTATTTTATTTCTATCATACACTTAATTCTTATCATAAGTATTTACTTAATATTTTTCTTTTTTTTATTTTCATTAAAGAATTATTAGTTTAAGGCCAAAATAAATATATAAGTACATATAAGTAAATATGTATAATATAACAAATCACATTACTCTCTAAAATATATATACACGTACACATACAATTATACTTATATTTAAAACAAACAAAAAATACTTAACAAACTAAACAATTACAATTAAAATTTCTTTATACAAAATCTACAAAACAATCGTTTTTAATTAGTTTTTTTTTTTTTTTTTGTTCTTCTTTTAGGAAACTTAAAGAATAAAATTATTTCAATCAAATTTTGATAATAATACAGTCATTTTATATAAAACAATTTTGGAATATAGCTGTTTGATGTAAACTATTCTTACAAAAAAAAAAAAAAAGAATCATAAAAGTTTATCTAACAGATATACCATTAATAGTAATGACATTTCCAGCTGTGGGTTCTGGTTCATAGACCTCATCGTTTGTGCGCATTTCATAGGGTGCATCATAGAACTGTTCGTTGGGAATTTGATCATAGATGTTTTCCGCTATAATATAGGTAAATATGAAAATATTTGTTTCTTTGTTTATAAGAAAGTATAAACTTACCTCCTTGACCCACAGTACCATTGCCATTCATACCCCTTCCACCATGGAATGTATTAAAAGTAGCTGGTGGACCATTATCTAAATGCATATTGCGATTATTAGCTTCTAGTGTTGAATAAGACATTACAGCCGCACTTCTTTCGTCTTTTGTTTCGGCGGCCTGTATATTTTCCGTATTCTTTACCGGTCTGGCCTTATTGCGGTGTATGAATATCAGACCAATCAAAATAAGTAAAGCAATAATAACAGTGGCTCCTATAGCTATGCCTGTTCCCAAGCTGCCACTTTCTTGAGCTTCTGTAGCGGTCAATTCACATCGGGGCTCATCACCACTCCACTTGCCATCTTCTGTACATTTACGCAAATATTGGCCAATACGATTAAATCCAGGTATACAATGATACTCAGCTGAGCCTCCGTATAAGGTAGATTCATTGACAACTATGACACGACCATTTTCAATAGGCTTAGGGCGTCCACAATCAACAGCTTTAAGAGATTTAAGAAATTAATTAAACAAAATATTTTATTTTTGATTTCAGAAATACTTACGTTTACATATTGGACTTTTGCCAGTCCATTTGCCTGATTTTTGACATACTCTCGTATCATTACCAATCAAATTGCGTCCTCTCTGACATCTAAATTTAGCTAGTGAACCTACTGATCTTTTATCAGCCTCCACTATAAGGCTTTCACTTAAATCTGGTTCATCACAAAGGATTTCAATACAATGTGGGGTCTCATGACTCCAAGTTCCATCTTCAGTACACAAACGTCTTGAAAGACCATCTAACTTGAAATTAGTATCACATTCATATAAAGCAGCAGCTCCATAATAGGTGAAATTCGTGGCTAACGTTACTTTTCCATTGGTGATATTTAAAGGAGGTCCACATTCAACATCTTTGAAATAAAATTAAATAAATTAAATTTTATAAATTTATTAAACTTTATTTTATATAAGGTATTAAGACTTACAAACACATTCAGGTACATTGCCACTCCATTGGCCATTATCTTCACAGGTTATCAAAGCTTCTCCAACCATTTTATAACCACGCTCACAGCGATATTTGGCCAAAGCT
This sequence comes from Protocalliphora azurea, assembly GCA_932274085.1. Taxonomy (NCBI): domain Eukaryota; kingdom Metazoa; phylum Arthropoda; class Insecta; order Diptera; family Calliphoridae; genus Protocalliphora; species Protocalliphora azurea. Next base: position 115,436,801 of record OW026523.1, read on the forward strand.
CCAATTCTATAAAGAAAATATAATAGTAAGAGTTTATCATATTTTACAAAGTTCAACATTTTTAAAATTTACCTATAAGTTTGTGCCGAATTGGATGAAGCCTCCGAGGTTCTTATTAAAGTACGACCATACATGCGATCATTGCCTGTAACGGACAGCAAACTATGAGGAGCCAAAGCTGGTTCTGAGCAGCGAATTTCTGTAAAACAAAATTTTAATTTATACAGTTGATAAAAGTATGTGTAAGCTATTTTATTTTTATCGAAAACTGACCTTCACATTTTGGCGATGAATCACTCCAAACACCTGACTCCAGACAAGTACGCTTTGGTACTCCACTTAATTTATGAGACTGAGAACAGCTAAAGGTTACCTCGGATCCAACATAAGTGGTATTAGTGGTATATTTATGACTACCGTAAGGTATGGGAGTTATAGTGCCGCAATCAATATCTTTTTAGAAATATAAAACAGTTATTATTTTGTAATAATTTTATATATTTAAGAAATTTATCTTACATTCACAGAATGGCGCATCTGCACTCCAATCACCAGAATCCAAACACTCTAATATGGGATTTCCTCGCAAAACATGTCCCGGATCACAATTATAGGTAATTTTAGAATGAACATTATAATCATAGCCTACAACAAAGGAACCTGGTGGCACATGTGGTGTATCACAGGTAACTAGTTCACAGATAGGAGCATCACCTGACCATTTGCCTTCTTTAGTACAATAAAGATCCGAAGGACCATCTAGCCAATAATCATCTTCACATTCATATTTCACCATAGAACCCACAGTGGTAGAAGAGTTTATCAAAACAGACACACCATGATCAGGTCTAGCCGGAGAGCCACAGTCTACAAAGCGACAAGAAGGAGCTTTGCTAGACCATTCACCTCCCAAGCCACAAGATATAACCTAGAGCAATAAATTCAATCAATATATTATTTAAATTACTAATAATATCAAATACTTACCGGTTCTCCCACTAACACATAACCCGTTTCACATTCATAAGTAGCCGTAGATCCTGCTCTTTTATCGGTAACTACCACTGTACCTCCCTGTATTTCTGGTGGTTCAGGACACCAATCAACCAAACATTCTGGCTGTTTACCCGTCCAACCTTCCAACTCACAGGTACGATTTTCATTACCAATCAATGTGTAATTTTCATGACAACTATAAGTGGCTTGTACACCATAACTTGTACGCTGTTCCGACAAAAACACTGAACCGTGTTCCAACTCAGGCAATGGACCGCAGTCGACATCTGCATATAAATTTGTTTGTGGTTACATTAACAAAGTCATAACATATTATAGCTAACAAAAAAGTTTATAACAACAATTAGTTTTTTTGTTATATTTTACATACATTTACAAGTGGGTGCCTTTCCGCTCCATGTGCCATCGGTGCGACATGTACGTTCTGCATCACCAATTAATGAATGACCCTTGGGGCATTTGTATTGTATCGTACTGTCAATCGTATAGTTTTTACCAACAATTGTTGTATTTTGTTGGGAATCTGGTGAGCCACAAGATAGTGGTGCTATGGAAAATAAATTGTTAAAATAAATAAAAATATTAATATTTGTATTTAAGAGGAAGTTAGTTAGTGTTTAGAAAGTTTAACACTTTGATGAATAATTGAAAATATGAATTGCATATAGGGGTTTTGAAAAATTTTTTTATTGTTAACTGAAGCAAAAGTGTTGAAATTTGTGTCACATTTGGCCAAAAAGGTTTTACAATTGTTACTGTTAATAAAATTAATTAATTGGTGATAAGTAGTACATTATAATTTTGCTCATATTTTAGTATTATATATTAAATTAAGTAATTTACTTTAAGGTAAAATAAAAAAAAGTATTAGAGTTCTTCATGTCATTCCATAAAAGCTTCGGAAAAACATGAAAATCTTTTAAGATCTATACCAAACATATTCGAGAGTAAAACGAATCTCAGAGTAGAGCTTTGTATGCCAAGTTAAAGCTAATATTATGCTTAAGACATTCGGAGTTCAAAAAGATCCAGATAGGAAAGCTAGAAATACCGTTGAACATAAAAAGAGCAAAGCTCCTCAACGTATTTAAAAAAATATATATAGTTTGGCAACAATTTATAGCTACGACGCGATAAGTAATTATTTTTTTAAGTGATGCTTAATAATTCAAAATAATTCTTTGATACCAATGGATACCAAGTTTATGATCTCTAACAAATATTTGACATATGACTGTTGAATTAAGATTGTCCGGATAAAAATTCTGTAAACTATTTATATTAAATTAAAAAAAAAAAAAAATCATGTTGACTAATTCTTAATATATTCTGCTCATTTTGTTGATGAGTATATACAACTTATTATGTAATGCATTGATATATAAATTAATAAATATTTTTCAATTGTTAAAACTCACCATGTTGACATATAAAATGCAAATAGTCCAGATTACAGCCCACATCATTCCACAACCAATTGCGACCACCATCCAATACCACGCAATTCTGTTCACCATTATAATTGTTGGGTTGATCTTTACCCCAAGCTGGTTTTTGGACTATTTCACCTGTTAAAATGAAACACACACAATAATAAAAAAATATTAACATTAAAAAAAGTAAATAATATAAATACACGTAATAATTAAAAAGAAACTTTCATTTTTCATACAAAAAGAACATTTTTGAAGCCATAATTGGCTGGAATAAACGATTAAACATAAATATTAATAAAAATTCCATAATAAATGTGACCATGTTTATTAAAGAAAACAAATATGGCCACTGATATTGGTTATTGTTTATTAAATACATATTATATGTTTCTAGCATTATTAATTTTTTTCGTTAAATACGCTTGAAATAGAAACACATTTTTAAATAAACGTTCAAAGCTTAATTAAGTACTTTCTTTTTTTCGACAATAACTTTCAGGGTTATTAAAAAAATGCTTGAATAATAAATTAAGTTTTTATTATTTAATTAATAATAAACTTGTTTAATTATGACATTTTTGCAAATCTGTTTTGGCAAATGGATTTTAAATGATACCCAGCAAAATTTTTGGTAACATTTTGAAGGTTTTATTTTATTTAAATAAATTTCAATAAACACATATGAAGAATTTCAATAATGTTCAAAACTCTTTGAAAACGACTTTATGTTTTGTATTTCTCGCATGTAATTTTCTAAGTGTCAAAAACTTTTTTTTATAAAATATCATTTTAGACATTTTGTTTAAAAAAAACTAACAGCATCAAAATAGGGTTCAACCAACAACTTTCTGTTTGTTAATTCAGAGCTCTAATCAACAGATTAACGTGATTGCAATATTACTTTTCTATTATACTATTGAGTACTTATTTATGTAAGGTAGAGTAGGCAAATAATAATGACGCCTCATTACCAAGAAACTACTTTAATAAGTAGTTGACATTACCGAGAACCAAAAAGTTTTTGCAGTGAAATTAAATTTACAGAACAGAACTCTAAACACGAAGTGATTCTCTATAGTTTGAGGTATATCTCATTTATGTCAGGAAACCAGGCAAGGGGATAATTTTATAATGCAAAAAAAAATGTATGCATTTTTAAAATTTTTCATCAAATTTTCAAATTTTGTTCCGCATTTCTTTAAGACCTGATTTGAAAATATGAAAGGAAGATTTAAAAAACATCATTTATACCGGCTACAACGGCATTTTTCACCAAACATTTTTCGCTTGCTGAGAACTACCACGAAGTATAAATTACGTTAATATTAATGTCAAATGAAAGCATTTTATTTGCTTAACTAGCGTATAAGCCTGTCAATGCCAATTGCAATATAATAAAAAAATGCCCAAAAAAATCCAAAGATCTTTTAAAAATTTTATGAACAACCTTTTGTCGCTTTCCCCTATCTAATCGAAATTGAAAAATTTGAATCAGTTAGAATTTGATGGTGAATAATACTTAAAGTATTAAAGGGTAAAATTAAAAGGGTATCAAAAGAATTAATCGGCATAAATTTTCTTCCTGATCGAAATACAAAATCAGTTTCCGTTAAGATTTGGAGAGCAAACAATTAGGATAGCAAATTTAAATTTTTTAAAACTAAAGTCGACTTTTAAGAATAGAGGTTTCTAAAACTGCCTCCTTTAGTATTTGTAGAACTAATAGTTTTTCAGAAAACTCTAAAAAGAGGAAATTATATATAAATTCAATTATCTCCACTCTCTGATAGAATATTTAAAATCTAACTCCGATAGGATTTATATAACAACTGGTTTAAGTAAGGCGAATTTTTATTTTCTACATCCCCTGGGAGCTTCAATAAGCTTTGGAAAAAGAAAATATGCTTATAAAAATCTGCGTATTTCCGCTGACCGATAGAAATTTCAATATCTGGCTTTGTTAGTATTTGTAGGGCGAATGGCGAAAGAAGTAAGCCGAATTTTAATTTTCTACATCGTCTATGAGCTTCAAAAAGCTGTGTAAAAAGACAACGGGTTTATATCAGCTCCCTGATAGAAATTCTAAAATCTGACACCGTTGGGATTTATAGATTGAATGGTTATTAAGCCGAATTTTAACATTCTATTTCGTCTAGGAGCTTCAGAAAGCTCTGAAAATAAAAAATGCTTAGAAAATTATATATAAATCCGGATATAGATAGAAATGTCAAAATCTGGCTCCTTTAGGACTTATAAGACGAATAGCTATATAAGTAAGTAAAATTTTAACTTTCCATGTCATCTGAAGCTCTGGGAAGAGAAAACTGGCTTAGGAAATTATATAGATATAGATATAGATACTAAAATTCAGGGGCGTCAAAATATTTTAAGGATTTATAATTGTATGAACCAACCTCAAAAATCAGCCACACACATTTCGCATTATAGTTGGAATTTCAAAATAATAAGAACTTATCACTAAATATGATACATATTGAAAATTTTGCGAAAATTGACTTTTTTAACAAATAAAATCGAGCTTTTTGTAAGGAATATTATAATGAGTAGTAAGGTTTAAACGACTATACTTTTCCAACCAGTATTAGTAATATTCATTTGATTACAAAAAAATATCTCAAGATATGTATATTATTTATTACAAACTATCTTCAGAAATTTTTAACCAATAAAAATTGTTTTTGGAAGTTCTCTGAAATTGCGTTATTTTGGTTGCTATAAAACAATATCTCTATTTTTAGATTTTTTTATGTTTTAACTTTAAATCTTAACAACTTTTGTGCTTATTAATAAAAATCATTAACGTGGACATACTTTGCATCCATAAATATCGCTTAATAAAACCCCAATTCGTCTCAAAAGAAAAAAATGTTAAATATTTATGCTAAAACTTTAGTAACAAATTTGTTAAAACAATTTTCAAAAATTCAGTATTACAAAAACGGCAGATTGGCAACATTGGTTTTAAAATATTTAAGCAGGAATTTACTTAATATTTTATTTTATTTTACTTAATATTTTATTCTACTAACTAAAAGTAGTCTAATTGTATGAGAAACTCGGGGAGTTTCATAAGGATTCATTTTGCACATGTAAATGTTTGGACAAATTATGGAAAAAATTATTGGGAATATAATAAATAGTACGACAAAAGGGGGAGCTTTCACCGCATTGTTTCAAAATGCTCACTTCTCGTAACTCTAGACGTTATTTAAACGTGAACTTTTTTATCCTAGAGACTTTAATTTAAATCCTTTTGGTCCTGACTATCACTTCTTAATTTTGTTTATGAATTTCTTTAATGATAAAAAATGGTAATACTAACCCTAAATAGATGGCGCAGAATTCTTTAAGGAAATATCTGAATATATTTGATAGTTTTTGAGTCCTTCATGCATTTTTGTTTAATAAATAGAACATAAACAAATAATTCTATTTATGGGAATATTTTAAAGAGAAAAAATTTGATTACAATGTGGATCTAAAATAATTTGTCAAGTGGCTAGCAAGAAGTAAAATTCTACATTTGAAAAATATATCTGCTAAACGATTTGAAGATGATTTGAATTTGCACTCATGTGAAAATTGTAAGAGAAATCTCCTTAAAATGTAAGATATCCTCAAACAACATACACTTTTAAAGCACCAATGAAAACGTGGTCTTAAAAGTATTTAAACTATTAACTGTATACGTACAAATTACTAAAAGTTCACTTATAAGACCATACAATTTAAATAAACCAGTTATCCAAGAACTAAACTGATGTAAATTAATTTTTGGGCTCAGGTTTTCATTAGCAATAGATGAATAGTGTAGCATAAAAATAGAAGGAACTTAATTATAATTTTGTATAAGAAATGGGTTATAAACCTGGGGCTCTCTTAATAATAAGCTTATTCCGTAAAATTATCGAGAAAACTTTTACCAACAGGGTAATATAAAACAAAAGTAATGATTCGACTTTCGGATGAGTTGTTATATAATAAAAAAATGTTAATTTAATTTTCAAAATGTCAATATTTGAAATAGAACTGAATTAGTTTATCGTTTTATGATTAATTAATTTATTTTAACATTTTTTATTCTTAATGCGAAACAGCTCAAAACGCGGTTACCTTAACATGTAAATAATGGGGTTAGGGGAAGATAGATAGAAAATTGGTTAGGTATTAAATTTAATAATTATGTTTTTTTTTTTAAATAAACATTTATTTCTTACAAAAATAAAAACAATATAAACGAATATACTTATAAAAACAAATAAAATTCTAAGTCAGTCAGATCATTCAGTCTAATTTTTGTTTCCAGTTTTCTGCCTTTTTGTCAAGAAGGCATCTAATGTAGTTTGTGTTTTCCTTTTGCGTTCTGTTAGAAGTTGTTGATAAGTGGATAAAGCATCTATAACACCCCGACTTGCTTTTGAATTCCTGTCAAAATTTGGATCATTTTCAACAAATTGGTCATTGTTTCAGTTATAGTGGTTAAACACCTTTTTACAAACGCCATCGCAAGTTCTTTTTGCTCTTCCTCGAAATCACTATCAATACTTTTGTTTTTTTTCTGTTCTTATTCAGTTAATTCCTTGAGCTCATCATTAGAAAGACTAACTGCTGTTTCTTCAACTATTTCTTTAACGTCTTCCACATTTACCTCATCCAAACTGCGCACAATTTCGGGAAATCCACGGGTTGAAATATAAGAGCGCTAAACCGAAACAGCGTTAAGCGGGGTCTTAGAATTTTTTCCGCAAATAAACTGTAGGATAGTTTTATGCCTTTGCATAATGAAGATTGTAGTGGTTCTTATCTAAAGGCTAAACTCTGTTAAACTTTAAGACTTTTTGTCCACTGACTATTAATAAGTTTTTTTTTTTTTTATTTGGCACTTTTAATTTAAGCACTTGCAAATATATTGTTATATTGTCTTTGACCAGTATTTTGGAATATTTTAAATTAAGACAACCTAAGCTTTATGCCATTTTAAATTATAAATGAATCCGTTGAAACACACAACCGTTATATCTTACTACACATTTGTGCTCATGAAGAAATGAAAAATAAAAAATAAATATAATAAATTTTTTACTTTGGATCACAAACTCAGTGTGATCTAAAGGCATATTTTTCAATTAATTTTATAACAGTTTTCGTAAATGTGGAATGTTGTGTACAATGCAAAAAATTAATTCATTCTGACGACATTTCACTCTTCATATTTGTCCTTCTATATTGTTTGATGCGATCCAGTGTACTGCGATTGGAAATCGAAGTACATTTCGCAGCGAAAACTGGAAAAGTTGGCCAAAATAAGTTTTGTGTTTTACCTCGACATGGATATGAAAAAAAGTATTTAAACAAATTTTTCATGAAAAATTTCGGTTCATAAGCAATAATTTTAGTATATCATGAAAAATATTTCGATATTTTCTTTGCAAAAGGAATACAAATTTCATACTTTTATTCTTTTATGGGTAAAATATTGAATAGTTGTTTGGTAGAATTTATGGTCCATAATAAAAGAGTTTCTAAATATTTATTACACGTAACGCACTAAAAAGTCTTATCTAGAAACAAAATACCATGAGATCCAATATGACGAATGATCTACGCAGGAGTCTTATGAATTTAGTAAAACAGCTGTTGTCAAATGTATTTCATTACTATTAAATTTTTAATATTGAACAATGTATTTTTTAAGCCACAAAAACGACTGCAAAATATTTGCCTTGATTTCGAAAAGAAAAAGTTAATCATGTTTTCCTACGATCATACATACTTATGTAAATTGAAAATGTCAATGTTTATTGATGAGATATCATCAATTAGTTTTAAAAATAACTAACAGTGGCAAATATGCCCCTATGGCTAATGGTCCTTCTTATTCAAGCTTTCTAAATTTCAAATTTTTATTTTTTTAATATTAAAACTATTTCGTATTATCTTAATATAATATCAATATAATTACTTTATTATTAAATAATAAAACAATTTCTTGTTACTTTCTAAAAAATAATTAAAAATGTTTAAAATAACAAATTAAAATTCTTGTTTAATGTTTTAATAAATTTTATAAGTTTTTTCTAATATAAAAAATGACACAATCACATATATTTGTTTTAATAGCTAATAAAAAATTATTAATTATATTATTTACTCACCATTAACCCACTTCCAAGTGCGTGATGTTATTCCTGGTTCTTTTTGTGCACCAATCCACACTAATTGTGTTTTCAATTCCGATTTGCGTCGTTCCAATTCAGCAAGTATATAATCGTTGGCAGCTCCACGAAAATCGTGAACCAAATTGCCACCTTAAATAAGATAATAAATATTTATTTAACAAAAGATTTAAATAAATAACGAATAATAAAAAAGGAAATAAGAATATAAACAAATACTTTAAATTGTTAATTTTTTGCGACACATTTTGGATACAACGAACTTTAAATTTGAAGTAACATTTTTAAAACTAACCTTTAAAAATTTAACGTGACTTTGAGACTTTTTAAATAAGAAAGTAGATTAATTATTTATTTTGAAAATTTTAAAATACAAATTTTACAAAATTTCAATTTAAAATAACAAATCTAAACTTGTTTAATCAGACGTTTTATTTACGTAATTTATATTTATTGTATATCTAAATTAAGGTCAGAAAAAATGCTACAAAACTTATGTACACTAAATGTAATAAACCCTAAAACTAAATTAGATAGATTACATAAATTTAAATTTGTCCAATTATAGCTTTAGTTTTAACAAATAAATTAAAAATATATTTAACATAATGTTAACCATTAATTAATCTACAGTTAAACCTTCATTAAATAAATTATTTATAACAGGGTAAAAAAATTTGTACAGCAATATGTGTAGTCTTAGTTTTTAAAAGATTTTTTAAATACAAAAATTTAACAAACTCTCGCTTGAAATATTTCATATTTTACAAATATGAAATATTTCAAATTGCATTTAGATTAATAAATATAATAATTTTAATAATACAATTTTCTTAGCACAGAAAATTTTACTAACAAAAAAAAGAAAATTTAAAATTTATGAAAGATTAAAATTTGAAAATCTTAAATTTATGAAAATTTTTTTTTTTTTCTAAAAATTTTAAATTAGAAGAGATAAAACTTTTAAAAAATTTACTAAAAATGAAACTAAAATTTTGTGCTGCCAAAAGCAAATTTTAATATTTATTTAAATACAAATATGTATTAAAACATAATTAAAAATTATTTACACGTTATAAAAATACATATTTTAATATTTTATATATTTTTCTAAATCAGTTAACTAAAACGGCACCAGACTGATGTTAATATGGAATATTTTTTTTAAACTGAACACAGATTTTAAATAATTTTCTTTATATTGTAAAATATTATATAATTCTTTTTTGTGTCTTCCAAATTTTACGTTTTCATATTTTAAAAATATTTAGCAAGCAATTTATATGTGAAATTTTGATTCTTTTTCGTTTAGATTTTATTGTGAAATTTTGAATTTTTGTCGAAATTTTGTATATCTGGGTAAAATTTTATTTTATTTTATTTATTTATTTATTTCTTTTTTTTTTTTTTTTTTTTGTAAAATTTGGAATTTTTGATGAAATTTCGTATTTTTAATTAGATTTTGCATTTTTGGTGAAATTTGGAATTTTTGGCGAAATTTCTGATTTTTGGTGAAATATTGTATTTTTTTGAGAAATTTTGAGTTTTTGGTAAATCTTTGTATTTTTGTAAAATTGTAAATTTGAAATTTGTATAATCTGGTGAAATATTAGTTCAACGGTTCTCAAATGGGGGTCAGTGGTATATAAGGACATTCATGGTGGATCGCAAAATAATTCTGAAAAATATACTTGAACGCATAATTTTTTACTGTAAATATCATTTAGAATTTTAAATAAAAATTCTAATGAAAGCATGAAAAATGGAAAAACATCTTACATGAAACATCCCCAAATTAAGAACAAAAATGATGATATTTTTTTCCTAAATGAGTTCTTTCAAAAATCAACTAGCAGTAGCTGCAAGAATTACCAATGAAGGAATCAGTACTTTGCTTCGATTGAATATGTTATGCTTGATAAAGGCAACAATGATCAAATAAAGACAAACAATATAAAGAAAACTTTCCAATGTGGCAGAGAAAATAATTAATTAAGAAAATAAATAGTTCACTTTAATTTGATGACTATCGATTTTTCACATGACACCCTACTTTTTTTGTAAATACATGTATTATGTCAAAAACTTATTATAAAGTCGTTTCAATGCCCTTTCCGAATTTTAAACATAGAATAGCATCGTGTGGAATAAGATTGTTAAAATTTTCTCGAATGGTGCGGCCTCTTAATGCTGAGTACTCAAAACTTTTGCGGACTACAAAAAGAAAATGTGCTTAAACGACTTTATAATTTAGAAGTGGAAGAATCTTTTCAATACGAATATCAAAAAGATTAATATCTAATTCATGTGTTAAATTTCATTTTGAATCAATAGATTTTAAAGCATTTTATTTGAAATATAGCAAAGTTTATCCGCTTGTTATCTGCATAGCTCTAAGACTATTAGAACAATATTCATCAATATACATTTTTATGTAAAACTATCTTTTACTCTCCTTTGTCCATCAAAATAAAGAATTGATCTTTTGTGGACGCAGATAATGATATTAGATATATATTATCCGAAAAGTCTCTTAATATTAAAGATCTCATGAAACAAAAAGAATGTCGCATTTATTAATATTATTTTTAAATTATTTTATCCTTACATAACATTTTAGAAAATTTAGAAAATAATATCTGACTGATCTACGCTACTATAATTTTTATAATAGATCACAAAGAAAAGGCAGAGAGCAGAATAAAGTCAAACATTTTAGCCATAAAAAAGAAAATCCATGTATGATGTATTGATTTGTTTTCGGACAGTTAAATTTGGTTTCTTGGCCATAAGTTCATTTTTAATTATGTTGTAAAATATTTTAAGGAATTGATTTTGGTAACACAAAATTTTATTTCCATTTTTTAAATTTGAAATTAAATTCTGTTTTTTTTTTTTTTTGTGATAAATTTTTATTAAATTTCTCATCAAATTTCGGTTTAAATTTTTTTAAATATAAACAATTATAATTGAAATATCTGGAAAAACTACGAAAACTTAAATTTTGTGACAAGAAAAAAATTGTCTTATTAAAATTATTATATTCTGTTAGCTAAAAGCATATATGAATAAACAAAAAGTTTGATATTTTAAACTTGAATATTTTTAAATATTGTTAAAATTATTTAAAGTTCTCTAACCCATTTGCCAAAGGCCTTCAATTAAGAAATCTACTTATGTTCAAATAAGAATTTTTCAATTACCACATATCTAAATGCTTAAATTTTACAAAAACGTTACTGTCAATTGAATAACTAGCAAAACAATTATTCTATTGTATAAGAAAAAATTCTCTGGCAGATTAATTTCAACAAAAAGAAAAATACTGTGACAACTATTTGTCTCCAAGGTCGGTCATTTTGTTTGACACGTTTCACATCATTTACAAAAAAAAAAAAACAGAAACATAATATAATTACTTATTTTATTTCAATATTCCAATTCGACTTACCTGTAGTTTTACACATTTGTTGAGCTTTTTCGAAATTCTCTCCCTTTGTTACGTGAAATTCATAACACGTCTTCGAGAAAGTCGTTAAAACAGTATCAACTGCCAAGTTAGAACTCAAACAGCGATCAACAGAAAATTCATCATTTGTAAACACTTCCACTTCACATAAACTGAGACTACCTTCAACACCCACCAATTGTATGGCCACATACTGACCCACCAAAGGACGGGCACAAGTAAATGTCTTGGTAATGCCCTCATCTAAAGTGCCTGGATACCAGGCACATAAAGGATTTCTTTGTAAATCTGCACTGCTATTACCCACTCTAATCTCCAGGTCTTGTAAAGGTTGATGACCGCAACAACCTCTGGTGGTTATACGTACTACACGAACGGCTTGTGGCGTTAAGAGATCTACTCGCCACCAAGGAGAAGGTTCTTTTTGTGTTTCGGAACATTGTTGGCCATCGGGATTTTTATTTCCCGGTTGACCATCGTTCGCATAGTAAGCGGGACCAGCCCGTGTATAGGAGCTTTGATTAACGGGTTTGCGGTAGGCCACATTGGTGCCACAAAATGGTAACTCTTTTTCCCAGCCCGTGTGGGAATCACATTTTATGGAAGTGGGACCAAAAAGTTCATAACCCGAATCACATTCGTATTTTGCTTCTAAAATCGAGGTGCCATCTGAGACTATTTGCACTTTTGCATTAAGAGGAACTGCAGGAGGGCCACAAACTAAAATTTTAAAGAAAAAATATATAAAATTATGAGATTAAATTTTTAATATAATTTAAATTAAGTTATTTTAAAACTAAGTATTCAATTTTTATTTATTTTTTTTTTAATTTCCCTCATCACACTCTAACCAAATTAGCCATTTATAAAGTGTATGAAATTACCTTGCAATAAAATTTGTTAAAGCTGTCCATAAATATGTCATGACAATCAACAACAATTTATCTATTTCACAATTTAATAATAACAAAAAAAATATGTGTTAATCACAAACAATTACTAGCATTTTATATTTCTTTCTATTTATTTTGTCATAATAACGCCAATCATTGTAGTTATTATTTTTCTTTTCACATCTTATAAAAAATAAAGATTCCGCATTTAAATTAAAGTTTATTGAACTTGTACATTGTTTAGTCTTTTTTTACAGTATAAATATTTTTATTCGTACAAATAAGGTAACATCATTTCTTTAAATAAATTAAACATCAGCAACAAAAATGTCGTTTCGTATGCATCATCTTCGTCTATTACTGTTATTTACTCTAAAAATATTGATACAGTATACATGCCCACGTATAATGTGGAATAAATAATTTATTTAGTTTACTATTTTTTTTTTTTTTTATTTCCACTATAAAGATTCATTAATCTTTAGACTGAGGTGAGAATAATTGTAAAAGGTGTAACTTTTAAAAATGTTATTATAATATTTTTTAAAGAAAATTAACAAAAATGGTAATATGTTTTCATAAAATATTCCTTATTTGTAATGTAACACTTAAGAACTTTTTATCTTAATTTAAAATTTCAAAATTACATAAACCTTATTTTATGTTCCTTTTGTATGCATAACCTAGTAGTTAATTTAATCTTTAAAATATTTGCTCCATTTTATAACATCTTATTACTTAAATATCTTTTATTTCTCCAATTTGATTTATTCTCTATTATTTTAAGTCTTATTTACTAGATTATTACTAGATTTATCATCGAACATAACTAGAACTGAACTAAAACTAAACCATAACTGAACTAAAACTGAACTAGAACTGAACTAGTACTGAACTCGAACTGAACAAGAACTGAACTTGAACTTAAATAAAGCTGAACTTGAAATGAACTAGAACTGAGCTAAAACTGAACTGAACTTGAACTAGAACTGTACTAGAATTGAACTAGAACTGAACCAGAACCAAACTAGAACTAATCGACCCGGTTTAAAAATCAGTTTTTTCAGTTTAAACCGTTGGTTTTTTCAAAATATAAATTTTTCGAACATTGAATAAATCTGTTTTTTAACACAAAAAATGTATGTTTAAAGAAATGTTTTATTGCCAAAAATATATGAGCTTCTAAGACTATTACTGTTTTATTAATTTATTTTAATTTTGAGTTAAAATTAAATAAACAAATAAAAAGTAATCTGTTTTACTTTGAGAATTATGTAGCATGACATACACATATCTGTGTCTGAATATAAGAAAGTTGTATCTTTTTTTTTTTTGTGAAATTTAGTGTTTTTATATTTGTAATCATAATTTAATTTTTGAAAATTAAAATTAAAAATTTGAAATGTTTTTTTTTTTTTTAATTTCAACTATTTCAAAACCGGTTTCTCCAAAAAGTCGAATAAGCGATCATCCTACATACTTATTACCAGTATTACCTTTTTAGAGCTAAATCTCTTTATTTAGCTTTTAGCCTCAAAATTTCGTTTTAGCTTCTAGCTTTTTTAGCATTTTTTTATTCTTAAAATTACCTTAAAAAGAAAGTAATTTCTTACTTGCTTTTACTATTTTATTTGTAAAAATTACCCATTAAAGCATTTTTGTGTATTAATTCGCACAAAAAATCGAAATTATTTTTCCAAATATAACTTAAATGATTTGATGGACTTACTTAATTAATTATAGGTAATTATTTTTTAATAATCTTCATATAACCCAAATTTATATGGAAATTTTGTAGGCGAGTTTTTGCTGGATCCTTTCGCTGCCAACCGTTTTATGCTTTATTTATAAATTTATTTAAAAAATATCAAAAACTAATGAGAGCAAAAAAAATAAGTTTTTAATTAAAAAAATATTAGCTTTTTTCTAGCCTTATATTTTGGGGTATTTATCCTTTTCTGACCTCCTTTAAGTTCAATTTAGCCTCTTTTTCCCATTTTTACATATATTTTAAATTAATTAAAATTATTTCATTTATTTCAATATTTTGAAGTTTGAAACTGAACAAAAATAATTGATTTTTTCGCATTCTTTAAAAAATATTAAATTTCACTTAAAAGCGTAATTTTTTCACACATTTTTTCTTTCATTAGCTCACATTTTATTGATTTTTTTTTATTTTTTAGAGAACATTACAGATTTCTCATCTGATTTTTGTATTTACATAATATGCTATTTCCATATAAGTACTTGATTTTCAAAATCAATTCAGTAACCTAAAATTTAACAACTGAGAATATTATATTCGGCTTAGCCGAATCTATATAAACACCATCTGCAACTTTTTAAAATTTTACCTTATATGGGAGATGGACTTACCGTCCAGTGAGCGGATAACGCCATTTTTTTCAAAGTTTAAATTTGTCCTTCGTGCAAAATTTCGTTGATGTACATGCTTTTTTGTAAAAGATATCGGCCAAAAAGTATAAACTGAAGCTACAATTTCTAGTGTTTAGTCCATAACTTTTTTTTGAACCGCTTTTACTCATCTTCAATACCGAACAAACTTTATATAAGCAAATATTTGAGCCAAATTTCGTCTCCCTAGGATGTCCGCCCCAAGCCCTATCCACCTTTCAACAGACAGACAAACAGACAGATGGACATTGTTAGATCGCCTTAGATTTTCATGACGACCCAGAATATATATATACATATATATATACTTTATGGGATCTTAGATGATTATTTCGACATGTTACATACGGAATGACAAACCCAATATACCCCCATAATTTTTTGATGAAAAAAAATGAAACAAAGCAAGAGTAAAAACTTAAAAATGTACTTAATACTGAAAAAGTATCAAATGCACTAAAAATTAACATAAAAAGTGCCGTTTTAGGTTTTTTTTTTTTTTTTTGTTTTGCAAAAGTAGCTAAAGAGAAAAAATACCCATCAAATGTAACCTAACGGAACTTAATGAACTAATTTGACATCACTAAATTTTCCCAAAAGAACTTTCATTAAGGAACGGCATTTTTACATTATCAAAAAAAATTAAGCTCAAAATAAATTTATAAAATTTACGTATAAAATTTATACTCTTAATACTAACGATACGTAAATTTGCCTAGTAACTTTTTTTGTATTTTCATTCAAAACATCTAAAGGTCTAAAAATTTATTATTTTATGTTTAAAACTACTTGACGAATGAAATTCTGGAATTATAATAATAAGGATTTGAAAAAATGTATACGTAGAATTGACGTATATTAGTATTCAAGGGTTAATAAAACTTATTTAAAGAAGAATAGGCAATGAGATAAAACTATACTTCATGTATTAATCGTAGATTTGGGATTTTCGAAAAATTATACTATAACCATAATATTACATAAAATGGGATAATTTCAAAATGGTCTGCATATAACACCATTGAGAAAATGATCCTTCCTTTTTTTCTTCTTTTCTCAAATACATAAGTGCTAAATTTTCATTAATATAAATTTTTGCTTTAAAGATAATTACTGTTCTATCTAATAAATTTTGTTGTACATTAAATATTTACTTAATTTTTATATTTTTATTTTTATACATTTTAACATCATATTCTTATCTTAAAATTCTCATGAAATCTTAGATTTTCTTTAAAACTAAAAAGAAATATGTATTTATTTGTAATTGCTTTGAATATAATTTGCATTTAGTTAGTGTTCTTAACAACAATGTATAATTATGAGAAATATTTAATTAATGTTAATAACAATTGTAAATAAGTATATAAAGCAATTTATATTCAGAAACTTTAATTATTGTTTAAAACATCTATAAAAGTTTTATGAGATAAATTTACTAGTTTTTATTAAGTCTTTAGAGGGTTTTAAAGTGAAACTTTTATTAAATATAATACAAAATTTACTATTTTAAAAAGATAAAATACACTGCTCGTCATAAGGATAGAACCAGCACAGTTTTAAATAAAAATATTTCTATAATTTTTGAAGGGAGAAACACTGATGATTTTAACTTTTCAAATATATAAAACATTCTGCAGTTGACTATTTAAATGCAAAAAAGTAGATCCCAACATTTTTTAACGATACTTTTCTCTTGTTATTTGTAATCATATGAAAAATTATTAGGGTTTTCTTTCAACTATTTAATAAATCAAACAAGCGTACAACTTTTTTATTAAAAAAAAATAATTTTATTCCAATTATTTGATTTAAGTATTAAGTTGAAAATGTATACATTTACCATTTCTTTCTATTTATTTCAAAATTTCATTTCTTTATTTTTTTTATTAAATTATATAGAGATTTTTATTTTTCAAGTTAAATTTCGTCTAATTTATAATTTTTTGTCCTCAATATACTCATTCTTAGTGTCGTAGTAGGAAGACTACTTCATCGATCTTAGAGGTTATCTAATGATAAACATTTCCAATAACGTTAAATTCGAATGAGTGGAGCTTTGAACTTAAGACTCTAGTATTTTAGCTAAAAATCTATGATTTAAGTACATGCGACATTTAATATAAAGTATATTTATTTCTTGAAAAAAACTTGTTGCAGCACATTTTTAAAAAGATTTTTGGCCATGCGGTAACTATGCCACATAAGGTCAATGGTTACTTTATGCGATATTGCACCCTATACTCTAAAATCGACTTTTTCAAAAATAAAGGGTCAGATAATTATTCTAATTTCTCCAATCGTAACAATAAAAATCATGACAATCAAAACAATTCAATTTAAACCCCTATTCAACGAAAAGGGGTTTCCATATCCTCAACCATTAAGCAAAATAAATGAATTGGGGATGCTGGATGATACTAAGTGGGATTTATTTCTTCAGTTTATAATGTTGATGATGTTAGCTTTAGGGGTAGAATATGCTGAATTTTACGCATTTTAAAGATTTTTTGGCCTGCCCTAAGGTGTTAAAGCTGTGTAGATGCCTCGTTTTTAATTATTATTGTAAATTTCTTTATGTTTAATGCATTTCATTACCACTTCATAGCAACTTATGATTATTTCAGTGATTTTCAGAGAATTTTTTCTATCCATTTTCCATCCGAAATTACTGTCACAGACTTTAATTTAAATTTTATTTAGCTTTTATAAAGATTTATAACAACCGACAACAGATCTAACAAAAAACTGTGAAAACCTAAAGTAGCTATTTTTTTACTTAAGGCATGGGGAATATGTTTTTATTGTTTAAAATAAGGAATAGTATATTATTTGTCTCTTTTCAAAAAAATTATCAATATATGCTTTGAGGTCTCTTCATAAAAACGTTTATATTTTTTAAAATTTAGTTGGTTTTATCCTGATGACACAGAGTATAGTTTTAGCTCTGAAGTCACTTAGTGAAAATATAACCTTTCAAACAGATATTTATTTATTAAATTATTTAAATGTACAAAATTCTTAGAACATTAAAAAGTAATAACATATACTTATGTTTTTAAATAAAAATATACTCAAGCTTAGTTTTTGCTGAAGGTATTTTAAAATAAGCTACTAGATTCTATTTTTAATATTAAATAAAAATATTAAAAATTTTAAATATAAATTATATCTTTTTTCAAAAAATTTATTGCTATTATGCTAATTTTTAATGGTTTTACACGCCTTAAAAAAATTAATTACACCTGCATTTAATTTGAATTATATTAAAATTTTATTACTATTATTTATTGTATAAATTATTCATTATCCTTTAAATGTTTGTAAAACAAGTGTTGGTGTTTCTTTTTTTTTAATTTTATTTTATATTATTTTATTATTACTAATAACTTTAATGTAAGCCTACATTTTCAAATTTATAGTTTTTGTGCATTAAACCCAAAAGGAAACGCAGTTTATTTATTTTAACATGACATGGCATAAATTGAACAGTATTGAATATAGAGCTTTTCTTCACGTCAGTTATGAAAATAAAATTGTGGGTTTCAAAAGCTATTTATATTGATAATGCTTCAACTCTTTTTACCATCATGTATTATAAAATTTATTGAAAAACTATTAAATAAATGATGAATTTTCTAGCTCGCATTTGCATATATTTATTATACATGAGGCATGATTCATAAGGAAATTTGCTCCAAATAAATTCGTTACAAATTTTGAATATTTAAAGTAAATGTTTAAAAGCCCTGCAATAACATTTATTGAACTGCATTTTTTTATTACAATCTAAATATTTTATTAATGGCTCTTATCAAGGCTTTGGTGTTAAATAACATTACCATTAAGTCAAACAAATGAAACCGTTAAAGCGTTAGATGGTTGTTTGTAAAGTTGGGGTTTTTGTTTATTTATCTATTAACCAATTTCTGTAATTCCAATTTCAAACACGTTTTCATGTTAAGCTTTTTTTTAAATATTTTATTTATATTAAATTTATTGTTATTTTTCTAGTATATTTTATTTAAATATTACAAACAGGTGGGGTCATTGTTCTCTTTATTTTTCAATTCAAATACAATATTTATGATAATGTGATTATGCAAAAATTAAAACAAAAATAACAAACTGAAATATAGCACACAACAATTAGGTGTGGTATAAAAATAATTGCAGTTTTTTTATTTATATATAATAGATCAATAGAAAAATCATTTGCAACTATTATTAGCAATACATATATATATTTATTAATAATTTTAGCTTTAAAATTCTTTTATAGACTCTTTAAATTATACACAGCATTTATTTGTTATTTACATTTATTTATACTCAAAAGTTTAACTATTCTTTATTACAATTTACTTTTATTTTCTGTTAATCTCTCTATGTCAAAATTATATTTTTTTATATAGTTATTTGTCTTCTTCCAAAAAAAAAAAAAAAAAAAACTTTAAAAGTTAAAAGAGACATGATGAAATAACAATAATGTTAGTAATGTGTAACACTTTTATGGTAATAATAACCTTATATAGATGAAAAAAATAACTTTATACAAATTTTATATGTCTACAATATAAAAACGTCAAAACATATGAGCGTCTGAATGTCTTACACCTTTTCATTTGTTTCCAGAGATTTGTTAAACTTATTTGGTTTATGGTTTTATGTTTATGAAAGATATTTTCATACATATTTACATGCTTGGGTTTTTATACACTTTTTTCTTTCTTGTAAATATTTTACGCCTTGTTGCATTTTCATTTTAGTGTTTTAGTCAAAACATTAATTCATAACACCATTAGATGTAGTTTAGTTTTAATCTTTAGTTTAATATTATGTTTATTAAATGTTGTTAAACAATATCAATTTAAATTATATTTATTTGACTACAGTAAATAAAGCTAAAATGTTGCAAATTGAAAACAAAAGACTTAAGACACAAAGCAGTTTGAGGAGGTTAATGATAATGAGCAAATATTTTAGTATGTTTTGAATATAAATTTTAACTAAATAATATAAGAAAGAAAAAAACGATCATAATTATAATAAGATTTTTAATTAATAAGGGAACTTATTGTTCACAATTCTGTAAACATATTATGTTTTCACTTTCTTAGTTAAGAAATATTGTAGATTGTTTGACCGAAAGTCTTTTAACCGGGGATTCTCACAAGCAACAGCTTCACAATCCCCTTGAGACATTGCAATTCTAGAACGACCCACCAAGATTTTTGCCTAATAAATAAACACCAAATCAAAGGTTTGCAATATGATTTTAATATTTTATATCAAACAAGTTATGTTCAACTTTAGACCAAAAGCTTTAATATTAAGTTTAAGCTTTAATTAAGATTGAAATTACAGAAAATAGAGTATCTCAATTTGATATTTAAAATTTTTAAATCATTCGTAAACCTAAAAATAAATTAATTTTCAAGAAAAAATATTTTGTACTTGATATCTCATATTATTCTTAAATCATTCATAAACTTATATCAAAATTTTAAAATTTATTACGTTTAAAAATTGCTCAAGCCTTATTAATAAATAATTTTAAAAATGTAAAAGATTCTATGTAAGTTCTAAAATAAAAGGAACAATTTGTTATTACCATTACGCACAAAAAAAATTTAAACTTTTATGTTTTTCTCACGATTTCTAATTAATTCTTAATCAGAATCTGTAAACTAGACTACTATCCTTTTAACTTTTACAACCATATTTGAATTATATTTAAGAATTAAGTTTGTATCAGTTTTGTATTTAATATAATTCCTAATTTGTGAATTCGAGCAAGTTATTAAATATTTGAAATTTGCAAAGGTGTTTAATTTGGTATCATCAAATTAAGGTCATACTTTTGTATTATATATAAAACATTATATATTTGTATATATAGTATTCTCAGCCTGGCTGCCCTGTTTTCTATTTGGAGCTAAGAATAGAATGATTTATTAGGCCATAATTGATTTACTCACTCACGAGTATATAATTATAATTTTGTTTACTTTCGAACCCTATATAAATTGATCAATTTGATGAAATCTTTACTAAATTTCAAGACATTTTATGTAGTATATTTGTATTATTGGTCCTTAAATAAAAATGCATCAAATTTTGTGTTTAAGTAAATGGTCTTCACAACCCCGTTAAAATGTTTGTACGGACCCGTTGCTTTAAACGATATTATAAAATAACTAGTATAAAATATAGGTATTAGTGACGACCTCTGTATGAGCAAGGAAAATTTTTTCGTATTATGTGGAACATGTTTCGGGAGTTTTCTCAAAATAAGTCTCAAAATTTTGAGTTTATTAAAGGAAAAAAATTTTTTTAAATTCCTTCCCAGGGATTTTATTCCCACGGGAGAACTTTTAAGGAGATTCTGGTGGAAAGAAATGCATGTTTTTTTTCGTGAAATAAGTATCAACATTATGACTTTAATACGAAAGACTATTTTAAATTTTTTTTTCTATGGATTTTGTTCTTATGATAGAAATCAAAAAAAAAATCTGAAAAAAAAAAAAAATATATATATATATATATATATATATATTTGCAGATTTTTTCATCTATCATCGTCATGATTGACAGAAAAAAATCGCCAAAATGACAAAAAATTGCCAAAATGATAAGAAATTGCAAAAAAAGCAAAAGGTTAAAATATCGGAAAACTATAATAAAACAAAAAAGTATTCAAAAATAAAAAAAATCGCCAAATTTCACTTGATACTTTACTGTATGTCTGTTTAACTATACAACGAGGGCAAAGTGTATATAAAATGCGACACAGCAGAATATAGCACTGTAACTCTTTAATATTCTTTTTTACTTTTGAGAAAGCTAAAAAAAAAATTTTTTATAAAAAAGCTCGCTAAAATTTACACACTTTTGTTAGACAAAAAGTGAAATTGTTTACTCTACTTTTATTAAAAAACAACTTTTTTAACAAGACAATAAATATATTTAAATGTAATATATTTTCTAAAAGATTGTTAAAAAAAAATATGTTTCTCACAAGTCACGCCTTAGATTTGTTAGATATAAAATTATTTAATATTTAAAAAAAGGTTTTTTACAACACAGATAAAAAGGTAGAAATATAAAAAAAACTGTTTATTTATGAATTTTTTCGAATCCTCCTAAATTTACATTACTAAAAAATTAAAAAGAAAAATTTTACTGCTACTCTGAGTTGTATAAACTTCTGTACATTCAAGCTAAAATTAAAATATTTATTTACAATTTTAAAATGTAAAATTACCATATTACATGTATATAAATATTTTCAATAAATCATTTCACTTAATCATGACTCGTTTAAGTTACTAGAAATTAGTAACTTAAATTAGGTCAAGGCCAAATGTTTTAAGAAATTGTGCACAATACACATTTTGCATAAAAAGTAAATACAAAATATATTGACATTTTTCTGATTAAAAAAAAGTAAAAATAGGTTTACAAATATACCTTAAATTGCTTTTTAACAATTAAAAGCTTTTAATAAAAACTATATATTCGGCTGTGCCGAATCTTTTATACCATTAACCACTTTACTCACAAATAATGAAAATAATACCTGAAAGCACCCAGCAAAAACTTAGTAATACTTTTCAATGACAAGAACATGTTTTCCACATTACAAAGAAGTAGTTTAGTAACTACTTATTTATAACCCAGTATGTAGTTACTTATTTATGACCAGATTTTAAAAATGCTACTTTTAACCACTTTACTCACAAATACTGAAAATAATACCTTAAAGCACCCAGCAAAAACTTAGTAATACTTTTCAATGACAACAACATATTTTCCACATTACAAAGAAGTAGTTTAGTAACTACTTATTTATAAACCAGTACGTAGTTACTCATTTATGATCAGATTTTTGAAAATGCTACTTTTTATTGATTTTTTAATTGAGTTTAGCAATTTATATATTTAAAGAAGGGATAAATATATGAAAAGGCATAATTTGCATATGCATGTAAAAAAAATATTAATTGGTATGTCAAAAATCTGTTGTTTTAGAAATCTGTAATTAAAATTTATAAAATCTTTTTATGTTTAAAATAAAAATGAAATAATAAAAAACACAACAATAAAAACCGCTTTTTATATTTTGACATTTCATTAGTTATTTGTAACCTAAAATGTAATTAATTCCTGTTGTTTTCACTAATAATGACTTCTGTTATACTTATTTTAAAACCAATAAGTTATTGAATGCTTGGAAATAATTAGTTCTTACAATGACATCTAAGTAATGACTTTCTAAAAGGCTTACTTGTAATAATATAAAGTAAGAAGTTTCCTCTAATGTCATCTCCGTTATGAGTTATTCAGCTAACGTGTAAGTAGTGAAGAGGCATTATATTAGCTTCTAAACTCATTAAATGGTAACCAAAGATTTTCCTGGGTATGCATTACTATTTTCATATTTATACTCATCTAAAATTTTTCCAAACACAAAATGAATATGTTTGCGTGCATGCATATAAGTATATTTGTATATATATATATATATATATATATATATATATATATATATATATATATATATATGTATGCACAAAGCAAGTAAGCACATACAAAAAAAAGCAACACTGATAGTCATTGCAATGCTTCAGTTTGTATGAACATTTGTGTGTGTTTATTTTTAATACATTTTTTCAGTTTTTTACCAATAATTCGGTTGTTTATAGACAGATTTGTTTTATTCAGAAAATTTTTGGGACCGATCTACATAAGCTTATATGAATGCTCCAAAGAGAATAAAAATTCCTTTTAGCCAATATCTCGAATGCTTATGGGCCGATTTTTCATTTATTTGGCATAAAAATTCAGATACATGTTTACAAATTTACTGTGAAAGAATAAAGTTCCTTCCTTGTATATAGTGGCTTCAAAAAAACCTCTAAAAACTGTTTCTTTTAGATATATCCGTCATTTTTGAACCTATTTTGCAGAATTTCAATAGCCTTTTATATATATCATAAATCTACCATATCGGGTGCCTTCATAAACGCCATCTCAACCGACAAAAGGACTGACGGGCATTGTTCTATCAACATCGTTTCTTATAAGCATCCAGAAAATATAAACTTTTTTGTTCTCCGACAAAAATTGTGGAAAATACAAATGAAATGACAAGCTTACCTTTTACACATGTGATGAAGGGTGTAAAAAGTATATTGAATGAAATAAAAGGAAGTGGAAATTAAATTTAATACATTAAATTATTTAACACATACTAACGCTAATAAGTGGAACACAAAAATTACCATTTTACACTAGTATTAGCAGTTAATATAAATTTTTTTCTACTCTATTACATAGTTTTATAAACAACGCCTAAATATTAATATTGTTACAATTATCATTATTTAATATAACTGATTTATAAATTAAATATAATTTATATAATTATTTTTTAACACAAGAAAACGGAAATTATATTTTACTTTAATCGCTCTAGTTTTTTTCTAAATGATTTTACATCATACAAGATTTAAAAAAAAAACAAATAAATAAACAACTTTCATAAACCATTACACCTACTTAACGTAGCGTATGAATGTATGCGAACGTAAGAGTAAAAATAAGTAAACAAAAAATGCAGTTTGTTTTCTTAGTTAAATAAATACATAGAAAACTGTTAAACAATTGATTAACTAATTATTTGTTATTGTTTTATGTCAAAAAACCTATAATTTACTTAAGCATAAAACAAATTTATACAAAAATTTATGAATTCAAAAAAACAGAAATATGTACATGTAACTATTTATCTAACCACTGTGTCTCTGTTGAGTCTTTCCTTTAGACATATTTAATTATATACATGCTCAAAGTAATATTAAACCCATATAAGACAGGAAGTTTTTTTTTCTATGTTTTTTGCAGCAAATGCATAATTTACAATCAAATCAGTTATGCATTGATTACATTTATCCAACTTAATAATATGACAATTTGCAGCAATTATTATGTAGCGACATAATAAATTAATCTATACAATATTTTCACTTTCATTTTTATTTTTTCGATAGAGATTGAGGAGTAACAAATAATTGTGACAGAAAGAAATAAATTACATTTAAAAAAAAAATTAAAAAATAAAAAAACTGCTTAAATTTCTATAGAAATTGTAACAAATAGAAATAGAGGAAAAACAGTAATCCACCATATCAGCCAATCATCTGTAACATTTGGGATTTGAAATTTGTAGTTGTTACATTTAGGCATGAAGAAATTGTCAAACATTTTAGATACTAGGGGCCATAGTTTTCATAGATCGAATGAATTTATGTAATTCTACTATCTTATTAAAATAATTATATTTTTTATTAAAGAACAATTTACACTTGGTGGATAACGTTGCACTTTTTGTTGAAAAACTTGGCAAAACGCCAAAATTTGATAGAATCATTTAATAAAAGTAATAAATGGAGACGAAAGGATTTGTGACAGATTAAGTAAAAAAATGAAATCAGTTGGCGGAGCCGATCAAAGTTGGAGTATTTTAAAAACAAAAAAGAAGCAAATGATTCTTTTGGTGTCATTTGAAAATTGGGTTTATACCTATTTCAATAAAATATGTCTATCTATAGCTGCCACCATGCAAAAGTAAAAAAAAAACTGTGACAGCCCCGCAATAAAGTGGCAGCCCTACGAAATTACCTTAAAAATAATAAGGACTATATATTTACTTATATTCTTAAAATTTAAACATGAAAATGTATATTTGCTGCACAAATATACAACTTTTTGTAAATAAAACTTTTCATATTTATAACTAAACAAATATTGAAATTTAACACAAAAGCTAGTAACCCCCTCTCGACCTGGAACCAATTTTGACAACTCATTGTAAAGGCTAAACTGTCCTTTTCAAAACGCTTTTTAAATTTTAGAATATCTGCATTACCTCAAAAGTTATGATTTTTGCATCAAAAAAAGTGAAAAGGCGCCAATGTGCTGCGTTTAAATAGCTAGCCATTCCGAGAGCTATATGTCTAAGGAATATGAATAGTTAAAAAATTTGATATGAAAAAAATGTGCATGCAAAATTGCCTTCCTATTTAATCAAAAGGCGCCAATGTGCTGCGTTTAAATAGCTAGCCATTCCGAGAGCTATATGTCTAAGGAATATGAATAGTTAAAAAACTTGATATGAAAAAAATGTGCATGCAAAATTGCCTTCCTATTTAATCAAAAGGCGCCAATGTGCTGCGTTTAAATAGCTAGCCATTCCGAGAGCTATATGTCTAAGGAATATGAATAGTTAAAAAAATGTGTATTCAAAATTGCTTTCCTATTTAATTATTGTGACTTTAGACGATCTGGTTAGATTTCACTCAAATTTAGTCTATTATTGTACATTATTTTAGATTAAAGAAAAAATTTAAATTTATTGAAAGAACTTCAAATTATTTTCTAAAGCATGAAAAGTGCTAATAACTACTTATTTATAAAAAAGATTTGATACATAGGTCACGTAACAAGTAGAAACTTAAACTACTTGCTACATGCCACCAGATAGCGCAGATACAAGGAAAACAAAATTCATATTCCAATAAGTATTTCTGATGGAATTCAATTTGAAACCAAAAATATTTCCAGCCTTGAAGCCAATCTTAATTTATTTTTCATTTTAAATTTGGTTTTTAATAATCTTGGATCTAGTACACTTTGTCCAAAAAAAGTTTCGAGTTTCTTTCCGAAATAGGACTTACAAAATCTGTAATTTTAACAACATTTTTCCCTATGAGATTTTGCTTCTCGAGAGTACTTTTGCAAACTATGGAACAAACTAAAAATTAAGAATTTTTTGATACCCATTTCGAGACAAAACTCAAAACTTTTTTCGGACAAAATATACCAGAGCCTAGATTTTGAATCGGTGATAGGAAATATTTTTCCTGTATTCTGCTCATCAATATGCATCGTTTGATTAGTCTTCCTACAAAATTTTTTTTCAGCGGGACTTGTATATTATAAAAAATGTTAAATGTTAATTTTGAAATAAAAATGTTTAAGGTAAATATTAGTATTTTTGGATAAACTATATTTTAACGTCTTCAAATTATTAAACTCTTTTTGCTTCTTTGTCTTTGCCTATAACTTTCTCAATTTAATGCAGAGAAAGTACTAAGAGCAAGCATATGTTGCTGTTTTGGTATGCGTTAGTAAATTTAGGAGTTAATTACTAAACCGATTTTTATAAAATATATTTTTTGCATATCTTGAAAATAAATACAACTTTTCAAATATATCTTTCGAATATGGTTCACAAAATCTCGCCTTACCTATTATTATAATAAATATGTATATCTTACATGTATTTAAAAAATAGAGCTTGAAGAGTTTAAATTTACCTTTTTATAATTTTCCCTATTAATTCTAAAATCCTTGCTGTACCCAAATTATCACAACTCTGAAAAGATAATAAAACAAATAAAAAACTCCTAACAAATTTTATAGTCGTATACACAAATAGTTACATATTTGATGTACAACTGATAAAATGTCACTATTCGGGTACAAAAGAAAAAAATGACTAAAGTTCAGTACAAAGGTTGTAACCATACAGTTATTGTATGTTTTTGTCGTATCTCTGTTTTGCTTTATTTCACTTCTATTTTTACAAGTAAATTATCTAACACACTCACATACCAGATTGTTGCAGGCAAAAATTGCAAACAGTAATTTAATATGTTTATTTGTAAACATATATGTAGATGGATGTAATTTTCCAAGGAAGTGGTTACATGTTAAGGAAATTACATATTTTAAATAAGTAGATTTTGAAGTAAAAAAAAAACTTACTGCGCTACACACTTTTAAGATAAAAAGTGAAAATAAGGAAGTTTTTCTTGTTATTACGAATAATGTCAATCAGTGTGAAATTTTTGCATATTCATATATAATTTTATTTATTCCCATCAAATTATTTATTATCTATATAAAATCCAAAATAATGAATAAAAAATGCGTTTATTTCAGCATTTGCATTTTAGTTTATAGTTTATTCTTTAGAAAACGTGTCATTTCAGTTAGTGTCAACTTGTTTGCCTAAAAATGTTGTTGTATTTTATATATGTATATTTATTTTATGGTTGATGAAATTGTGTCATGATTTAAAGTCTAAAAACGTTTGTTGTGTTAATTAAATATTGTAAAAAAGACAACAAACGACTAGTTACTAAATGAATTATTATTTGGTATTCATTGTTAGCATCACTATTTTTTTGTTTTTTATTTACTTTATAAATACACATGTTTATTTGAGTATGCAACAAACAGTGTCTTAGGGATTGTATGTATATATTTGTTAAAAAAAAAAGATGTAGGTTAAGAATGTGCTTTCTGTGACAACTACTTACATTAAGTATGAAAAGTTTTGCATTTGAATATTGTTCTTTAATTTAATTTTTATTTTCATTTTATGACACATTTTTTATGTATCTTTGATTGACAGTAAAAAATGGACTTGGTGACATTTTTGGTAATAATGAATTAATTTTTATTTAATACTGAGAACTTTTAAGCTTAAAGTAAAATATTAAAAAAAATGGTTTCGTTTTAAATTGTTTCCACATAAAATGTTAAAAAAAAACTTATGCAAAATTTAATTCAGTAATACATTGAAATAAAACTATAGACTAGATCTTAGAATAGACAATAACCCATATTATAGACTATATCGTAGACCATAGACTAGACCACATACTAGCCTATAAACTATACTATCGATTAGACCATAGGATACATTATCGACTAAACAGTAAATTAGATTATAGACTAGACTACATAATGGACTAGACTATATATGGGCATTTCTTGAAACTTGTTTACTTTTGGGGTCCAAAAAAAATTTTAAATTTTTTAATGGCGCATTAACACCATTTAGTATCAATATTAGCTGGCTATAATAAAACACAAATCTGTTCGCGTGTATGATTTAAAATAAAAAGTTATAAAATATTATCAAAATTCTATTTTCAACAACATTTAAACAATTACCACATATATGGAATTCACATCAATATGTCTAAAATACAAATTAAATGCGATACCATATTGTTGATGACACCGAAGATAATAAATTTTAATTAACAAAGTACATAGTTTTTTAATTATATGAAATTTTTTGATATATTTTTATTATTTGACAATCAAAATATTTTTTAAAATTATGTTAATGGACAAGAAATGACCGCTTATATTGTGGTAGTTAAAATTCAGAATTTTAAAAATATTGTAAAAATTCCACTTTGAGATCAATATCAATAATAAATATACATATGTAACATACACAGACATATATAAAATATAAGTTGAAGGAGATTCTATAAGTTTTATATTATTGAACATAATCGCAACATCAGATCTTATTAAACCTCCCTTTAGAACATAGAGTAAAAAGCAAAGTATACATAGATTTTTGATATATTTTTTTAATTGCATTTAATTCGCTGATATATTTTTCATATCTAACAATAAAAGAATCTTTAAAAAATATTAAAAATAAAAATTTTAATATATTAATTATATAAATATAAAATAACAAAAATTCACACCCAAAAATTTTAAAGGTTGCATTGAATTCAAACGCGTAATTATTTTTGAGTGCTACTTGATTCCGATATATGCTATAGCAGCTGCAGATTGGTATACATTTTCACCGATTTCAATTAGCGTCTTGGGTGTGCCTCGACGATTTATTGCATTAATACTTTTTATGCAATTTTTTCCTTAAACCTATTTTAGCTAAGCGAAAAATAGAATTATAGTTTATTATAAATGTAATTTCACAAATATTAGAACGATTTTGCAGAACTATAACGTTTTTGCAATTTAACATAACAACGATTTTGAAATTTAATATGGAAACCTTTTTTTAATCACGCAATTCCATAGCTTCATTGAATTTATACTGATACTCTTTTTGGAGCAATTTTTTCTCTCCAAGTTTGGGAACCCTCTGTAGCGTTTTTATTAAGGCCACATTAACGAGATGTACCTCAAATGATTCATAATTATAAGAGCAATAAACCTTCACTCTTTATTTTGCAATACTCGAAACTAAAATTTTAAAAATTTTGTTTTCACCACTTGTCCACAATATTATTTAATAATCTTAAACGATACATTGATTGAACACAAGTTGGCATATTTCTATAAGTGTTTTCTAGATTACTTTAGAGGAATTGGACACATATGCTATAAGGCGTGATTACAGCAATCAAAAGAAACAAAAGAAGTTGTTAATTATCTTTATTATAAATTAAACAATCGAATTATTACTGAAATAAATGATTTTTTACTAAATATCAATTTCCTCAGCATATCCACTCTGTTGCTAACACTTTAAGGAATATTTTAAAGAAAAAATTAAAAAAATGTAAGATGCAAGGACGAATATTGATTTAATCATCGTTTTCTTTTCAAAAATAGCATTTTTACAAAAATAATTAGAAAGTAGATTTATTAAGAATAAGTTTGAACCAAAGGTATATGGATTTAAATTTAATGTATTTTGAAAAAATTTCTAAAATACGTGAAATTTGTACTGCCAGAAAAAGTAAACTAAAACGAATTTGAAAATTTTGGAGAACTTTAAATATTAAATATTAAAAATTTAATTATGGCGACAATAATATAGTAAAAACTATATTATGTTGAACACAATATAATTGAAATATTCTATTACTATTAACACAATATTATTGAAATTAACTATAATTTGTTTTCGAATGTTTTTGTAAACATATTTAACATAGTTTCCATAATAATACCGAAACCTTGTTTTTTGTTTAGTCTAGTCCAGTCTACAGACTAGAGTGTCAACTATTTTTATTATGTATTCACTCAAGTGACAAATTCATATCATAGCAATTTTGGTTTCATAAAGATTTTGCTCAATCCTAACGCTATTTCGATTCAGCTAATCATATTCATTAATTATTTATATGTATTTCTGATATTGATTCGCCTATGTATGATTAATAAGTTTCTAAAAATATCTAACATATCGAAAATACTAAATAAATCATGCAAAGCGAATACCAAAAAAAAATTATACTAAAGAATAATTAACCTTTTGAAATATTAACTCGTTTATGTTACATAAATTTTCTATAAATTAATAACATTTCAACATAAATAAGGCTTTCTTCAGTTCACTAGAAAGTCTTAGCATACTTGAGCAATTTATTCTAAAGCATTAATGGTTTATTTTCAGCATATTTTTTTAATTCTAAATATAAATCTAAAACCACTAAAAACATGCTTTTATTGTGTTTGATTTTTTAATTATTCTGCGTATGTTTTTTTTAACAAACAAAATAACTAATTATAAATTCAATCAAATTAATAATAAATATATACAACTGACCTCTTCAGAAATATCTATACAATAATAAACATTTTTTAATAGTAATTTTTGAAATAAACTAATTATAATTCCAACAACGTACCTTGAGCACATCAAGTCAAGTGCAAAGTTAAACTAAAACATTGGAACATTTCGTTTGTGTTTTTTACTTCTTGGTACGCTTGTAATGGAATATTTGATGTGTATTTGTATTCATGTCTTACAAGTGTTTACCAATAAATACAACTACAACAAAACACCAATCAACCGAAAAAATAAATTCAATGTATTGTGTAAAAAAAAAACTTTCATTTCGTCATTAATTAAATTAAAACCTATCATTTGATTTTACCAAAAAAAAAATAATAAAATTCAAGCCAAAACAAATGCCAAACAAAACAGAAGAGAAAAACCTTCAAATTTTATAAAACAAAAACAAACTAACTACATTTCTTTAACAATTTAATTTGAAGTGAACTTTTTGATCTCTACGTTTTTTGAAAATAAAAGAAAAGTATTGTCAGTTATCTTAAGGAAATTTCCAAATCGAGTTAAAAACCTTGTATTTTTTGTAAAAGAAATTGTTCTTTGGAATTTCGAAATTTTTATATTGTTTATGTTATTTACTTAAATATATGAAGATGTATTTTCTTCTTAAAAATTTCAAATAAAATAAAAATTTAAGTTATTTTTATATATATATTTCTCGTTGGGCTTTATTTGTATACAAAAAAGTGTGTCATCTAAATGTTTTTAATAATAATTCCAGTTAGTAGTAGCACAGGTCATAAGATCATTCAGCTGTTAATTTAAATGATTTTATTATAACTTTTTTGGAAAAAAAAGCATTTTAGCCATAACTACATGATGGCACGTTTAGACCAATTTTATTTTTTTGTTTGCTTTGTATTTATTGTTATTATTTATGAAATTTAAAATTACAAACTATTTAGATGGCTACATTGTTAGCAAGATTGTTATTAGGAAAAGTAAGACAATAAGGTAAATAAATAGCCTAAAGTGTTTGAGAAATATCTTTTTAAATATTGGGCAATGTTTTTCATTGGCTGTGTTTTTCTCTTTTTTTTTTAAGGTTGTTTTAGTTATAACATCATTAGTTTAAATTGACTTTTTAAATTGATTTTTTGATGTACTTAATTTATTAAAAATAACTAACTATACCTAATTTATTAAAGAAATTTATTAACATGTTAAAAATTACCCGAAGGATTTCTTTAAGAAACGAAAGACTTAAGACACGAACTCGAAATTTTGTTCAACATTTTTTCAAAATACTCCTGGAACATTTCTTTATAACATAAGAAACTTTCTACATCAATTCTTATGTTATTATCATTGCAAATTATATAAATGTTAAAAGGATATGTTTTTATAATTAATATAACAAAAACTGATCTTTGAAATAAAATTCAATCGAAGTCTTTCTTAGCACAAAAATACATTTTAATATAAATATAAATCATTTATACTGTCAAACTTCTAACCCAATATGATAAGTATGAAGTTGACCAGTTCAGGGATAACTTTTTTTTGTGTCACTCTAATTTGAAATTTCACCTTATATGGGAGGTGTGCGGGCGGATGGTAATTTTTGGTTCCCAAGTTCATATTGATCCTTGAACATTTTGTACGAAATTACATTGCCATACATGCTTTTGTTTAGTAGCTATCGGCGCAAAAATATGAACGGGAATTACTACGGACACTTTTTTCTAGTATTTTTCCCACAACCTTTTATTATAAAGCAATTTTTCTATTTTCTCTGCCAAACAATCTTTATCAAAGAGGATTAATTGAGTTAAGTCCTCCGCCCTAATCCATATCATGCTTTAAGTAGACACACAAATGGTCGTAGTTAGATTATCATAGATTTCATCGAAGACCTAAAATATATGAATTTAGACGAATATTTCGATGTATTACACAAGGAATAACAAAACACAATATACCCCATTTTATTTATTATTATTATTTTTTTTTATGATTTATTTAAATAGTGTTTAATAAAATTTTATGTTAATTTCGTTAAGTAAAAGATTTTGTGTCATTTGGGATTTTAAGGGAATATTTTTCAATTTGCTTGGGGATAGGGAAAAAAATTTCCTGCCTGTGGGAAATATAGAGCATTAATTAAATTTTTATAAATTTGAATATTTTCTATATGTGGCTTCACATGTTACTTAAAAATATTTAATATATTCTTGTTATAAACTACTTATTTCACAAACTTACGCTTCAATAGTTTAAATATAACCTATAATATTTTTACAGTAAACGTATAATATAATATTAAAAAAATCAAAACCTTAAAAAAAACTTATTTAAAATATTTTCCAATTAATATCATGCAACGTTACATACAAAACAATAAATTTATTTAATCTTAAATACCCAGGAAAATTTTTAGAACTTTTTCTAAAATCATTAGTTCTGGTGTAATAAGAATCACTTCATACTTTAATAACATCTTTAGAACTAGTGGTGTCGTAACCAGTTCTGGAATTCATGATGTAGAACATTATTGTGATTCTAAATTGGTTTAAATAAATGTTGTTTTAGAACTAGAGCTTAACAGTTTAAGTTAATTCTGTATGATGTCTACACAGTGTTGCCAGGTCATAAAATGCTAATATATAAATAATAATAATACAACATTTTGGCTCATACATATATCATATAAACGACGCAATGTTCTGGCGTGATTTTTCATCATTTTTGAATTATAGTTCCTTTTTGATTTATCATTTTCAAATTTTTGGGTTACTTTTCGCTTTTATAAGATTTTTTCAATTTTCTGTGGTTAAAGAAGTTTATTAAAAAAATAATTACCTATAATAATTATTTCAGTAAGTCCAAAAAGTTAGTTAAGTTATATTTTATTGGGAAATTGAAGCGCTGCAGTCGAAAATTTTTGTGCGAATTAAAACACAAATATGTTTAAATGTACAGAAATGTCTACAGAATGTAGAAATAAAATAGCAAAAGCAAATAAGAAATTTTTTTCTTCTTCGTTGAGGTACTAAAATTTTAGCCTTTTTAAGATAATTTTAAGAATCAAAAAAGGCTAAAGCTAAAAGCTAAAACTAGGAGCTAAAATGAAAATTTTGAAGCTAAAAGCAAAATAAATAGGCTAAACTGGGAATATTACTTCCCCATCACTTCTCTGAACAAATTATTGGTTCTGAAACAGTATCCTAACGAACTATAGAACTAGTTCTGAATGTGACAATTTTAAACAACAATCACTGAATAAAAAACTAGTTCCAGAACCGTTCCATAAAATTGGTACCAGCTAGTTAACACCTCTACAGAACTAGTGCTGGAGGTAACAGTTTTAAATAAAAATCATTGCCCAGGGAAAATTTCGCATACTAAAGTAGCTGTTTTGGAAGGGAAAACAATATAAAAATAGCTTCCTCTTTTTGATGCTATAACTGATGAATTTTGTTTGAAATGTCCAAAATTTCATCAATTTTTATTTGGGTACCAGACAGTTCTTTTGGATGCTGATTTTTTTTTTTTTTTTTTTTTTTTTTTTTTGAGATATGAACTCACTTCACTTCAATGCTTATGTTTGTTAGTCTGCCGTCGTACTTGATACACCACAAACGACTTATATTTTTATGCGCTAAGAAGTGATTTTCATATAGAAATATAAATAAATATTATTTATTGAATAAATGTATTTGCCTCATTTGGGAGTTGAACCCACTTTGACTTTTAATAATCCCTTTCATATTTACGAAAAACTACTTATATAAATACTAATACGTAATGTCCGGAGTGGCGATTAAGGCTACAATGTAATGCATTCAGGAAGCTGTTGATTTTAAAATTTCAAGTTAAGTATTTGGTCGTAACGGCAAAATAGAACGGGTACAGGCTATTTTTTTTACAATTAATATTCTGCTATAAGACCAACCCTAAAAAGGAACTTACTTTTTTAACTATAACAAATTTCTATTAGCTTATGTAATCTAATGAATTAAAAATTGAAATTAAATTTCTTAAAAACTAAACTAAGAGCTGGCTAGTTAATATTCGTCATAAAATAATATACTCTTCATAATGCCAAACTTGTCACATAAAATAATTTATAATTATTTGGGCTTTCTTTTTCATTTTCTTATAGTTTTAACTTCCTCTTTTGCTTCTTTTCTCACAAAACCCATAAAAGGTGTTACTAACACATTGACCCATTCATTCATTGTTTCAGACAGCAGCAGTTAGTATAAATTATAATTTAAATTTTTTAAATTTCAATCTTCTTTAGCTTGTTTTTGTCATCGTGGTGTTTCTTTTTTAAACTTTTTATAATTATTTATCAACAACTGACCATCTTTATGAAGGTTTATATATTTTTTTTCTTTAGAGTTTCTTAATCATAGCTTAATACACGCCATCTGAGAAATGACGAATATCTTAAAACGTTTTTTATATTTTAAGCATTATTGACTCTTTTTTGTGCGTTTATACATCAAGTTTTCTGTACTTATACAAAGTAAAAGACTGAAACTAAATTTTACAAAAAAAAAAAAAAAAACAACTTTCTCTAAATGGAAACTTAAATACCGTGTTTTATAAAAAAAAAATATCATAATTTGTTGTTGTCCCAACTTTAAAACAAAGAAAAAATCACTTTTATTTCGAAGTTGATCTCATATTGAAAATATTACTTTTAATATGCGTCTAAACAAAATATTCGTTTAAGGTAGAAAACTTATAATATTCCTGTCATTAATTATGTTAATTCTGAAGAGTTTGTCAGCTGGAGTTGTCTATGAAAGTATTAGCTGATTTCTACAAATGTTTTTCAATAACAAATACTTCCAGCTGAAACTTTCAAAAGAGTTATGGTATATTTGTTTGTATATTGTGCTTTTGTTTCGATTATGAATCACGTGGTGACAAGTGATCAGGTTTTGTTAAAGTTTCTATGCATTTCGTTTGAATTTGAATAAAATAGATATGATTTAATAATAACAAAAAATTAAATGGAATTTTTGTGGTTAGAAATTTTGAAAACTTCATTAAGTCTGTGAAATTTATTGGAATATTTATATGCATTTATATACATGAAATATTTATGGATACATTTTATTAACATTAATTAGGAATGAAATGTATTTTTTTTTCATATTAAGGGGAAAAAAATCAAAATTTAATTACACTGTTTTACAGTGTAATTTGGGTGATTTTTCGCTATAACAAATTAGTCTTAAAAAAGTTCAATACACTCTCACCATTTTGAGTTAAAAAAATAATAATAATAATTTTTTTTTTAATTTTTTTGAGTTTGCAGTTACTATTATAATTTTTTCTATGAATAAAATACAATAGGATTAATATTATCGATTTAATATTTAATAACTTATTTAAACTTTTCCTAATTTTTTAATTTTGGCCCCAGAAAGTATGCTGCAAAGAAAATATCAAATAAAATACTTTATAAGAGGGTTAACTTCCGATTTTTTTAACCGATTTAGTACATTTTTTAATGGGTGGGTCAACATATACAATATTTTCAATGTTTATACTTCTTTACTGTAGTAATAATAATCCGTATTCAATTTGAAGAAAAAATCTGTGTGATTGGATTTTTTTAAGGTAAAATCGAAATGTACAATAACGGTCGTATCCCGAAGAAAAATTTATTCATTACTAGTGGACGAATTTTTATGCATTTATTTTTGGAAAATATGTGACTAAAAAATGTATTTTAAAATACAAAATATACCATAAAAATTGGAAAAAAACGCTTCTTTTTTATATTTATTATATGAAAGGATTTCTAGTTTGGCATATAAAAATTTAATACATAGAAAATGATTTTACTTCGTCAACAGATGTTATGGGAGGATATTAAAATAATTTTAATTCAGAAGGAGATGTAACACGAGATATTATCTGAATATATAATAATTGAGTTGTAATTTTTTTAATTTTCTCAAATCGTTTATCTTTTCTAATTACAGCTTGCAACTTAACAAAATCCCCAAATCATAACAGTTTGAGGAGGAAATATCAAATTTGGATATTCTTATTTAATTTTTCAAAAATTTTGTAGATTTTATCATATATGAGCATTTAACCGACTCATGAAATGTAGGAGAATCTTTTCGTGGTTAACATTTTTTTACACAGTTGTGCAATATTAATCAAAAACTTTCGTTTCCTCGTACCAAATTTTTTTCTGAGCGTATATTCAAATGGAATGCTTTAATTTGTGTAGGTCTTTAAGAAATTTAAAAAAAATGGATTATATAGTTTTTTCAATGAAATATCTGCAGATATTTTATGATCAATTTTGGAAATTTTAATGAATAAATAACTTTTTATTAGAACTTTTTTTGGTAAAATCTCCACGTTACTTTTTAGATCGCGTTTGATCAGCTCTACTTTACAGTACTTTTTTTTAGAAAAAAATTAAAAAAGTGAACATTTTTAAATATGCAAATTAATATGCATTATATGATAATTATGACAAAATATGCATTTATATTAGATATTCAAAAATATGAGCTAACAAGTCGATGTCATTTTCCAATAAAATGTGTGTACGGACTTTTTAAATGTGACAAAAAAATATGCATTTGCGTAATAATTCGCCCCCTACTCATTAAATTATATTACTAATGTTTGAAGGGGACCGTCTTCTGATATTTTTTAAATAAGTTAAAAGTAAATTAATTTAGATAAATATCTTTAATATGTATTATTTATTATCAGATCTAAAATTACTATTCATGAGAAGAAGAATGAAAATGAATACATATTTTAAAAAGGTCTATCATCACATTTATGTTTAAAGAAGCACAAAGAAAATTTGTGCCACTTTTGCGCTAGGAACTTTCCTACACATTCCTACTTTTCATAGGAATTCGACTTGATTTTCAGGCATTTCCATTTAAATTTGTAGATTATTAAATTCTTTTAAAACGGCCTTTTTATTATAGTAGGTATTAATAGTAACAACGGTAAAGGCATTTCAACCTACCTTTCGAGCAAACACCGATTGGAGAAAAAGAGTAGTAGGATCGGTTAGCCCTGTCGCTCTTAGATCGTTATTCCCTTATGTTGGGTTTCTTTGGGTACGAGCTCGGAATTTCATGGAGGAAATTTTGTCATATAGCTTTGCCTTAGCGTCTTATATATGCTGTTAAAAGACACCGATAACCGCGTCTTAGCTACTCGAGTTATTTCTGGTTAAAGACCACAAAAGCCATTTTAAAAACGCCAAGGCGAAAGTGTATGCCTAAATACGCTTCTCTTCATCAAGTTCCGAAACAACCTGTGCTTTAATTTTTATTTATTATTATTTTTTTTTTTTTTAATTTACTAAAAACATAAAATCAAAAACTCTTATAAAGCTTACAATAATTTCTCTAACCACAAACCTAAACATTGCAATAACATTTTTTCCAATTGAAACACATTCAAAATAATTGGCAGCTTTAGAAATTTTCAAACATTCAGTATTTGGACCAAGTAAAATCAATTTTAAAAAATGAAGTGCAGAAATGTCTGCACTATATAAATGTAAGTGTACATGAGTATGTAAATATATCTATAATTAAAAATACTTTCATTTTTTTGTTATTCATATCTATTTCCTTTACATTTGTTATTTAAACGTTTTCCTACTGTTTTTGGTGGTCTGGCTGTCTGGCTGGCTGACTATAAGTGGCTTAGTGAGAGTTTATTTCTGTTACAAATCTGACCGGTTATTTGAAATGGAAAAAAAGCATTAACAAGTATTACAAAATGCTTATGAATAAGTTGTATTGTTGCTTTTTGTTTATTTGTTTGTTTATATTTCTATGTAAATGTTAACAAAAAATTTTCGTAACTAACAAAAATTCTCATGACTTTAGTAACGAGGTTCTTAAAGCAGGTTAATACACATTTAGCAATAATTTTAATTAAATGCTGGTTTCTTAGCAACTATATTAAGCAATTACAAAATTACACTTTGTACAGATAATATGTTATTTAAATTTTTTTTCTAACAAATTCCAAGAATACAGGCACTTAGTAAATGCAAGAAAAAAAAGCAACAAAATATCATGTTTTCAAACCAACAACAGAACATGATACTCAACTGACCGGCTTAGAAAAATATTAGTTACTAGAAAATAAATGTTACATTTGGGAAAATAATTGTGGTGGGAAATCGGTTTAAACAATTTTTTTCTTAAATATAAAAAGAATGAATAACAAAGCTTTCATATTTACTTTGTTGAATGAGAACTTTTAAATGTTGTGCGAGTTTCATATTGGAGAAAAAGAGTAGTATGATGGGTTCGCCCGGTCGCTCTTAGATCGTTATTCCCTTGTTGGGTTTCTTTAACTTTTTAGAATTTCTTTTAGCAATATTGTGACTCTAAAATAATCATATCACATAAATTATGACTATAGTTACAAGTTGTGGCGATTTAAATTAAGATGGAATTTATATTTATTATCATTTGGTAGAGAAAAAAAAATCAGTAGAGATAGATATATATATATCTTGGAGAAGAAAAATTCAGCTTTAATAGATTTAAAAATATTTTTGATACTTCCATCGTGTGAAATTAAATTTGTTCAAATTCTTTCGATCGATATCATTTTTTTCAAAACTTAATTTGTAACAAATAACATGCGTTATTTATCTTTATCTTTAAAATAATTTTCTATCGAAAACTATCACAGAAAAAATTATGGCTAAAATATTTTTTAATAAATCATTGTTTGATTGTAAAAAAAAAATATAAAAAAGATTATTAGATTTTAACATTATGTTTTATTATTTGAAAATGATTTGAAAACCAATACACAAAACAAAAACAATTTTATGTATTTTGACAATTTCAGTAAAATAAAAAATAAAATTTAATAAATTAGAAAAAAAAAATATGAAATCCAACATTTAAAGACTTTCGACAACAAGTGATAATAAATATATTTTACCTCATAAAATAATTATCCGTAAGTACGAGTAATATTGTTTTATTATCTTTGATCCATATTATCTAGGGAGTTAATTTAGAAATGTCCATCCTTATAGATAGCTGCATGAAAAGTTTTTCGTTCTATGCTCTCTTCAAACGAATCGATTGTGTTCGATACAGATCTCTCGTGATCGTTTTCTTAGTTTTCCGAGCTTCAGAAACTATTTTTTGCGCTTTGCATTATCATAATGGTTCCACTTTTCATCGCACGTAACAGTTCGATGCAAAAACGATTTGGTTTTGTGGCGCTTTTCAGACATGCTAAGTCTACTTTGCTTCTGCTCCCTTGGTACCTAATTTCCTTGCTTTTGGATGAACCAAGTGCTTTTACATTTCTGAAAACTATTGTTTGATTTACATGCAACAATTCTGCAAGCACTTCTTGCAGACTTTGAGACTTTGTGCCAATCTGCAATTCTTTATTTTCAAACATTTTTAACTGGCCAAAAGGCTCCTTATCGAAAGCACCACTTTTAAATATTAAAACCACATCTAAGACATGTAAGTAGTTGTCAATTGGAACTAATGATAAATTCTAATAACGATTGGGTTTCTATTTTTTAGACCAATTTGGTAGTTCATATAACGTCAAAGAAGCGTTTTTTTATATGTATATGTACTAAAACACACTATTATTTCTGCATCAGTTTTACTGCACCTACACCGAATTTATACAAATATTGTTAAATTATTTCTTAGCAATTTAATTGTAAAATATCCAATATTTAAAAAATATATAAATTTTTATTAAGAATTTTATTGATTCAATAATAAATATTGTTTGAATATCTACTAAAAACTAAATAATATTTTTATTTGTTTACTTAAACTTAAAACGTCTATTAAATGTTATGAAAATTTTCAAATATTTAAATTTATAAATAGAAAAAATATTTTTATAAGAAAAAAATTAAAGTTTTTTCAATAAAACATTTACGTAGTTGAATATTCGATTTTACTAGGTTCGATTTGATAGGTCTGATTTTAGTAAAAAATATAATTGATTTTATAAATTTGGTATTAGAATACGAAATTTTATTTTTTCTGTGTATTAACATTTTTTTTTTTTTTGTTTGTTAATACCCTTTCCATAAAAGGTTTAATTTTAAATTATGAAGGTTGTAAACTTTATTGTGTTATATTTTTTTTTATTTATTATTGCTTACAAAATCTTTCATAAATAACATTAAAATATTTTGATTTATTAGAATTGATTTTAATATTTCATAACTTTTTTATGACTTCTTTTTGTTATAAATTTTCTTGGTCAATGTCTGCAATATTAAAAATAAACTTCTAATACAACAGTTTGATATGGTTTTCTTTTGTATTTGTTTAGGTTTAGGGTCGATTTTTTTCTTTCTTTTTCATATTAATATTCATATTCATACATAAGTATATATTTTTTATATGTATGTAATTCAAGTTAAATTTCAAAGGTTATCAAGTTCTGTGCATTGACACACCAAAACTATTCATGAATTCACACTTGGTTTGTTTAAAACTGTACTTGTGAATATATAGTTTGGTTGCTGCTATTTTTTATGCTAAATATAAAAATTTTAAAATTGAGTTTAAAAGCATCAAATGACGTAAATTAATTCAAGTGCTAAGTGATTTTTGTTGCGTTTATTTTTGTTGTTTTATTTAAATATAAAATATTATTATAGTTTTTCGTCTGTGTTTTTTTGCATAAATTATAAATAAAATGCAAAAACCAGAATATAATTAAAGTAGCAAATCTATAAAATAACATTTAAACAAGTTTCCCGTACTGAAATCGGTGTAAAAATATTTAGTTTGAAAAAATAGAAAGACAACACACTGCTACAAAATGACACTTTTTATTTTCACTGGGAAAACGATCTAATGTGTGCAGTAGACTTTCTTGAGCACATCACAAAACAATTTTAAAAAATTTTGCAACACCCACTAAATTTCGAGATATTGCGTTTTTAGGTTAGTTCCTGCACTATAGATCTCGTAGCTTCATAAGTTTTAAGTGAATTTAAGATTTTTAAAAGAATTTCGAAAGCAGAAGGAAGTAGCTTTTTAACTATATTACCATTTTTTATGTATATTCAAATTAAATAATGAATTATTCACCATTTTAAAATTTATTTCTCTTTTCTCTTTTAAAATTATGATTTTGATGTAAATATTTCCGATTTTTATCTAAATGACTATACATATTAGTTTACAAAGTTTGAATTGTTATTTTGTTTATAATAAAATGAGATATCCCCATACAAAATCGCTTAAAATTCAAAAAGTTATTAAGCATTTTCTAAACCTTTTTTAAAACAAAATATTTTTTATTTTTTTTTGCTTTGTTTTTACTTTTTGAGGTTAAAATTACAAATGTATGGAAAGTTTTAATATGTTATTACAGATAAAATAGAATGAGTACTATAGTTTTTATCCAATTTAAAAATATAAAATTTGGTTATGTTCATAACAAAATGCCCATAAAAATTATTACATCGTTGATTTTATAGAAAAATTTTAATAAATCTTAGTTACTTTAAAAATTGTGAAAAAAAATATTTTTTCTAGAAGTTCTTTGAAATTTTGCTTTTAATATTTGACCAAAATAAACCAAATGCCTACGGTTGAAAAGCCTGTTTCTTCTATTTTCAAAAGAAGTTTAAAAAGAAAAAATAAACAAAAAATAAAAATAGAATTAGAAATACATTTGTACAAGAACCTACCAAAATCAGTTTTTTGCAAATAACACGAAATTTTGAGGAAGTTTTTAAAACTGATTTATGATTTATGCCAAGAAGGCCTATAACCTACAATATGTCATTTCCCAAGTGACTTTTCACTTTAACAGAGTATTGTTATTGATTTGCTGGATACAGTGTTACCGTTGAGAATTTTTAGAAAGTGTCCAAAGAAGGAGAATTATTTAATCAATATCTAAAAAACTCCGTAAACTTCGTTTATTTGATAAAAATCGAAGAAAAAACTGTTGTATTTTAAGAAATACTACTAAATTCAGTTTTATTAATATTTTTTATAATAATTTTTATTATTACAAAAATAAAGCTCAATTCATAAAAATAGTTAACAAGTAAGCTTATTTAGAAGCAATGGTCAATTGTGCACCATCGTCATCGTTTCAATATTCGACAGTTTTTATAAAACTTAATTTTACTAATTTTATCTAAATACCAATACTAAAGTAAAAAGACTTATTGGCTTGACAACGTCATTTCGCAATTGCGACTCTTCAAATTCAGCTTTATATATATATATATATATATATATATATATATACAAAAATGAATCTGTGTTTGTTTTCTTTTTATAGACAACAAAACTGCTAGACCGATCTTCATGAAATTTTCACATCATTCCCATAAAAAGCAAATGTTAATTATCGCATAACTGAAACTCTATTTATAACAGTAAAAATAATAAATAATTTTCTTATTAATCACCACAATTGAGATGAAGAAGGGCGGACAGATCTAGGGGGAGTGGTAGCCC
This sequence comes from Protocalliphora azurea, assembly GCA_932274085.1. NCBI lineage: Eukaryota > Metazoa > Arthropoda > Insecta > Diptera > Calliphoridae > Protocalliphora > Protocalliphora azurea. The sequence goes on from OW026523.1 coordinate 115,481,124, forward strand.
CCATACAAAATAAATACTAATTATAGTATATTTATTATAATGAAAGTCTTAACATTTTTTAGAAATAATTTTCTTATTGAATTTCACAGTTGAGATTCATAAGTCGGGTAGGTCCGAGGGAATTGGTAGACCACAAATATTAGTTATCGCATTAATAGGGATTACGAAACAGACCGTATTAATTTAGTTTCTATATAAAAGACATGTTTTGTTAAATTCTTAGTACCAGTGTTCTCATTTGATTTTGTTATATTTTGATTTATTTTACTTTTTTGTATTATATGATTTTAAAAAAAATTGCACTTATATAGGAACTATCTTACATATCTATGTAAAACTCATTCGTGTTAAATAACACCTCTTCTTAAGATATTTATTATCATTTAACTGATTTTCGGGAGAGGGCCTAATATGGGACCTATGACGAATTATAGGCCCATGTGCATAAAATTTAAAATTGTTAAGACTTATTTCTATCGAATTTCGTGTCGATAGCTATATATTTGCTACCATTAAAGTCTTGTTTCTGATTTCAATATACTAAATATTTGCATGGCCAGACAGACAGATAGAAGGACGATCATCTTAATATTTTGAACATTTTAGGAGGTGTAAATATCAGCACAAACATATAAAAATTATGCATAAGAATGAATAATTTAATTTTTTTTTTATCGAATAACTTTTATTGAGGCCAAAGTACCTCGTTTTTGGAACTTATGTTTAATTTAATTATATAAAACATATCGTTACCTAAAATTAAAAACGCCGTATACACACTTTAATTTTTTACAGCAGAAAATGGTCTTAAATGCAACTAATTTTATGGCTATTATTTTTATTATATGGATGCTACAACCTTTTGAATTTGTTAATATTAATTTTGATGATATAAATGTGACTTTACATACATACATACATATTTTTTGAATCACTAGGGGAAACTGCGGTATTGTGGCGTATGGGTTAAAGTAGAACATTTTACTTTTTTCGCGTTTTTTTTTTCGAAAAAAAAGACTACTGGTATATGTTTGCCATTATTGCTAATGTTTCTTAGGAAGATATCCAAATTAAGATCATCTTTAAATTGGTGAATACAAAATTGAATTGAATTTTGAATATTTTGCACATATTTAAACTACAAAAAAGTTTTATCCTAAAAACATAATGGTCTTTCAGATTTCTACTTGACATAAAAATTATGAAATTGAGGCAATATGGTAAAAATATATTGGGGTAAAATGCGATGTATAATTTAGCAAATTTTCCATAAATTTTTTTGAAATTTTGGTAAAAATATAGTAAATAATGATATGAAATTAGAACATAGGAAAATTGGAAATAACTCAATAAACTCTACAGCCATAAGACTAAAAATTCCTAGAATCAACTTGTACGAGTACCATAACATTAGTTTATTAAAGAAGAAAGTTTGGATTCGAAAATAGTGAATACTGTAAAATTATATAAAAGATTTGATAAAACTCATGCAAATGGTCTGCGCACTAAACGTGTGCAAAATTGTAACAATTTATTCCATTTATTAATACAAGAAATAACGGTCTATTTTTAAACATTGTTGTTTTATTTTTATTTTATTAGTTTTGACAGATGTAATCTATTTGTTTTCATCAATTATTGGAATTTTGATACTCGTGTGGCCTCGTAAATACAAAGATAATTTAAACATATTTAATAAGCACTAAATATCTTAAAATTTGTCATTTTTAATACTTTCTACTTTAACCAAACATTTCCCTTTTTAACCAAAAATAGTTGATTTGAAAAAAACGCCGAAAATAATACCAAAACCTTTTACAACCTTTTGAATTTTCGTCAACGCTATGCTTTTGTTTATTTTAAACTGGTTCTCAAATAAATATATATTTTAAAATAAAGTAAAAAAATTGTATCCACAAATTGTATTTAACATACAAAAAATGTGCATAAAAACTTTAAAGCTTTAGTCATAATTATTTGGCATTTATTTAATACATTTTATTATAATTTAACTTAAAAAAGTGTATTTATTGAAAAAAAATAGCAATGAAAAATTTGTTTTAATTCAATCTTCCTAATTTTCTAATATTGCCATTAACGTTTTATGGAACTAAATTTATTATATTGCTTAAAGATTTTATTAGGATTATGATATTTAATTGTGTGCATATTTATTAAACATTCAGTAAAAAGTTTTAAGACTTCACCCACAAATTTCATATAGTTTTTGTTTGACAAACTTTATTTCAGTTATAAATATTTAACAAATTTTTAATAAACTTTATTTGCAAATTTAAAGCTTCTACCCGAAAATTTGTGATAAAAAGCAATAAATGAAAAAAATAAATAATCTTTTATTTATAACTCAGTCCTTCTAATTCCTTAATATGGTCATAAAAGTTTTAAATGTATATCTGGAAGTAAATTAACTGTCTTGATTTTAAATAATTTATTTTAGGATCGTCATATTTAAATTTTTACATATTTTTCAAATATTCATTAAAAACAATTAAGAATAATTAGCTACGAGAACAAGTAATATTAGAAAAACTTAAAATAGCCATAAATTAAGCTGTCAGATTTTTGTCCGGCAATTAAAAATTTATTTTATGAGAGACTTATCAAAAATATCTTATATCTTTGTGTTTAAATCAAAAGCAACTTAATAATTGTTGCTAAAATTTTTATTTTTAATTAACATTTTATTAAAAAATAATCATTTTAGTATTTTACGCAATCAAAAAAATTGAAACTACTCCCACCATTTTCACGCAAAATATAAAAGACCGTTTCAAAAATATTAAAAACATAAAATATTCCCTCTTTCCTTTTAAATTGATTTTGTTTTTTTGCCAATACCACCAATTGAAAAATTGTGCAACCATTTACATAAATCTTTTGTTCTTATTAATTTTTTTTATATGACAGCCTCCGTTAATGCAGCCAAACTTTGTATTCATTCAATTGAATATATGTATATAAAAGCTTAATGACAACAGCAATAAAAACAATAAACAAAAACACGCTAAAACCAGTTTAAAAATGTCAAAAAGTGTTCAGCCAACATTTCATAATATTTATCTTAACTGTTTTTTTTTCAATATAAGTGTGTGTGTGTAATAAAGATATATCAGATTTATATCAGTATTTTATTTAAATTTATAACTTTTATTTTCATTTTTGCAACAAAATCACAAAAGAAATGGTAAAAAACTTAAATTAAAAAAATCAATAGAGAAAATTTTATAATTGAATGAAAGAAATATATAAAAAAGATAAATTATTAAATAAAATCTAAACATTTTAATCAATTTGAATATTGAATAAAAATAAAATTTCTTTATTTTTTCCGGTGCTATTTATAAAAAATTTCGTGGTCAAAAGCAAAACTTATTCTACAAATTATTCATAATGTTAATCAAAAACAAAATAAAAATATTAATAAATTTCAATGACTCGAATGTATGAATCAATAATTGAAAGCAGAAAAAAGTAAAAATAGACTAGAATTTTTTTCCAGAACATTTCCAGCCAACATTTTGCATGACTCTTGGCTGGAAATTGTGGAGGTTTCACAAGTTTTAAACGTTTAAGAGTTTCGTGATCATAATTGCCTACAAAGGATTGTTAAATGTTTAAGTTGTTTAACCTGTTTTTTGTTTGTGCTTCTTATTGTTTGTATTTATTTTTTGCTTAAATTTAATAACGGTTTCTTCAAGAGGCTGGGGGAAAAATAAAATTGAATTAACTGCTATTTTAAATGAAAGCGAAAACTAGATGATCTAGTTTTTTTATGTTTTTGTATTTTTATTTTATATTTATTGGAAAGTAATTTTAAAATAAACCAAAATATTAATTATTCATAAAAATGAAAGCATGTGTCTTTTCGAACAAACTTATACGTAATAAATTTGTATCAGTGTGTTGTATCAGTAAGTTTGTTTCTTAAGTCTTTTGTATTTGCCAACTGTTTTAAAATGAAACAAATACAGTCCTCGGCATATATATATATTACAACTATAAAATATAATTTTACTAATTTTGTAAAAGATTTTTTTGAAAACAATTGATGGGATATTAAATAGGTCTAAAGTGGCTAACTAATTTAAACACTTTACTAATAAAATTATTTAATATTGGTCAAAAATCATTTAAGTATTACCAATCCCTCCGGGAATTTGTGGCAATTGCAGTAATGGACCGGTCCCTCAGTATCGGTTTACAATTTACTCGTCACCAAAGTTCCTGTTGAGAACCAGTTGACACCACCACACTCACTAAATATCAGTTAAAAGTCAATTTCTAACGTGCTTGCCAAGTGCGCAATTAGCAATAACAATCTGCGGCTGAATGGTTAGTGTTGAAGACTATAAAACGTAAGATACGTCAGAAAAACGAGAGTCCAATTTGCAGTGCCGCCATCGACATTAACGAAAAATTATAAAATAAAAATAAATATAATTCAGTAAAAATAAAAAACAAAAAAAAACAATTTTAAAAGTAAAAATTTTTTATCAGATTTTAATTATATTAATCGATTCTGAACATGTCCTCTTGGACTTGTCCTACAATCTGTCCCGAAGTACTAATAATCCACCTCCAATACAATTACATGTAAAAGTGACATGTTCCTCCCATATAAAGTTCCGTAACTGGAACCGGTCACTAGTCCTAAAAACATGTCACGTCACTAGTTTCGAACCGGTTCTCTTTCCTCTGGGGATTTGTTAAATATTTTTAATGAAACAATTTTTTATATAATTTTTTGACGGGCAATAACAAAATTAGGTTTATGGTATGTTAATTAGTTTTAACTCAAAATGATAAAAAAAAAGTTTCATCGAATAATGAAACCATGTGCCCAATAGGTGGAAAATGAAAATCTGTAATTTATGTAAGAGAAGCGCACTAGAAACTCAAATTACTGAAACAAAAGTAACACTGGAACTGGGATATAATAAGGGATGTAAATAGCTGCTATTGAAAGTTCTATACGCTCCCGTCAGAATGAATATAAATTATAAACTTATTTGATAAGAAAACTATCATATGTTACCATAATCATAACAAAAAATAATTTTAGATATTATTTCCTTTAGGTTGTACACGTTTTTATATTGTCATAGTATATTATGGTATTTTTCTAATAAAAATTTTTATATTCTGTACTTTTTTCAAATAGGGATGTACAGGAAATTCAACAATAGCTATTTTTATTATTTCTGGTCTTTGGCGTTTAATTGGGGTTATTGTAAAAGTCCTGCACTATGCCTTGAACTTTTTTTGTCGTAGTTACTTTTTTACCACGGCAGATAGATTATTTGTGTTGGAGCAATTTTGTTTTTCTTAATGTTTTTGTTTGTGTTTCTTTTGTTTCGATAATTTGAGTTTTTGATAGGTTTCTCTTACATAAATTGCAAATTTTCCAACTGATTTCAGTATTCAGTGTAACTTTTCTGGCTATTTTGGATTAAAGCTAATTAAACATTCAAGAGTTATATAATTCAAGAGTTATATAAGAAAATGTTTCATTAAATACATTAGATAAATTGATCGAAATACTTATGGTAAATACTAAAATAATTTTTGACTAATATTGAATAATTTTATTAGCAGTGTTTAAATTAATCATATGAGTAAGAAGTCATTTTATAGTCTTACTTCACACCTCATCATTAGTTAAAAAAAAAAATATTTTGCATATTTAGTAAAATCACTTTTTATTATTATGAAAATATATATCGAGGACTGTACTTTATTTAAAAATTTACATTAAAAAAAAAAATTTTTTAATTTTTAAACAAAAAAAATACAATTCCAAATATCTTTTATACCGAATTTATACTTTTACTTGAAATCTCGTTTGAAATCTATCCCGTTTACATTCGCACTTTCGACAGTTTTGTAGTTTTTATTTGACAAATGTTTTTTGTATAAATAAACACATACACTAAACACTTTTAAATTAGTTTTATATATCACACAACTTTTTTTTAATTCAATTTTAATTTTATTTATGATAATTTTTCTATAAAGTTTTATTTATTTTTTTTAATTTCATTTACATACCAATCTTTTTTATTTAGCACATAGTTATATTTGACTAACACACTGAAAGAAAAACAGTGTTCAAAAACTAAATTTTCAAAAATCTATTCAAATTCTACTATATTTTGATAGAACCTTATATGAAGCTAGATTTTGATTAGTAGATATGTAGATTTTGCTTGAAATCACATTTAAGCTAGAATTTGTGCAAATATACATACAAACTATGATCCTAAAAAAAACATATTTTTCTTCATATCTCCATTCTTCGTATCTCCAAACTTCATTGTTACATTGTTTTCTTAAATAAAAAATTCCCAACATTTAAATGTGTAAAATCTAATTTTGTTATTTTATATTGTTTGCCATATTTGCTCAAAATATTTCGTATTTTTAAATTACTTTTCATATTTTTTTTTTTTTTTATATATATAATATTTCAATAAACAAAATATTAAGACTGACTATTTCCGTTTTAGTTTCCAGACAAAGAAAAAAAACCTAAACATATTAAACTACAAAGTAGAGCTTTACAATAAACAAATAAATCAAAAAAATTAATTAAAACAATAATATTATAAATGATCCACACCAAAACAAAACCAACTGGCTACGAAGGTCGTTAAAGATAAAATTTATTTTTTTTTTATATTAGTTTTTTCTAAACAATTTTTTTTTCCTTAGAAATTTTCCTTTCATATTTCGTAAATGGCTGCTAATTAAATTGTTAATATGAAAATGTTTAACATATACAAACTTAATAGGAAAATGCTCATTCTTTAAAAAATTTCCTAAAGCAAATTTTACACTTATTTAATTTTTAATATTTATTCTTTAATTTTTTATTAAACTTGTTTGTTATCTTTTTACACATTAATTATATTGTAATCAATTTTTTTAATAAGAAACTCATTTTTATATGATTCATTTCTGAATAGTTTAACAGACAAACATTTCAAATAATCAGACAAGTTAATACTTCCGTTTGATTTTTTTCGAATTTTGCAGATACATATATGAAAATGAAATATTGAACACGCAAAAAAAAAATAAAAGTAAACCTAATTTTAAAGTCAGCGTTATACTTAAAATAGCGTAAAATAGAGATTTTTGTAAAGTCAGAAATAGGGGTATTAAAAGAAGATATTCATTGAGTTCTTTTCTAACATATAAATCCGCTACGGTGGTTTGCCTTCTTGGATTAAATATTTCCTTGATGTATAGCTCATACGTGGTAGAGAAAATCCTGTCATGTTACACTCTAGGATAGCTTCGGTCCTAGAGAGCGTAACAGTTTGGCAGGTATAAAAAGGTGCACCATTGCCTGGACTTGTTTGTGGGTCTATAAAGGAAAAAAAGGACCTTTGGGGCCTGAGCAGAGGGGAGCTAGTAGCCCCTGGTACGGCAACACTGATTTGTCGGTGTTATCGTACTGGACTGGCTGTTTGAGAGGCCCTTCGGGGAGTCACGTGGTGGTTGTGGTTTAGACCTAAACCGCAGGTAGGGGTTTATAGTCCGGATGTGGTGTTGCATAGCAACACAAGTCGCCAATAGTGCGGCAGGAGGTTAGATAGCTCCAACTCCTAAGCAAGGAGGAGTGAACAGACAATGAGTCTCTCGAATTGCCACCTGTGTATTCTTAACAGGCACATGGGGGCGTTGGTTGGCGCATTTTACCTCACCCAGTGGTAAGACCACCGTGGGATAAGGCCGTCATGGCAGGTGCCCACGTTAATCTTGACCACATCTAACATATAATTATAATTATATAATAATAATTATAATTAACTTATCAAAAGTCTAAGTTCTTTCAGACTTGGCATTAATATAGCACTACAGATATAAATACGTACTTCTACTTGAAACAAAACAATATTTCAAAGTTATTCCCTTATTAAATCATTTTGAAAATATTCTTCTAAAAAAAGTATAACTACAAACTTTTTCTAAAATAGCCTTTTGCTTACATATTTTTATTTATTACATTATTACCACCCATTGTTTTATGGACCGGAATTAATTTATTTTACAAATTGTTCCAAATTATAAAATAAATATTTTATAAATATAAAATCATTCTTAACATTTCATCGTACTGGGATAATTCTTAATTACCTTTTTATATTAATTTGTTAAAAGCGTAAATTTGTTAAATTCTATTTTTCTTTAAGAGCAAAATGTATTTCTAATAATTATTAAAACTTTAACTATATAAATTTTAAAACTAATTAGCGGTAAAATATTATTCCGGAAAATTTTTTGTATTGGGGATATGTAAAATAATAGACTGACCACAACCAGCGTTACCGTTGGGCGACTTCAGCCGCCAATTGTCCCTTTTTTCAATCACCTGACCATTTAGTTTTATTCATTTTTTAGTTTCATTCATTCTTAAAAATGAAACTAAATGACCATTTTTTAAAACTATATTTTAAATGACGAGAAACTAATTTGTTTAAGATAACTTGACTCATTATATGTTAATTCTAACGAAGAAAATAATTATTTTAAAATTGATTCATAATATAGTAATGTCGATAAATATCAAATGAAAATTAATAGTCCCTTCAAAATAAAAAAAAAAATATTTATTTAAAAAGTGCAGCACAAAATGTTAGAAGAAATCCTCATAGAAAGTATTAACAATTTTGCAATAATAAAAAAATAATAAAATAATTACAAATAAATTATTTTGTTATTAATAGAATTGCATGTAGTAGTTTTTCTGAAAATACAATATTTTTTGTTATTATCAAATAAACAAATTTTAAGGAGTTTTTTAGGTATTGAAGCATTTGGGCCTTGTTTGAAATCCCCTTCTTTTCTTACATAGTTTTTTATGAAAAATATAAAATGATGCCTCAAAACTGGGACTGAAAATGACAGTTATTTTTGAATATTTAAACAAAAATATCAAATATAACTAAATGCCTGAAAACTGGTTTAAATAGATCAAACTAATGCTTTTAAAATTTTTTATTTTATCTTTTCGCGCAGAAATAGAAATTATTTATAATTTTTAAGTTTTTGTGCACAAATAAAAGATATTTTTTGACTTTTTTCTAAGTAATATAAATGTTATTTTCGCCAAATTTCGGTTCCTGTTAATAAATATTATAACTTAACATTATTTCTCAAATAGACTAAATCCACACGCTAATTTTAATCAAATTATTTGAGGAGATTTTAAAAGAACTTTAGCTCCGATCACAGACATAAATCAAGATTGAAGCAAAAGAAATTCTTCTGAATGGTGGTAATTTTAGTCACTTTTTTCAATAAAATAATAAATCTTTGAGTCTCACAAAAAGTATACTTATTTTAATAATCATAATAAGCAACTGATGTGTTATAATAATGTAAAAAAATATAAGTCACGTATTATATTTGAGAGAAAAATGAGGGATAAAAAATTTTTATTAAATAAAATGTGGAATTTTTACATTAAAAAAATATATTTCTCAATGTTATTTTTTTTTTGGTAATTAAGATCACTTTTTACTTAATATTTACTTATTTATTTAATACTTGTATTACATTTATTTTTAGCAAACTGGCAGTTTATTCTTCTAGGCTTAAAATTCGTTCTACTGTGCGGTGGCGTAGTAAGCAAGACGGTACAGTCTTTAGACTATGTACAAAAATGTTTTCCTATGTTCAAATCTCAGTTGAGTAAACTTTTTTAATTTTGTTTATTTATTCATTATTTGACTCCTAGCAAGTGACTACTTATTTTACTGGTTATTTGCTGGGACATATGTAAGTAAGACTCATGAATTCTAGAACATCTCCATGCAATGCTTATACATTATACTTTTTTCTTTTAATAAACCATTTGTAATACTGTTGAATTCTTTTCCTTATAAAAATAACATTAATTCAATGACCTTCATAAGCAAATTTAATCACTTTTTCGTGGTATTTTAAATATTTTTCTAAAATTGCAATCAACTTCACCTTCATAAGCTGTTAAATTCTTAAAACATTAACTAATAAAAATTAATATTTTTTGTAGAAAAAAGCAAGAAATAAAAGTAAAATTAAAATATTTTTTAAAATACAAAATAAATTTCCAATATTTTGTTTATTACTAATAGAAAATTGAGAGAAAATAAATAAAGCAATGCCAGTAGAAAACAAAAACTGTTTAATAGTTATTGAACTGTTTTTAATATATTATGAATAATGCTTTTCATAAGAGATTTATTAATCTCTTAACAATTTAATATCTATTTTGTATATTAAGTGTATAATAAGAATTTATTATGAGTAAGACCGTAACTAATAATTCAAAAACTAAATTTTTTATAAATGTTTTACAAAAAAGTCAATTAAAAAATATTTTGTATTGAGTCGAAATTTATTGAGAAATTTTGTTCGGTGTAAACCACAGCAATTAATAATTTTGAAAAAATTGTTATAATTTTACCAGTTGGTTAAGTAATAACACAATTATATTTGAAAAAAATTTATGCAATAAAATAATTTAATTTATTCATACATTTAATTATATTTCTTTTTTCACAAACTTGCAAACTTATTTAAAAATAAAAAAATATATTGTAACAAACATTACTTACCTTGACTGTAAGTTACATGCAATGTACACATTATTAGCAGAGACCACAGCCAAACTCCACTAAAATTTTTAAACCTTTTCGGTTTTATAGTTAAATTTTTGGCTGCCGCCGCCGTAGAGTGTGACATTTTTTTCAAATTAAATATTTTTCTTGTATGACCACTAGATGGTGTTAATTTTGTTGATGATGCTAATGTTGCAGTTGTTGTCATTGTTGTTGCTGTTGTTGTAGTAGATACGGGTGTTAACATTATAATTTCTTATGTCTACATATAAATTTATAAAACTTTTTTTATTATTATTATTGGTTTAATATTATTTATAATTTTCAGTGAAATTTTCCACTAAAAAAATAAAAAAAAAATAAAATTATGTAAATTTGTGTATTTGAAAAACATTTGTTGCATATTGCACTCAAACACGACACAAATGTTGTTGAACTAAGCCAGCTGTTTGTTGTTGATTGAACATATACAGTTGTTTTATGTAGTTTTTTTTTTCTAAATAATTTTTTTAAATATATAAATTTTCTTTTATCTTTTCAAACAAGTTGATGGATTCGTGATTTTAAAAGATTTTTTTTTAAACAATTTTTTGCTTGCTTTTATGTTTTTAAATAATGATGGATTTTCTCGTTTTCTATACACTTCAATTGAATTCACTTCACTTTTTTTTTGGCTTTTTATGTATGAGAATAAATAGTGGTGTTGATTATGTTGTTTTTCTTATGTGTTATTTTGCGGTTTTCAATTGTTGTTGTTAAATCCGTTTATTTTGCTTGGAATTAGTTTATCTTTTCCATTATAGTTAAGTATTTTGCTTTTTTTATTCACTGCAGCTATTTTATGCATTTTTATTGTTAATTCAATTGTAAGCAATTGTTTAGTAATTAATCACACAAAAAAACGCGTAAAAATTTTATAAGTCATTGCTGTAAATCAGTAAAACTTATTTGAATACTCAGTGCATGTTGCTGTAGTAATTTTACAAATGAAGGCTATTCTTTCTCACGTTTCATTTCTTCGGTTACGTTTTTTCTATTTATGTCATTTTGAATTTTTATTTTAATTTATTAAACATTTGAAATTTTGCAGCTGTTTTATGAAATTTGGCTTTAGACAAAACTTTAAAGTTTTTGTCTTAAGTCTTTTGTTTTCGTTTTGTGCAAGGGTTGCATAAGTTTCGTTTTTGTTCGATTTCAAATTCGTTTTTAAGCCATATTATTTAGTTTAAATTTAAGCTTACTTTATGTATTTTAAATTTATAATTAAGTAGCTTTTGAGAAAATTAATTATAAAAAGATTCAGTAAATTTAAACAATTCGACAATCGATAAATATGTCGATGACTTTTGTTGTTTGCAGTAGCGATTATGTGATTCATAAATTTCACTTAAACAACAGTAGACAACGTTTATTTTCGTGTGGCTCCTCTGTCAAAACAAACAGAAGGCTTAAATAGGAGTAAAAATAAAAGAATTTGGGAATTATTTGTTAATTGTGCACATGTGTACATATTGCTCCTGTATATTAAACACAAATATGTTTTTGTTGATAAAATAAACAACACAAAAAATTTTGTGGTTTAATTAATAACAGAAGCAGATGTAATGATATCGTTTAAAAATATTACAGAATAGCAAAATCGGTAATTTTGTTCCTTAATTTCATTTTAATTTTAATTAGAACAAATTATTGAATCTCATTACATGAAGTTTTTTTGTTTCTTTATTTTCAAAATTTGTACATCTTACTCTCGCATTGATATTTATTTAATGTCCCACTTAACCATAACAGTTATAAGACGATTGCATTGAACCCAGAGCGTATTAAAAAAAGAAAAAAAAACAAATTTCTTAAATGAATAGGTTTTGTACAAATAATCCACAAATATATATTATAAATGTCTTCAATTTTTTTCTGAGATTCGAAACTATCAAAATCTTCGATTAAACTTAATGAGAATTTATATCAACATAAAAGCAATTTTAAAATTCAAAGCCGTATGTTCCATTCTCAAATTCATGGCACTAGTTGTTAATACAAAATTTTTTATCATTGACATTTTAACCTATTCTTTTTTTTTGCGTTTTAGAAATTTTTTTAATTTTAACAATACTGAAAAATACATTATGAAAGGCTTTGTAGTTGTTGAAGGTAGACAAAATTTTATATTTTGTCAATCAGGGATACCAGATTGATTTAAGTTTGTTTACATTTTAAAATTAAAATTTTAAAACACAATGGAGCAAAAAAGATAATTGTTAAATGTTTACTTATTAATTAGAAATACTTCTCCCAATTACATTAAAAAATTTTTTTGTTAAAACTATTTAATTTGAATTTTATGCTAAAATAAGTGCAAATATACGACCTAATATTCGACCAAATTTCTTTCCGATAACAGGAAAAATAAAAGTATTTCTTCAATTTCAGATAAATAAAACATTTTTTTTTTAATTTACAACGATTATTTATTATGATAAAATATTGTAAATGTTACAATTATTACAATTTATATGAAACCCACAAAAGCAAATTTAATTTAATTTCACAAACATTTTTACTATCTCGATGAATCACTTGGTTCAAAATAGCACTGTTAAGCTAATCTGGGAGATATAGCCCAATCTTTGATTAATGTTTACCAAGTTTTATAATAGAGGTCTGCAACGAACAAGTTTTCGCTGCACATGTAAAGATCGACATCGAATATATTTACTTCTCGTTGTTTCTCTCTCTCTCTCTCTGAGAGCACAAGTAGTGAAGTATAGTTAACGGTTGTTTGTCGAAAAAACTGAACACAACAAATGTAATAAACATAGAAAAAGTGCTACAAGTATATTGATCACTTCACATGATACCTTGAATGCTTTCTTCTTAAAGGGCAAAGCTACAAATAACACAATTATGATGATAAAATTATCAATTGAAATAAAATTTTTCGGAAAATAACATATGTTAAACATTGATTTTAATTAGATCTATTTTATTATAATAACTCTTTGAACTATTATTATTTTTTAGAATAAATAAGTTATTTTTGCTTTAAATTTTATTTTTTAATTAATTTTGTATAAGCACTAAAGGCAAAATATTGGATAACAAAGATTTTAGCCGAATGTAGTTTTTTTAAATTTAAGAAAGCAGAAATAGAAAAAGAATTCTAAAATATATAAATTAAATATAAATTCGGATTTTTATCACAATTTTTAACTTGTAATTTGTAAAATTAAAAAATTAAAAAAAAAACAGTTTAAATATTTCTTTTTTTTAATTTAATTTAAAAATATTCTTTCATTTTGTTTAGAACTTATTTGATTGGGAGTTATTTCGTTAAATTTTTAACTTAATTTTTATTGTAATAAAACTCCCAAATGTTGGGATTTATTAACTTTTTACTTTTGGAAGTTATTTCATTTTTTAAATTTGGGAGTTTGTTCGGTTTTGGTAGGACTTATTTCTTTGAAAGTTATTTCATTCATTAAAATTAAAATTAAAAAAATCTATAAAATACTACACAAATATATATAAAATATATAAATATATAAAAATATAATATATTTTTTTTCTTAAATTTTATTTGGAATGGTTCATGTTTATAATAATTTCTTACTTTGGCCTTAACCTATTTTACCAAAAATTTAAATCTTATAGAAATTAGCATATATTTTTTTTTTAGCTCAATGACCAACCAAATAAAACAAAATCTTTTAAAAGCATTTGCAAAATAAAACCATATTGCTATGGAAATTTTATAGATATTTAAATGAATATTAGTATTTAATGTGCTAATAAATAAAGTGCACAAAATTCATAGCTTTAAACTTAATATTATAGATTTTCAATACAAAAACAAAACTATAGTTTATTTAGACTAACATACACATACAATTCCAAAAATACTCTATTAAAAAACAATTGAAAAAATGCTATATTTTCTAACTTTTTTATAGATTTCCAGTTTTGGTACAAAATTATCTTTAAAGAAAATTCTTTTTTAAATTATTCGATTACAACCTAATAGATTCAGCAACAACTTTTACAGAATTTTACTTATAAATGAATTTTAAAAAAGCAATTCTTAGAACATTCAGAAATTTCTATAGTTGATTAAATGTTTAATTTTTTATTCTGACATTTACATCCACAGTTTTTTAACCAAAATTTCCTTTAAAGATTTCTTAAGAACAATTACAAAACCGCAACAAGTTTTCGAAATTTATTTTATTTCTTTAGTTTCAAGAGATAACAACCACAATAATAACAAATTATTAACAACAAGAAAAATTCGTATATTTTTTTAGCAGCACAATTAAATCAAAACTAGTTTGTTTCTTAAGTCTTTCGTTTTTTTAACACTTCAAAATTCAAGAACTTTTTTTGCTTTGTTGTAAATTTATTGCAAATTTGTTTAAACCGGAATTTAATTAATATGGTATATATAATTTTTGTTTAATACATTTTATATAACTTCTAGAACACTTTAATTTAAACAAGAAAACATTATTAAAGGCCCATTAAAGCCCACTATAAAATCATGTTGAAATATATAAAAAAAGTCAGTTTAGTGTTTTATTTTTGTGTTTTAAGTTGTTTTAAATTTGTTTATGTTTTTTTAGATTAATTAAAAATATATAAATTTTATATTGGCTTAAAACACAAACAATTTTATTCTATAAGTATAACGTAATAGTAACAATTATAACAACAAAAATCCTTTCTCTTTACTTTATTGTATGCATTAAAGTGCTTTTGTTGCTGCAGACACAAGTAGACTTTGACTGCTGGCATATGGTTATTAACGTGTTAGCTAGTCGGTGGTGTTCGTTGTATTTTTTTATATTGGCAAGAAAAAAATAAATTAAAAACAATTGTATAAACGACCAAGTTGATAACTTAAAACCGATAACCAGCTAGTAACAACAAAGTTAATAAATAACTCCATACACACAACTGGCTGACCTCGCTTTGTTTTTATTTAATATTATATTTTTTTCTTTCAGTTAACAAACATTATTATCTAGACTAAATAATAAATGTATACAATATTCAATATAGAATTAATATCTTAAACAATTTATCTAGATTTATTCTTTCGTTAGACATCTTTTTATTTTTAGTTAAATATTCACACCTTTCTTTTCTTTTTACGTAGAAAAAAACACTGTCACTGTCATCACCTTTTTCCTTTTATTTATCTTTTTATTTATTTAACAAATTTCTTTTAAATGCCAAAGTGTTTTTAAACATTTTATTAAAAATTATGTGAAAAAAAAAACCGAAAAAGCAATACTTGGCGACGTAAAACTCGTTAAATGAAAACAAAAATTTAACCGCTCCTCGACGCGTTCAGTTGTTGTTCGTTCGAAACGTCAGCACGTAATGAAAGTTGTCTCATAACTGGTTTAAGTTTTGCGCATGTTTAACATTACAGCCTGTCAGTAGTCTTTATTTCTCAGACGAGAGCTTATTCATTAAATATTATTTCTTTGTAGATTTTCCACACACAAAGCGCAATCGCAAAAGTTTCGGTTGTTTGTTTGTGTATTTTGTCCATACATTTTAAACTTTTTATTTATTTTTTTTTTTGTAGTCGTATTTGTTCACATACTAATACATATATGGCATTGTCAATATAGCGTGTTTTTGATAAACTTTACTATTTATTAAGTTTTATATAATTCACGAACGAACTTGTCAACAAGATCTACAAAAAAACTATTTCAATAATACTGGTATATAAAGGTTATGGTTCTCTCAGTTTATTTTAAGATTGCTTCTAGTTTTTGAGATATTAAATACATTAATCATACCCTACAACCAACGACCTATGGTGGGGTGGTTGAGGTATTATGCGTTTGTGCTTATGTTCGTAATGCACAGAAAAAGTCTTCAAACCCTCACCTTAAAATATACTGTTCGATTCAGGTCGGCTGGCTATCTGCCCATGTAAACCTTGTGAACAAGGTACATATTGCAATTTTAAAGATATCTTGATGAAAATTGACACAAGAACGAAACCTATTGAACTTGGTTATGATCGATTCATTATTTCAACTAGTCCCCATACAAATATACTCCCGAAGTAGGGTATAAAGATCATATATCACTTATATACAGTAATATTTTAATGAAATTTGGCAAAAAGAAGTTTTGCATCAGTATCAATTCTTTCCTAAAATTTCATGAAGATTGATCCATTATTGACTTAGCTCCCATATAAACCCGATTTCCGATAATAACATTAACATTAGCAAATATTAGTATCAAGTTAATATTCGATAGAAATAAGTTTTATATAAGTGCCAAATTTTATGAGGATCGATCCATAATTTACCATAGTTACCATATAAGGTCCCCTTTTCAGAAATCTCTCTAAAGTGCATGAATTCATATAAATATTAGTATCAACGTAATATTTTGTATTCGTATGTTTTATTTTACACTTAATACAATTATCGCTCCACAATTGACCACGGATCTAGTATAAGACCCCTGCCCGAAATTTAGTGCACATGCGTATCGGTTTAGGATATCATATGGCGTGGCTTGGCTCGAGTATCTTTCTTAATTATTTTTTTTTTTTTTTTTTTGCAATTAATGGAAATTTTATTTAATAAACAAAAGTGGGAGTCAGAAATTAATTTTAGATATTGTTCATCCAAAAAAACTTAAAATCGATTTTTGCCAAACGGACAAGTTTTAAGGGAAAAAATTCGAGTTCCAATCTTGTGATAAATTTTCAACAAACTGTCGGTTGTTTGCATGAAATCTAAAGATTTGAGTTAACCGAAAGATTTGTGATCAAAATATTGCACAGTGTGAGATTTCTATGATTTTTCCGGCCAAAAGTCAATTTTTTGATGATTGAATTCGATGAAAAACGGCTTGTATATATTAAATAACTGCATGTAGAATACAAAACCGGGAAAAAATCCGTTAAGTGTTATAAGACTCAATAAGATTGTTGAAAATTTTTTGTCTTTGAAACGCCATAACATTTTATTGGAACCGAATTGTTCCGTAATTCTTTCTTAATTAAACATATAACAAAAACATTAAGGGTTTTTAACTATAATTTATTAAACTAAAACCTTTTCACGTAAATCAATTGTTTTCTTTGATGTACAATTTTGGTTATTTGTGCGTATTTTCAACACATTAAACTGTAATTGGATATATAGATTATAAGTTTAAAAAAATGAGGTGCTTATTCCTGTTTTTTCAGATTTTTTTTTTAGAGAAACAAAATTAATGCGCTGAATTTTATTTATTTATTGATAATATGAGAATTTTAAGTAAATATGAATAAATATGGAGTGATAATAACGTATGAAATAGTTTCTAATACCTACAATTTATTTTCGTAGAGTTTCATTTCGATAGCAAATTATTCCAAGAATTTATGGTCTTTGAAGCGATTCTGAGGGAATTGATTTATAAAGGGTATAGGCTAAAATATGACTTGATCTTATTTCTAATCAATATATTGACTAATGTGTATAAAATATATTTTAGAGCAGTTTCTAACTCAGTAATATCAAATTTTGACCAGCTAATTTGACAAAATCGCACATTGTGCATTGTTGCTTCATTAAAGTCTCACCTTCTTGTATTCCAAACATGTAAGAACTCTAGAACTAGATCCAATCTGGAATCGATTCGAATTCTGCGCTTTAAATGACGTTATGATTCATTGTAATCTACTTGGTTTCAAACGTTCATCGGAATTTGAAAAGTTGATTAATATTTATTCAATCTTTTCGGCATTTTTAAGAATATCTAATACTAATAGTACGTTCATGAACCATAATTTATGAACGAATAATTTCGAAAAAACTACTTAACTCAAAGAGAGAAAAAACAGCTATTTGGAAAAAGCTTCTAAAAGTTAAGTGCAGCCTAAATAACATAAAAAAATTAGCAGCATTAATAGAAAATTTAAAATGAATGAAGGAAATTTTCAGGTTTTTTAAAAAGTAAAAAAAATATTTCAATTTAAAAACTTTCATCATAAAAGGATACGTTTTGTCGTTGCGTCTATAAAATTTCCTATGTCTAATTTAATAGTGCTAATAATATACTAACACCCAGAGATATATCGACCATATCCATGTAGAAAATTATACCATTCAGTGTCAATTGTGTATCAACCCCGTATGTTTTCAAATTGTAAACTGCGTGATCAAATCGATAACGATTATTTGATACTGCATTGGTATTAACACCACATCAGTGTCAACTTATTAAATGTTGTAAATGAATAGTGTCAAAAAGTTAGCACTGCAAATTGTCAATATGATCACAATCTTTGTGGATTTTGCATCGCAATATTAAATTTTTTTACTATTCTCTTATAGAGCTGTCTTATATGTAAGACTTGAATTATGTTTTTAGTATGCTTAATTATTTTACTAAAAAATATGATTTAACGCTTACTGATACCAGATAGTTAACAACACTCTTCTTACGTGCAAGTATTATATTTTTTAAATTTTATGTAGTATCTAGTGTTAAATGCTGCAGCAGGAGTTGATTTTTGTTTTACAGTTTTAATTGGTTTAAATTTCCCATAATAAAAGTATGTACCCTGATAGGGTTATTGTGTAAAAATAACGACAACAATAACAACTTGATATAAGAACAAAAAAAAATAAGGTTGCCAGTATCAACTGTTAATTAAAAAAAAAACCAACTAAGAACTTTTATTTATATGAATTTGTTTCTATTTACAGTTAAAGAACTTGACGTTAATAAATACACTTTATCATTTTTTAACGTCATAAATACTTTATGAAATTATATTATGTGGCTCATGTTATGTTACAGTTTTGGGAATTAAAATTAAGAAAAATGTATATCATGAGAATAATAGCAACAGTCGGCAAAATTAATACTTGTTTTCACGCACTTTTTAATTAAGATATTTTTAGATTATTTTTTAACCAGCTTGTGAAACAAATTTACAAAAATTAAACAAAATATTTTTAAGATTTTGTTTTATATACAAGCTTACAGAGAAAAAAATTAAAATTGATTTCAATTACGAAATTACTTATATTAATTAACTTATTGTTTGATTTTGCTCCAATCAGCAAAATGATAATATTAATAAAGTAAAATAATCGATTTTTTTGTGAATTTAAATTAATTTCATTTATCATATTTGTAATTGAAAATTAAGAAAAATATTAATTGATTTATCTAAAAAATAAACTAAATTTTTACTTTTATTACCACAAAATTAAAATAAAAAGAATGGGATTTACATTATTTTTACAAAATTATAAATTTTATTGAAATATTTTACAACAATATTTGTAAATGAAATCCATGTAATATTTGTATGTAATGTATTGAATGTATTATAATTTATAATGTAATGTATTTAACAGACATTTGTAATTAATGTGTGTCAATTTTGCAACTAATGTATCTTATGTAATTAGTACACATATTGTAATAAATTAGGGTATGGGTTTAACCTATTTATATCCATTTCGAAGAAAGTTCGGATAAAATGGGCTTTACGGCAAAGGAAATGGATAAAGACAATAAATATATTTGATTGGGAATGTAAGAATTACTTATCTTTTGGCAGATGTGTATTTTCCAAATATGTAGATCTCTTCTTTTTCTGTTAGCAATGAATGAAACTTAAGCAATATACGGGATACGCTTTGGATGGAAATTTCAATGGAGGATATTTTACAAACTTGCTAAACACGACACAGCGTAAGACACATTTAATGATATTTCGTGGAAAATCATGAAAATGCTAAAAATGTTTACTCACACAGAATTGTTTTCTCCAAGTCCAGCTTTAGTTTATTTATTTATAGTTTTATTTATTTATAGTTTATCTAACGCACCATAGTTAAAACAACAGAACATACCCGTCAGTTTTGTTGTTCTAGATATGAAATATGAATATCTATTCTGAATATGCTAGTTCTTCGTATTATAAAACATCCTTTTGGATAAAAACACACAAGAAAGTTCTACAAAATCTGAAAGTGGTTATATTTAATATACATAAATGTAATTTTTATCTTAATTTTTTTCCAAATATTTTTTTTTTTTTTTTTTTTAATTTTTCAGAGTATTGTTCATATTTTTTTTCTTTTTCAAATTATATTTAAGTCAAAGTACAAGTTCACAAAGAATAATTATATTAACAAATATACTTTATTAAATACAAATTTGAAAATAATAAAGAAATTAGTTAACCAATTTTATCCTATAATTTTTTCCGTGAAGATGAATTGAGTTCGAAAGAAATTAATGCAAAATATTTTTTATTATAAGGTCTATGAGTGATTAAGATCCAAAGAACTAAGTTTTAAATGAAATACATAAACTGCCGAATTAAGATAACTATAACTCTGTGAGTTATTGACTTCAGAAACTTTCAATACAAATATTTTTTAACGTTTTTGTCTTTGCTGGTTTCTGAGCGAATTTGATCAAAGTAACAAAATAATAAACCAAATTGAGCGAGATAACCGAAGAACTAAAATAACTATTAAATACTTAAATTTTTTATTAAGTAGTTCATTTTATTTAGACCAAAATAAAAATTACTGTGAAAATCTTCAAGACAAATTGAATTTAAGAAAATAGATAATTGAATATAGTCATGAACAGATACACAAAACGTCATCCTGAAAAAATTTGGATTCAAATTAACAATACCCGTCTTTCGATTATTTTAGCATTTGTGAATGCTGCGGATGATTTACCGATATGAATAGCATATTAAAATATTGGTAATGTTTTCGAGAATTTTATTATTGTAAATTTTAAAAATCAGTAATTAAATCACTTATGTTCGTCTAATTATTGAACCCATTGTATTACTAGTTTACAAGAAACTCAATGGATTTATTTCTGCTGCGTTCTGTCAGAAAAAATATCAGTTTAATCCACCATTAGCCACCAAAACATACCACAGCAGAGAAGCTTAGTGATTCGCCTCTCCGCTCTGCTAGAGCCGTGTAAGTTCAAAGCTACCATACAAGTCCTCAATTGCAAGTCATGCAATCAATACTTTTTTAATATTTTAATTTTTTATATTTAGTATTTTAATTCTTATAAAACTTTTTATATTATGGAAAATATATCAGATAAATATAGTGTAAAAAAAATCGAAATTGTCAAATAAACTTTTGGGCTGGTAAGGTACATATGGGGAAAAAAGCATTTCGTACGCAAAACACAGCGAATTCTAATTTTTCTGACCTGAACTCTCTTCTCATTATTACAACAAAAAGGTAACTGAGTAGTATCAAACAAATGGTTCTTCTATGTACCAAGGAAGGCCAATCCACTAAACTGTCTGTCCATTTTAAATGTATTGAGTCATAGTAAAAAAATATTTAATATTTTTTTACTTTAAACGTAAAACTTGAATATAATAGTCTTTAACAAAATTAGGTTCCTTGTCATGATTCTTAAACGTTCTCTACTTTTTTTTTTTTGGCTTTTGAACTGGAAAAAGTTCAGTTATCTATTATATTATATTTTATTTTCGGAGTTAGAATAATTTATTACACCAAGCAACTAATTCTCAAAAACGTTTTCTCACTTAAAAAAAAAAACGATATATGCATCAAATCTAATCACACTCTTCCTATGCCTCTTGACAAGGTATTTATCCCTACCACTGACTGACGACAGATCCCTCTTGGCCATCTTATTAAGAAAGATCAAGGAGGATCTGACGCCATTCTTTGCTTTTTCCATTTTTGTTCGGCTGTCGACGACGGCAGTTACACATGGTTTTACCGCATCTTGCCGAACTATTTTTGAACCCACCTGTCCACCATACCGAGCGGATGACACCTCGGATGCTGGAGAACTCCTTTCCTGAGCGTGAGCTGAAATCATTGTAATTTCATGCTCCTCATCAGAAAAAAGAGAGAGATCCTCCAACCTCTCCGTAGTGCCCGTCCCCCCGAAAGAGTCTCCAGGCGAGCCCAAGAGGTCGTCCGTTTCGGCCAGTTCACTCAATAATTGTCCTTCCTGAGCAATTATGTCCTCGTGAATTCTTAAAAGGTCAGAGTCAGTGTCCGAAACTCCTACTGAAACTGCCCTATTCTCCTCCACATCCTTTTTATTAAAATTTTCTTTGCTGCTAATCTTGGTCCCACGAAAATGCACGTACTAAGTGGACCATCTCGCGCAGTGACGGCATACGCGGACTAGGCTTTTAAAAATTACAACCAACCCGTGCCATGGGCGTTGGAGGGGAGCTGTTAACGATTAGTTTCTTTAAGCACTAACTAACCATGCAGATCCTCGGCACTGCTACCTCTCACCTTGATCTTAAAAGTGCACTTAATTTATTTGGTCCGCGAGAACTTCTATGAGTTTCTAGGTTTAGATGTAATGCTTAGGACCCGACTATAGTCAGTACATGGGGATCTGTAACCAAAAGGTAAGTGATCTCCAGTTTATTGGCTACAATCGGATCAGAAGCCTTACATCCGAACCCCCCTATCCGCCACCTGGGGACACGTCCGATGGGAGTAAACAAGTAAAGACTCCACACGGATAATGAAATGTTAAATTTGTTACATCTTTCGTGATATTTTTGGTATAAATTTTAATAAAATTAAGATACAAAGGTTCTAAATCGGAAGAAATTTTAGTAGCAGTAGTATATGACTTCGTTTTTGACCCATGGACCAAACTAATCTCTAAATTTGAATGCATTTTTACTTTCTTGTACCAATACTTTTTTCCCTTAAAATATTAGGTAATAATTTAAATTTTACAATTTTCTTACAAAAGCTGTGCTTTAGCACAGAAGTTTAAGGGTCATTAATAAACTTAGAGATGGATGTATCAAATGGCTAACACATACATTTCTAACTAAAGAAGTTTGAATGCAGTGACCGATTTTATAATAATTTATGCACTGTACTAATACTTTTTCGACCTGTGTATATTGTGAAAGTGTTTTGTGAACATCGACACAATATTAATATTAATTTTTCTTTAACTGTCGTTTAATTTATAAATCATTAATATTGGTGGAGAAAAAAAAAAAAGTTAAGATTTGTTTTAGGATTATAAATATAAATGTACATGTAACATCTTGTTCCAATTGACGTAGCTAGTTGAAATTTGGACAAGATATCATAAATGATGACACTTTCATAATTTTATGTACATTTAAATGTAGCTCGCAATGAAATAATTTTGAACCATCAAAATCTTCAGTATGTTATATATTAAATAATATTTTCTGCAGATTTCCAATTGAAAATTATATGAATCATTTGTTGGACTCACTGTCTACAAGATTCTTTTATTATTAAGATGTTTAATTAAATTCATACCATTGAGTTGTCCCATATACTATAAATCATTTAAAGGGTTATACCTAAAAATTTACTACATAATGAAATTTTCGTTAAACATCCTTAAATGCATTATATCTACAACACTTTAAAATCGATCGCATATCTTTATTTTGTAGTTTTTGTAACCTTTCTATTTGTATACATTGCCTGCCACTTGAATAAGGAATCACATTTTTTTACTTTAATTAAGTATATCTCCTAAACTAAAGTTCAGAAAAATATATTTTTTTTGCGCAACCAAATTTTAAAGTGTTGGCTTTAGTTTCCTGAAGAAATAAAAAATATGCATATTTTGTTATACTAAAATTAAGCATTTATTTAAAGACATGTATTTCTGTGGTACTTTTTCGTGTGTCCTACGTACTACATACTCAATTTTTCTCCAGGATGTCAAACTTTCGAAAAATACACAACTTTAAAAAAATATTATAAAATATTTTTCAAAATTATATCAACCCAATATGTATGTCAAATGAAAGCTCAAAATCACTGCAGTATAACAAAAGTTTTTATTTAAATATTGCAGCAGAAAAAGTAAAGCAAATATCTTTTA
The DNA here is from genome assembly GCA_932274085.1 of Protocalliphora azurea. Taxonomy (NCBI): domain Eukaryota; kingdom Metazoa; phylum Arthropoda; class Insecta; order Diptera; family Calliphoridae; genus Protocalliphora; species Protocalliphora azurea. Next base: position 115,505,675 of record OW026523.1, read on the forward strand.
TATAAAGTATATAATTAAATAAATATAATATTATAGGGTTATATTTTCAAATATAATTACTTAACTTATATTTACTTAACTTTTTGCACTGTAACATTTAAATAAAAAATATTATATTGCATAGATTCGTAACTTTCATTTGATATCCATGTTGGATCGATTTAATCTTCGTAAATATTTACAATATTCTTAAAAATTTCACATCTTTCGAAACTTTTAAATCTTTTTAAAAGGAAATTTGACAACCTGAAGAAAAACTAGGTATACAGTTTTACCATGGATGGTCTCTAGTTCTATTTATATAATGATTTTTTCACGTGTGAGAATGAGAATTACAAGCTGATATACATATATGTATACTTGAAAATAATTAGAAAAAAGTAACATTTTCAAAAGGATATTTTCTTAAGTTTTTGTACTGCAACATTTAAACACAAAATATTATTATATTGCGGGTATTCTTAGCTTTCATTTGAGACTCATACTAAGTTTAAATAATATTATTAAATATTTTATAATTTTATTTAAAAATTTATATCCTTCGAAAGTTTCAAGTCCTTTTAAGAGGAAATTTGTAGAAAAACTGAGTACGTATTTTTATTACATATGGTCTCTAGTTTCATGCTGTCAAGTAGTGTTATAATTTTATAATTTGAGGTTCAAAAATATAACATTTTTTATTCGAGTTAATAAAATATTAAACATTTCATTTATCATCCTTGGTACAATATAAGACACGGATTTTGAAATTACAAAAATATTGAAATGGCAAGTTTCTTTTTAATTTTTTGTTATAAAAATTTTTATTTAAGCTTTAAAACATGGCAACTCTATAAAACGTAACTTGTAAATAATATTAATTTTTAAACAAAAAAAACAGTCAACGGTTTTTTCACAGTCTTTACATCAATGATATTTAATACTAGTTAATATTTATTTTCTAAAGAAAATAATTATAATTGAAAAAAAAACTGGAAGAGAAAAAAAAGAAAATTGTTTAACTTCTTAAAAGCCCATTTTGCCAAATGTAATTTTATACGCTAAATATACTTACAATTGTATATTATACTATATGTACATGTGCATATTCGTATATGTTTGTATTTACGAGTACTTATCATACGTAAGTAAATAAGTATCCATGTATGTACATATATGCCATGATCCAATATACATAAAAAAAATAATAATAAACGAATTCAAGGGAGTTTTTTGCAATGTGACAGTTAAAAAACCAGTTTCAAAAAAAAAAACAAGACTTAAAACACAAAACACATATACAGAATAACAATTACTTTTCAAGCAAATGTCTTGTATAGTACCTACAATATAAACAAATAAAAAACAACAAAAATTAATAACTACTACAAAAACAATTTGTGCGACATAAATGTAGCAAAACTAATAATAGAGTATGTAATTTAATAAGGCAAAGTAGTAGTAGTATTTTGTGTGCAAATACCTAGAAACATTAATACATTCTCATAGAATTCATTCAAAAGAACGAAAAGAACTTGTTTTGTAAAAGACAACAAAAAAATCAACAAAGTACAACTATTTAAAACAACCGCTACTGCTAAAAATAAATATTTTAATAGTATAAATTTCAAAAAATAACAAATACAACAGAAAAATAACGTTAACAACTGCAACACCACTTAACAATAAGGCGGACATTTTTTCGTTATTTGAAAAGAAAAGCAGCAACAAAGCACTAATTTTTCCATAATATAAAAATAAATCTTAAAAACAAGAAAATACATTTCCAAGTGTCATAAACTTTAAATCAAAGTTGTAAAAATAGCATCATCTTTCTGTAGGTAATAAAATGAAAAGACCTCCATAATAATATTTGTATGTACGAGTCTGTATTTAGTAATGACTGGGAACTGAAAATGGGTCACTCGTGGCACAACACTTAAGAAAAGAAAAAATCACAATTATTTGTTTATTGTTTAAAATTAGTACAAACAGCAACTGCAGCATCAGACAAAGGAAAATTGAAATGAAGCAAAAACATCCAATACGAAAGATGAGCTGCTGCAACATTTCTTTATATAGAAAAAAAAGAACAACTTTTAGTAGAAAAAGAAAAACAAATATAGTCAGATGATGGATTGTTTAACTGCAAACAGAACTAACCTAAGACAAACATGTTCAGATATATATTTGTTGTTTTCTTTTTAATGTTTTTTCTTCGGCATCCGCAAAACTGGCTGCATTGCACAGTGGGGCAGAATCGAAAATTTTTGGAAATAATCTGTAAATTCTAATAGACTGGTTGGATTTACATATGGTTTGAAAGGGAGATCCTATAGTACCCTTAGCTCCGCTACTGCTAAGGGTGTCAAAGTAGAGTACCTTTGACATAAACAGTTTTTAACCGCTTTCCAAATTTTTTTCCTACCCGATTATCTCCTACATTTTATTTGCGTTTGAAATTTCAACTTTATCAATCTTGAAAGATCTTGCTCCAGTATTTTCCATATATGGTTCAACATTTCCAAAAGATTTAGCTTGATTTTTCCGCACACCGTTGAAAAACAAAATTATCTATCGAATAAAAAAATTTGAAGTCGTTACCTCTTCCGGATCCAAAAATAAAATATTTTGTATTTAAAACTTGCAAAAATTAGATTTTTTGTGTTTTTTTTTTTTTGCCGAAAAAGTTTCTCTAAAACAAAATTTTTCTTAAAAACATATAATGATTTTACACTTTTCTGAAAAGTATCTTCACGAAGATGATTTCAAAATAAAAACGTGCCGAACAGCCCAATAGAGTTAAGTGCAGATCCAGCCGAATTTGACCTATTTTGTATCGAAATTTTGACTTAGTTTATATGTTATAAAATCTCACAGCATGGATCTACAAAAGAAATATAGTTTTGGAAATTCTAATACGTTGCAAAAAGTTCCCCAGTGGCTTTATCTAGACCTTCAACAAATGTGGACTTTATGTGCAAATTTCAAAATTTTTTGAGATTTTCGATGGTTTTTTGAGAATTGCAGGACACCTTTTACCAAAATCTTAAATTCTTTTACATTTGTTATTTTCGAAAATGTCAATGTCAGATGTACAATATTTTGAGCCACTTTAACTCCGCTCCTGAAGTGTCTGTAGGGTTCCTCTTATAACTTAAAATTGTACACTCACTCCTTTGCTACGCCTATGTGAAATTTTATGTAAATCTCACCTGCCTTTTACAAGATACCGATTTATTTCCAAAAATTTTCTCATCTGCCCCACTGTATATTGTTAGTCAGATTTATTTTAATTTTATTTTAGGAAAAAGTAAAACTTTTTACTCTCGCTCTCTATATATTTTGTAAAAGCTATATAAAAGTTTTTGTAGAGTTTTTCTTTAGTTTAGTAAAAAGCTTTAATGTTGTATAAACGCTGGAAACAACTTTATTTAACATTTATTAAACAACTGTATATACTTTAGTTGAAATATGTTAAGGTTGGTAAAATGTTAATGAGCTTTATAAGTGTATGATTGTTAAGAGCTTTCTGCAACGACTGTGTTGCCATATTAATAAAGCACAATTAAGCGATTTTTGTTGATTTTCAAATAAGCTGTCTTATTCGTAATGAAATTTTAAAATTATAAAAGATTTCTAAAATAAAATGTCTATAAAACTTTTTTTATTTTTTTTTAATATAACTGAACCAGGTATAAGAATTATTATAGGGAGAGTTGTCTTTTTCAAGTCAATTAAAACGTTGAAAACAGAAAAAAAAATACAAATGGAAAAATATAAAAATGTTTTGCTTACATTTCAAATGTGGAATAAATATTTCTTGAAAGGCAGCATTTCACTTTCGCGATATTTTGCAAAATTTAACATGTATGTTTTTCTCTATATACAATTAATTATTTTTTATTTTTATTTATTTATTAAAAATTCAGTAGATTACAAGCCTTTAAGACCTAATTAATCTAATAAAAACATGACTAAACATTACATTAGTTATAATTCAATTTAAAGAAATCGTAAACTTATAACTTGTTATATAATTTATTATATTATACATTATACTTATAACTTATTATATTATATAATTAAACATATTAGTTTTTTTTACAAAAAAAACGTTTCATTATTATTTTTTATTTTTTTTTTTATTTTTTATAATTTTAATTTGAAAATATTTTTTTGAAGTTTGCCTTATTTTATCACATTTTTTTATTTGATATGTGACTGACTTTTCAGGGAAAATAAATTTGAGAAAGTTCTCTCTAATAATTGTACTTTGTTATTTATTCTACTATGATATTTTGTAAACAAACGTACAAATTTGAATTGAGTTTATAATTATAATTTTTTTTTTGTAAACAAATGCACTTACAATATTGGTTTTAAATTAAAATATTTTTAAATTAGTTTTAATTGTATGACTAATTCCATTTTAAATTTAAAAAATGTTTACCATTCTGAAATCTCTTCCCATCAAAAAAAAAAATAATAATAATAATAAAAAATATTGAAGGCCTAAATCCGAAATTTCACCAAAAAATTCGAAATTTTACCAAAAATACAAAATATTACCAAAAATTCGAAATTTTCAAAATTTCAGAACAATTCAATATTCAACCAAAAATTCAAAATGTTATAAAAATTATTATTTTATATATATATATATTTATAAGTCGATTTGACAATGTCCATTCGACAAATAGCAATTTTAAAGATAAATTGATGAAATTTCAACAGGCTTGATTGTTCGGTATGATCGGTCCATTATATCAGCTAGTCCCATACAAATTCTCCCCGGAGTAATTGTTTAACGCTTATAAATGCCTAAATTATGTCACTATTTCAATTAAATTTGGTACAAATGAGCTTGTAGCTGAATGCCAAATTTCATGACATAAATCCTACGTAAATGTTATTATCAAGATAATATTTGACACAAAAAAGTATTATATATGAAGAAATCATAATACTAAATTTCCTAAACTCCCATATTAAGCCCACTTCCGAAAATTACTTAAACGCGCAAGCGGATGGAGTATTGGATTAACTTGCAATTACTTATATTTCAGAATGAAAATTAATTTTTTTTATTAAAATATTAATTTCTTAACAACTTTTTGAATCTATCGAAATAGGATTTTTTCTGTGGTTCTTAATTTTTCTTATAAATCATCAATTTAAATATTTTGCAAAATATTATTTTTTTTTTCTTGCTGATATTTGTAATGCACAGAAAAAAATTTTCGACCCTTTACTTAAAGTATACTATTCGACTAAAAATCACTTTTTGACACGATTTATCGATGTTCGTCCTCGTCTTTCTCTGTAAACCTAGTGCATAATTTTGAAAAAAATCAATCTTTATTTCTTATTAAAAGAACTAATAAATTCTTATTTTTTAAGTTTTAAACATGTTAAAAATTAATATCTACTCCTTCAAAAATCTTAATTTTAAAAACTTGAATGCATTCCAGTCAGTCATCAAATTAAATTTGGAAACTTGTAATCTATTTTTTTCTTTTTTGTTTAGATATTACTATATTTGGCTAATATAGACATATAGAGTATATGCCCCGCAAAAACTTTGCTTTCCTGGTAAGCTAGTGGGTATAATTTGAAACAAAAATAAACTACTTATTTTTTACCTGAATAACTAGTTATTTTTGTTCGAGTTGTCCACAAATTCATGTAGTGATTTCTAGACTCTAGGGATACTTAAAAATATGTACCTAAAAAAAAAATAAAAATAAGAAAAATGTCTGCCGTCAGTGAGATTTGAACTTCACCATAAATTCACTATTCGTTTTTAATGACTAACGTGTTACTCAGTACACCATCTCGCACAAGGACTTTTTTTAGTGTAAATATCTATTTAGACATTTTGTTATAAAAAACTAACAGCATTAGAATAATGTTGAACCAACAATCTTCTGGTTGCTAATCCAGCGCTATAGCTAACTCTTCCACGTGATTGCAGTATTACTGTGCTATTATGCTATTGAGTACTTCTTTATGTAATACAGTGTAGGCAAATAATAATGACGCCTCATTACAGAGAAACTACTTTAATAAGTAGTTGCCATTACCGAAAACAAAAAGTTTTTGTTGCATACAGACAAAATCAACTATGTAATTCTTTAAAAATTTTATTTTCTGTATGTTTTTACTGCAAAACATTAAACCAAGGGGTTATTATATATTTCGATTGTATTTTAAATACATTGACTTTCAAAAATAACTTTTTTTCGAACCAAATTACACCATAGTCCTCCAGGGTTTGAAAGATTTTTGCATACAATAATGTTGAGATGATTTTTGTAGAAAGAACATTTTAATTTTTTATACCCTTTTTATAGAAAAACTCTTGATTTTACTTCATATTTAAGATAAATTACTTAGTTGTAGAAGTAAAAAATTACTTTAAATTTTCTTATTTCTGTTTCAAACCCATGTTAGTACAATAAAAAACGTCGCTAAAAACCGTCAGTTAAATAAATGTTACAGGCAGAAAAAACACAGCGCTTTTTATGGCAAAACAAATGCCCCTAGCGGGTACTTTCAAATCTAACGGAAAATCGCCGTTTTGGCAACACTGGCTGAGTATGTATTCCTACGCTCTCATTTAGTTGTTGCTAACATAGTGTCTACATTAGACAATTTTTTATCAAGACAAACGTCAAACATAACGCAAATTTGTGGAAGGTGGCAAAAGTTGCATAAACAATATGGCGTATTCTTTATTGTCTTTTATATATGCAGTTTGACAACTGTAACAACCAAAATAGTAATCAACCGTTTAATTAAGTTTACCTTGTATATATTCGCACTGATTTTCACGTTTGTTTTGATAAAAATTTGCTTAATGTACATACTAGGTAACCCCAGGTCTACAACTGAGATTAACGCTGATATAATATGTGAGATAACGCCGGCAGAGGAGAGTAAACATTTTGTTTATATTATGTTAAATCTTAAATAAGGGGTACACGTATTCTAATTAATCCTATAAGATATTATTATTTTCAATCAGTTAGAGAGTAAACATGTCCTTTTTATTTAAGCAATTCGCACTTTTTTAACAAAATTTTTATAAAAATGATTTTTAACATGTAAAACAAACACTAAAAGGAAACAATTTTACAAAGTAACATTGTTTTTCAATAATTTCCAAAATACACATGCAAAACTTTCGTGTATGTGTATTTTTTTGACAGTTAATCTTATAAGATGGTTGTGTAGAGAAATCTCATCACAACAGTCTCATAATACATCTTATAATACTAATATTTGAATCTACACGTGAAATAATTCTCTCAGAGAGCGAATTTGACTCTCTCTGACACAAAAATCTTACATATTATGTTACGTATAGACGGCCTGTAAGAAAGAAAAGAGTGCAGATTGCACTGGAAAAAATTTATGTAAATAAATTGTTTGATAATTAATATTCATCACTTTCTTTAATATTAACGTTTTCAGATAAAGTTGAAGGAATGTGAATTATATCTTTTTATGACAATATTAATAAATTGAATGCAAGTAATGCAAAAATGCATTAAAAATATGTTTTATATAATAATAAAGCACCATGTATAACTGACGATTTTTTATTTACTATTCCCAATTTTTCTTTGAGTGCATTTTTTTCAAACTCACTAAAGAACTATATTTTAAATCATTAACTCTAAAATCTAAATTACGGTGGAAAATGTCTGAAATATTCAAACTATAGTAAAATAGTATTAAAAAAAAAAAAAATCAAAAATTTTACAGAAATTTCTATTTCATGAGAATTAAAACTTACTTTTAATACTTTTTGCTGATTGAGTATTAGTCGACATGCGTCTATTACATATAGTATTATTTTATTTTTTTTTTTTTTTTTTTTGACAAAAAATAAAAAATTGTGTACACTGTTTATCGAAAACTATATTTTTGGAAATATTTTAAAAATGGTCCAGCTCAAGAGAACAAAATAATTAAAGTCTTTAATTTTAGGAGGGTACATTTGCAATTTTTTTTGTCGTCATACAAATCGATGCACTTTAATATAGATTAAGCGATTGTATTAAGTGTAAAGAAAAACTTGTTTAGATTTTAAAATAAAATAGAAATGACTTATTATTTGCAATTAAAAATAACCCGGTTTATTTTAAAGGAAAGTAAACAAATTGTTTAAAATAAATAGTATCGAAGTAAACTATAAAGTTTTAATACTTTTTATAATTCTTAGGAAAAACTTTTCTTCCTGGTCAAGCCAGCATTGCTATTGCTGCTATTGGGTAACTATTTATAATTCGGGTAAAAAACTCATTACTTTTATATGTCGATGTCTACGAATTCATGGATCTTACTTACACTACTAGTTGAATAAGTAATAAAAGCAAAAGTTGGCTTAATTGAGATTTGAACATAGAAAAAATGTTTGTATATGTTTCAAAGACTACTACGCCACGTCCACATTGCAGAATTGCTATGATATGCAAAGAAATGATAAAAATAATGTTAACTCATTACCAAGTCTAGTAAGTAGTAGTCATTACCAAAATCCTAACATTTTTTGGTGGGAAGTATCACATCTTTTCATTTTTGCAGTGTCTGATTTTCTTTACCTTAATCGCTCACTCCATTAATTTGTTTATTACATTCTACTAGGTCTCTCATTTTATTACAAATTTAAATTCAAACAACAACAAAATTGCTCAATAAACACACCTTTATAACTATTTTGTTGTGTTTTTTTTTCACATTACACTCATTCATTCTCTCTAACCAAAACGAATTCAGCGATGATGGCAGCAGCTGCAACAACAGCAATACAACGAGTAAACAATAAAAATACGTTTTATTAAGAGGGGAGCTTTATGATCAGCGGTGTGTATACAACAATGCCAACAAAAGTGATCAACAACATAAGCAGCGCCAACACTAGTAAAAGTATTGTATGGATGCCTCAGTTTCATTCAGTTGCTGTTAAGCTTTTCGTTGCGTGAGTTCGTTAAAATATCGAAAAGTTTTGTATCGCATACGTAATAAATTAAAAAAAAAAAAATAAAATAAATTTACAAAAAAACATAGTGAGTGAAGAAGAAATTAACAAACAAACAACTGGAATAATAATATCACACGAAGAAATAAAAAAATAGAGTAAAAACAAGTTTTGCTTCTTCCATACAACAAAAATATTTTTTAACAATAATAAACACTTTTTTCCGTACAACAACACACCTGGATTATTATTCTATATAAAAAAATAATATTTTTGGGGGAAGGTATGGCAGATCGTCACACAAACAAAACGTGAGCGCAAATGAAATCGCGTGTGAGTGTTAAAGCAATAATTATACATACTATACTAAGAATGAAAATTTTTTAAATTTTGTTTACTTATTTAAAATCAATCTATGAATTTACAACACATTTGAGCAGCCTCTAAATTAACAGAACAACCAATTTAATTTGTCTTTGTTTAGATAACTTTTTTATTTTTTTTTATTATTTTTTTTTTTAATATTTTCGTTTCTTTAAATATTGCACAATTCTTTATGGTTTTTTTATATGCCTTGATTTTTTAAAGCTAAGAAAGCAAATAAAATTTGTACATTACTACTCATATTGACAATTACTTCTTTTTTAATTTACCTTTTGTTACATTATTAGTAAGAAGACTGTGTAATTTCATATAAAAAATACCTGTGCTGATTAATTAATTTGGATCTGCATATTTGAGTTTGATTTTTGTTTTTTTTTTAGTTTTTGGATTCTCATATTTATACAACCTGTCATTAGATTTTTTTCTTCGCTTATCTCTGAATGTTTTTTCTAAACACACAATAGCTTCTCGTACAACTAGTATCTACAGTACATACAAACAAACAATTTCAAATTATGTTGTCATCATTCATTTATTTATTTTTTTTACTGTAGTGTACTCTCACAGTTTTGAATTTTTCTTAGTGAAACTCTTTTTTTTTTTTTTTTTTTTGGTATAATTAACTTAAAGGTTGTTTTATTTCATTTATGTTTGTAAGTACAATTGTATTTAATAAACTGTTTATGCTGGTTAATTATCATGCTGACACTAAAATTTACAACAAAATATTAAGACTATAATTAAAAAATACTTATGAACAATGTATATCAGTAAATCCCAAAAATTATATTAAAAATAAGTGAAAATGTTATATTTGGATTTTTGAAAAAGATATCGTTTCGAAAAGTATAAACTGGAGCTACGACGGACACCTTGTTTTTTTTTTTTTTTTTTTTTTTGGTATTTGGTCCATAACATTTTTGTTTATGAACGGATTTTGCTCATTTTCAATGTCAAATAAGCTTTATATAAAATAAATATTTGACCAAATTTCGTCCCCCTATAATGTCTGCCCCGAGCTCTATTCTACTTACAATAGACAGACGAACGGACATCATTAGATCATCTTAGATTTTCACGAAGAACCAGAATATATACTCTATGAGGTCTTAAATGATTATTTAATTATTTTAAACTTATTTCCCATCATTTTTTTATGGTGGGCATAAAAAAATATATGGGATTTAAAACATGATTTAGTTTATGATATGTCACACCTGTGTCCGTTCCAAATAAAAATTTTAAGAAATGTGGAAATAAGTTTATCAGCAGACTAAAATCAATTTTTACTAAATTTTATTCAAAATGTAATTATTTGCAATTAATAGAAATGAAGAAAATTAAATTTATATATAATGAACAAATGTTTACTACTCACTAAATCCTCTTATTCATTAGAGATCATATACTATATTTGTCGTTGTGTATGAACTGAAATGATGTACTTTCCTGCTATAACTAAAGATTGTCCATGTTAATATCTTTAATTTTAGCAATATTTTCGAGAACAAAAAAAAAAAAAAAAAAAAAAAAAAAAAAAAAAAATGCTCAATATTTCCTAACATTACAAATGTAAAGCAAATCCGTGATGGTATAATAATTTTGTGAATTTGTAAAAATTTATTTAAAAATTTTGTATATACCATTAGTATAATACATACAGTGACTTCCAAAACAGTTCGCAAAAAATGTAGACTGTATTATAAGACCAATTAATTACAAGAGAGCAGTTATATTAATTAAAAAAAAAAAAAAAATTAAACAAAATTTTGTTTTCTTGGCAAAATTATAAAAAGAATGAGCACATTTTTTGTGAACACATTTAAAGTAAAATTATTTTAGTATTAAAACAAAAACGTTAAGCTGTTATAGAGTGACTTAATAAACAAAAATCAAGAATTTTATATTTTTAGAATATTCCTAGTTAGAAATCATTATGTAAGTAATTTTTGACTTATCAGTTTTTATAAAATTTCTGCAAGACAAATTCAGCACGTTGTCAGTACTATTGACAAATTTATTACAATGTCGTTTCAACCAGTTATACTTTTCACCTGGTGGTCTCTAGTGCTGACATATACAATATCTTTAAAGTGTTTAGTAAGTCATTACAGAAAGGAAGTCGCTTGGAGTCACCTCATGCTTTATCACACAATTATGAAATTATCGTTATGATTTAGTTTCAACTTGGTTTTTAAGCACTACTTTATTAAAAAAATTAACTAGTTTTTGTTAAAATTCTAGAAGTTTTCATAAATTAAAGTATTTTTAAAATTCCCGGGATGCAATCTTTTAATGATAAATATATGGTAAATAAATCTAATAATTCTCTTTAAGACATTAGGTGGCTTTCAGCAGTGGACCTACGGTTAACATTTATCAAAGTATTATCATGGATTCGTCTTAGATCCATAAATGTATATTATTGTACCAAATGTTGTATTATTTTAAAAAATGACCCCATATATACAAAGAAATTTAAGCTGAATTGATAAATATAGGGAGAAAACAAAAATTTTCGAACACCTGACGAACCTCACCATCGCCGATTTCAATTAAATTTGGTATAAACACTAACTACATCAATACAAAATTTAAAGTTCTTCAAAATTTTCAAATCCGTTGTAATTTAGTTTTTGTCGCTATTCGAAATCCCCCTTTTTTAATTTTTTTTTAAATCGATTTTTTCATATCGAGGACCCTCATAAATGCCATTTCGCCAACGTAGGGATGATTAGACTAACATTATTTCGGCTTTTCTTTCAAATTGTAGGGATTCAGAATACATGCATATGCATATATACTATATACTTTGTGGAGTCTTTGGTGAAAATTTTAGAAATTACGAAATGAGAGGACTTCCGTCAAACGATGCTCATAGAAAAGATAAATCCAGGAAAAATATAAAAAAATAAATAAATATTGGTCTTCAGTTGCCCACCAATGATTGAAAATTACGGGTCTAATATATTTTGATAAAAAAATGTCGATTTTTGTCTCAAAATTGGTTAAAAAGGATCGTAACTTTCAGCTTGTTACGAAAAAAAAAAAAATATTAAGAGTAATGATTTGAACACTTAAGTTTCCCATTTGTGCAAATGTGTATATTTGCGCGACATGTACCCCCTTTTCAAATGTTGTGCAATATTAAGGATAAGATAATAAGAAATCATTACAAATAATTGAAAAAATTTGTTAAAATCAAATATAATATAATAATATAACGTAACTAATTTTTACAACGCAGTTATTAATAACTTTTAAATATAAACAAAAGACAGCTGATTTATACATGCACAATTAAACAGCGCAAGTTTGCGAGAATAAATAGTTGCGCAAACTTATAAATGTTGTGCAAATAAATTTCCATACAAGTTTTGACAGTTCATTTGCGAGTATACAGTTATTATTATTTTTTTAATTATTTTCTAACAATATTTATAACACGAAAAGATACCGAAAAAGGTTTGAGTTGAGAGTTTGAATATATTATTCATTTTTAACTATGCAATTAAATTTTTAATTAATGAATATCTTTTACATCTGGTTAGATTTTTTTAAGCTAAATTTGAAACTAAAGTTATTACTTTAGATTTATTAATAGTAAATTCAGACTGAACATTTTAAGAAGTTTTCAAATATGAAAACTCATTCAAAAACATGAATGTTCAAACTTTTCACTAGACGTTTTTAAAGTTTTTAAAATTGCAGGATAAGAAAATAATAAATATTTGGTTTTTTATTTTTTATAATAAATATTTGGTTCTTTATTTTTTCTAAAAATTTTTATTTTTAATTTTTGACATATTTTTTTTTTTCAATTTCTTTCGTAATGATTGTAAAAAATTGTAGAAATTGTTTTGGAAATTTAAACATTTTCAAATTAGTTTTCATTGGAAACATAAAAACAATAAAACATTTCCAATAATAGGATTTTTTACTTTTTTTTTTTTTTTTTTTTGCTATATCTTGCCAACCGACATCAGGGATCAAAAATGTCTATTATCAAAAAATTAACAATTATGGCGAAAATTTGAAATTTATGGATTTTTTTTTTAATTTATTCCTTCACACTATTTTGTATTGTTATCAGGAAAAAATAAACACTATATATGTTATTTAAAAAAGTTTTTATATAACTGAAAAATAATTCATTAATAATTTACTGGTATTTTTTATCGTATTGGACATACGACAATGTTGTTTGTAGATCTCGACCAGCAGAATCCACTCATATAAGAATATTTTAAATCAGTTTCGATATAAGTAATCATGATCACGCCACGTTATGTCTATATGGTCCAAACTTAAACTCGTCTACACTGTTAGTTAGTATCAAGTTAATATTCGACACAGATAAATTTTATGTAAGTAGAAACAACATTGCCAAATTTTATGAGAATCGGTCCATAATTTACCATAGCTCCCATATAAAGAGTGTAAAATCATCTAGATGTTAGTATCAACGCATTATTCTGCATTTGTATATTTTATTTTACATTTAGTAAAATTAGCCACAGGTGTATGGCCGAATTTGTATGCTTGTACACAATGGTGTAGGGTATCATATAGTCGGTCTTCACCGACTATATCTTTATTTTTCGTTTTATTATATAGAGGTTTATCACGAGAACGGGTCAATTCAAAAAAGTTATCATTATCCTAAGTATCTAAATTGACTGCAAAAGATCACGCCGCAGAAAAAAAACAACTATTCTGTCGCCTTGTGTAATTTATCTCTAATATTAAGAAAATTATTATATGTTAATATTAAAATTTATTGGGTTTTGCTCATATAAAAAAGAAAACCTTAAAAAGCATTATATTACGTAAGACGGTGTGTACCATAAGTATGCGTACATAATTTATAAACAATGCCAAATATAAATTATTTCGGCTTTTAGCCTTTCTGAATCAAATATATACTAACATACCAAATCCAGTTCTGAAACATAAAGCACAACATTATAATCATTTCTAAGTGAATTTTTATTTTGTTAAAATATTACGTTTTAACAAAAAAATATCCAGAACAAAGAACACATTAATTAATCAATATTATGGTAAATCTATTCCTTTGTATTTATTGGTATTCTGAAGTCCTGGGAATTTATGTTCCCGGCATCGCTATGAACTTTATTTCAACACTATAATTTTAAAATCGTATACTCTTAATGGAAATAAAAAATTCTTTTAATAATAACTTTTAACACAACATTGTGAAAGAGACTATGTATTAAAGATTTCTTTTATCGAATGAGATTTCATGCCATAAACCTAATAAAGTTATAAATTTTTAACTATTCATAAAGCACCCTTAGTATAAGATACAAGTATTAAAAATGTAATATAAAATTAAAGTTATAAAATTAAAAAAGACAAGGTTATAAATTTAAAAACATTAAGGAACAAACATAAAAATGGTTTAATAAAAATTGTCTGATGGTTTTCTCTATTTTCATAAAATTATATTAATAAAAGTACAAACATTTGTGCAAATATTTTAATTTCCTAATTAAGTTAAATTTTTGCATACAAGAACATATATTAATTTAATATTATTAATAAATTTATAAACATTTAAATATAAATAATTGTTTAGTAACTTTAATGAGAAATTGTAAAAGTTAACAGTATCTTTGTACTCGAGTCCATACTATGTTAATTACAATGTTAACACTCAAACATGAACTCATTCAACTATCCAGTTTCATGTACTTTTTAGTTTATAACTTCTTTTGGAATTTTTTATATTGTATTTATAGCTCAGATTTCTAAAGAAAAATACATAAAAAATAACAATAATAAATATCTAATTGCAAGAGAGTAATTGTTCATTTGCATACTTACATTAACACACACTCATATTTATACATACATTAAACACTTATATACCTACCTATAGTTAATTTGTTTAAGTTTTATTTTACAAATATTGTTCAGTTTATCTGCATTCACACTAGATCAATTTTTAAATTGTTATAATTTATTTTGTATAAAATATATATTTTTAAAATAATTTAAATAAATTAACATTTTTGTTGCAATACAATTAAAATGTAAAAAGGCTTTGTATAGAGAATAGCAAATATATAATGTTTGTACTTTTGTGATTTTAATTGATCGAAAATTACAAGATTAATTGTATTTAATGAAATTTCAATCAGTTGCATCACAGAAATAGATTTATTGCAAATAATTATTCTATTTATTTATTAACTGGGGTTTAAATTTCAATGCGATCTATTTTGTTTATTTTTCTTCTTAAACAATTATTATGAAAATTGCACCAAGTGATCGGTCCTGTTTGTAATTTAAAAAACAACGAATGTGTATATTTTTTTAAATAATGACTATTTTCCCTGCATCTCAGACTAGTATATTTTTATTTTTGCTAGTGTAAACCTCTTTATAAATTTTAAGGTTGTAAAGAAATTTAATGTTTTTTTTTCTTTTTCTATTTTACAAACATTTGAAAAATGTTTGATTCCAAGCTTTTAACTATTATATACTTGTATATTTAAATTAAAGTTTTTCTTTTTCTCTCCACATCATTAAGGTTTTGATTTACATATGTGTGCAAATATGTATGTATGATTTTTTGCATTACATCAATATCAAACGTCCCATCATTTATCTTGCTAATGCATTTTCTCCAAAAAAAAAAAAAAAAAATTCTCTAAACAAATTTGTCTTTATGTCAATACACTACTCAAATTTCCTTCTTTCTTTTAATTAGGATATGTTTACATTTGATATATTGCATGCTCCATTTATATAGATTCAATAAAAGTTTTTTTTAGCAGCCACTAACTGATCGGTCGTTCGCCTGCCCGATCGATCGAATGTTCCCACATTAGTTTTGATTATTTATAAAGAGAAAAACATTTTTTTTTTTTTTTTTGTTATGTTTTCTTTACAATTTTTTTTATGTCTTCCACACATTAAATACATGATATTGTATAATTTTTCTAATAAATATTTTTTTAATGTTTTCGTTGTATTTCTTAAATAATAATTGAAAACAAGTGTTTGGCATTTTATTGGTTTTGGTTAAAATTTTCATTCGTTCCATTTTAGTTGTGGCATATCAATGACGCCGCACATAATCTATATTTAGTTACGCATTCGTAGCTTATAAATTGTTTCTTATTTTTTTCAAATTTAAAAGTTGAATGAATGAATAGAGAAAAAGAAAAACTGCAAATAATTGTAAAAATCTACAAAACTCTTTAATTAGTTTTAAGTTTCAGTAACTTGTTAATTATTTTGTGGGTAGATGAGCTTTCAATACTTTTTGTTTAACTACTTTTAACGGTTTCTGTTTTCGGGCGTATTTTCTATGGGTACAGGTTGCGTTTATTTGTTTATTAGCTTTATGGTATTAAAAATAAGTTAACAAATATTTTCTTAATATGTCCGGTATAAAACACTTTGATGTTTTCGGTTTTACTCATAATAGATCTTAGAAATAAAAGAAAACAACTGCAAATGCTTTTGTGTGTGTGTTCGTTTCTTATTATAAGAGTTGTTTAAATAAGTGGGTCTATGTTTTACTCTAAATTTAGAGGACCTTGAATTGTCATCAATATGTTTTATATGCATGTGGTTTTATTGAATTTATTGCCTTCGTTTATATTGAAAAGTGTTACAATTTAATAAATAAAAAATATTGTTAATTTAGAGAAGTATTCATATAACATTTATCATAATTTAAGAATAAGGTTTAGAAATTCTTTTGGACTCATTTTTAAATGGACGTGAATTATTTTGACTTTTTGAATTTGATTAAACCTTTTATAAATGGAAAATAATTTAGCAAATCTAGGTTCACATTATGCTAATATTATAGTTAATAATGCTTACCGAGAAGTTTTGCAACTAAATCAAAGTTATTTTTTAATTCCCATTTACCTTATTATGTATAAGGTAAATATTTCCTGGTCAAAATATTATAGCCAAAAATGATATACTTGATGTATATATATATATATATATATATATATATATATATATATATATATATATATATAAAATACTGAAATAATACCGTAGAGCTATAATAATGGTAGATATACTTTTTTCAATAGCCTTTTTTGACAGATGACGTGTGAGTCGTGTCATGCTGTCATGTTATTTTTGTTTAGTATTGTTTGGCATTTCATAATGGAAAGACAAATCGTTTAACTTTATTACGAAAATTCACGTTCTGTGAGGAATGTGTTTCGTGCACTTCGCTCAACTTATGGTCAACATAATCGGCCTACTGAGCGTACTATTCGCAACACCATCACCCATTTTGAGACCCAGCATTCATTATTAGATAATATTCGACCGAATAGACCACGTCCAGCACGTTGTGAAGAAAATATAGCGAGAGAGTATACGAAGACCGTGCAGAGTCGATTCGGCGCCGTTCGCAGCATCTCGGACTGACGTATGTAACGACTTGGCGCATCTTAAATTGAAAGCGTACAAAATACTACTTGTGCAACAACTGAAGCCGCTCGACCTTCCCAAGCGATATCGCTTCGCTCTATAGGCTCTTGAAAAGTTCCCAGAAGATCCGACGTTTTCGAGGCAAATTTTGTTCAGCTGTGAGGCCCATTTCTGGCTCAATGGGTATGTAAACAAACAAAATTGCCACATTTGGGGCGAAGAGCAACCTTCATCCAGGAAAAACAACGGTTTGGTGTGGTTTGTGGGCCGGTGGAATCATCGGTCCATATTTCTTTAAAAATGATGCCGGTGCGAACGTAACCGTCAATGGCAACCGTTATCGTGCCATGATAACCGACTATTTTGATGTGTGGTCCCACATATCGCATCAATCAATGGATTTATTGAGAGAACACTTCGGTGAGCACATAATTTCACGTTTTTGGCCGGTCGATTGGCCACCAAGATCATGTGATATCACACCGTTAGACTTTTTCCTGTGGGGATATGTAAAGTCTAAAGTTTATGCGGACAAGCCCGCTTCGATTCAGGCCTTGGAGGAAAAAGATCACGCGTCTCATTCGCCAGTTACCAGTCGAAATGCTCGAACGAGTCATCGAAAATTGGACCCAACGGATGGACCATCTGCGACGTAGCAACGGCCAACATTTAATACACATAATCTTCAAAAAATAAATACCAGAGAATGTTCTTTCAAATGATAATAAACATTCCCCATTAAATTTGAATTTTCTGCGTTTTTTTCTTTAAAAAAGTAGGGAACCTCGAAACGGATCTTTATTTACATACCCTTTGGGAATTTTCATCTTTAGTTATACCTGAAAGGAAAACAATTTTGTAAAAACCTTGATATATAATTAAAAAAAATATTTTTACCAAAAATTCAGTCTGATGAATATTTCCATTTCATAAATCATCAGATTTCTGAATATGTAGTTCTACATATATTTATATATTTTAATTTTCATCACATATTGTATTTAAATTTATTAAAAATCACAATATAAATAAAATTTTAGAAAAAAAACTGATTTTGTTTATTCCACAATATTTTTATTAACAAATTTCTTCAATTTTACATGTTTTGTCAATTTGAAGATATTGACTCAAATTAACGAATTTTATCTAATTTCACTAAAATAAATTATTTAATATTTACGAAAAAAAATTATTAAATCTAACGAAAAAAAAATGATAAAATAAACAGAATTTTTGTTTTAAATTTACACCATTTTTAAACAAATCAACAAATTTTCTTCAAATGATCTAAAAAAATGTAAAATATTTTTAAATATTTTTTTTGTTGATTTGACTAAAAAATGGTGTAAATTTGAATAAAAAATCTTTTTCGTTAAAGATTTAGTAAAATTTTTCGTCAATATTACCTACGAAATTCTGTGTAATTTTGTTCAGAAAAAGTTTGAATGAAACTTTTGAAATAATTTTAGCATATGATTAAAATCTAAATGGGCGAGTTAAAATACTATGTACTAAGAGTTTTTATTATTTTCTTTATTACTTATTACTACTATTTTAATTGTTGCTAGTCTCGCCTGCATTATTAATCTTCGTTTAAATATTGCATGTTTCTATTACTGCATCCAACGTCAAAAATACTCTTAAACAATACTTAATAATTTTTACTTACATATATTATCTACATTATTTTCACACTAAATATAATGCCTCTCATTATAATTTAAACAGACGAAACATAAATGCATTAAAAGAAATCAAATGTCTACAAAATGTTTTGTAAATTGTTCGGCTTCGTCGGTTAAATTGTTGCTTAAAATCACGTAAAAACGTTTATCACATTTTTGCAGTGAAAAAAAAAAACAAATAAAAATAAAAGATTTTTTTAAATAAATAATTATCGCATAAATGAACATAATAAATCCACAAGAGGAAATCCACAAATAATTATGATGTGATTATAAAATTTTATTTTGTATAATAATTATTATAAATGAAAGATTATAAAAGTATGATAAAAAAAATTAAATAAAAATTAATTAAGTAAAAAAAAAAACAATTGAAATTGTTGTCATATGTAGGTCAGGTAGCGGAACAAAGAGGTTTTATTTTATTGTCACCATATTTTCATTAATAAATATAGTTAATGACTAAGCAATAATCAAACTGAAATAAAAATGTTATTAATGAAGTACTAAGAGTAGGATCTAAATCTTTTTTTTATTGATTAAGCTTAAAATTGCCATATTTATTTTTGAGATTATTTCTATCTTTAGTGAGGATTAGCTTGTATCTGTATTTGTTGTTTGCTTTAGTTAAAAAAAGAATTTTGTATTTCTATTCAATGTTACCGTTTTGGTTATTTTTAACTAAAATTGGTTATTTTATTTTCCAATGTGGAGATGATTACTTTTTTCCATTTTGGTTATTTTTTTATTAAATCAAAATTTTATTTTTATTAGTTTTAAAAATGCTATTTACTCTGTTAATCTTGACATTAATAAAAAGAGAATGTGCTAAAAATTCATCACACATTTAAAAACTAAAGGTTCCTATAGCTTCTAATTCCAATTTTAACTGACAATGAAGAAAACAATTTAAATCAATTGAAAATATAAAGATTTTCTAATACTTAACCAAAAAGTAAAACGGATTGGGAATTTTTGTGAGAAAGTTCTAACGATGTAACAAACAACCTAAATACTTGTAATTTCAAAATAAATTTCTATTAAAAATGAAATGTATATTCGGTGAAGACCGACTATAAGATATATATATTGGTGCTATGGTTAATCTTATTTGATACAAATTTTATTTTCAGGAGAGGACCCTATATAGAAGCTACAATAATGAACTAATTCCGACCAGTTAGGTTGATTCCGAGTCGATTGGAATATTTTAGAGGCTTCCCAATATCGCGATGTAGGAAATAAAAAATGTACCTTGTTAAGTTATTAAAACTGTGCAAGGCAACATAATTAAATAATAAGGATACTCATTTAAACGCTTAAGTTTCCCATTTATGCACTTGAGCAAATTTGCGCGACATTTTTCATGAACCTCCTTTTCAAATGCTGTGCAATATTAAGTAAATAATTGAAAAAGTTTGTTGATGTTATTATAATTAACGTAACTACGATTTTTTACATCGCTTTTATTAATAGTTCTTACATAAAAAGAAAAGCCAGATGATTTATAAATGCACAATTAAACAGCGCAAGTTTACGAGACTAAATAGTCGTGCAAACTTATAAGTTTTGTGAAAATGATTTTCCATACAAGTGATCCGCATAAAAAATAACTCTTATTTGTATTCTTTTTCTGTGAACACATAATTGTAGAAGTCATCCTTATTTTTTATTACTGCTCAACCTACCTATTTTGAATTTCTATGTTCATTACAATCTGGTTTACTTTCGTCATCATATCGTAAGGTCGTGAGAATAATTAAATTTTTGTTATTAAACTTTATATCCCGACATTTTTATAAACAATGTTCTAAACAGTTAAATTTTAATTACTATTTTCTCCTAAGGTTTATGAGTAATATGCAAAGTATACATATATTAAGATTATATTAATTTTTATATTATAACTTTGAATTTTTAAAATTTGGTTATTTCTCTCAAAATTTTGGGTAAAAAAATTTTTGCCATGGCAACACTGTTTCTATTTTTAAAATTAAGACATTCCTAAATGACTCATAATTTTTTAACTTGTTTTGTATTTGTGTTTTTTATGTTATTTCCTAGACATCACGATTTCAATTGTTATTGTTTATTTTTTGTATTTATTTAATTTTAGAAAAAAAAAATTATATTGAGAGTTATCATTTTGTATTTCTCAGAATTTTATACAAAAATTACCTAATAACAATAAAGTTTATGCAAATATTTTTGTGAGTATAAGCCAAGTTTTAATTTTTTTTTTCTGCGAATAAACTTTTAAAAGAGAATACCTGAAAATAAATTACAAATAAAATATGTAATAATATATTTTAGGTTGCAACGAATTTGAAATACCTCAACAGATAATCAGGTTTGATATAAAATAAATAATGAATTTTTCTTCAAATATGAAACGCTTGAGAATGGTTTGATAATAAGTTTTAGAATACAGTAAGAACTCGATTTGCGTACTTACCTCTTATTACAATACACCGATTTGCGCAACTAGGGTTTATAAGTGCAACTTTTTTCCAAAAAAAGGTATCGAGAAGTGCAACTTTCTATTGATATTTGTAATTTTGAATGAATTTATCGTGTGATTTTTCTTGTTCACAAATTTGTAGATACATATATTAAAATATATTGAAATTTCTTCCAATCAAAATTAAAATTACAATAAATCCGTATTATTTTTTGAGTTTAAAAATGTGACGCCGAGATGTAAACATTGAAGTAAACCTTTTTAATGCTAGGAGTACAATTGCGTCGTAGAAACGTGTTGTGTTTGCTTTAATTTTATCCGCAATTAGTCGTAGACGTACTTTTTTTGAAGTGAATATTGGAAAAAGTAAACAAACTGTGAAATTTTCTTTATTTTGTTAGCATTTTCTTTTAAAGCAATAAAAACTGTATTTCAAAAATATTTTAATTATTTTTGCTTTTAAAATGAAAAATACGGTCGTAGTTTTCGTAAAAAATAAGGTAGGAACACAATTGCGTCTTTTGAACGTAGAAGCGTACTACGTAGTTACGTTGCCAAATTAGAACTTATGTACTTATGTACGTTGTAATAGATTTTGTTGCAGTATCATATTAAAGATAAATATATTGCATTTGTAATGATCATTCATGCACTTAAAAAGTGTATTTTAAGCGCTTAAAACATTTACTAAAAATGTTAAAATATGCTCCAAAGAAAACAAATAAAATATGAACTTTTAAGTAAAAAACATAAATTTTCAATTCAGTGTCATATTATATATATATATATAACACAATATTAAAATTGTGACTTTTTCTGCTCTTTTCCAGTTCTTCTTTTTTTGCAGGGTATTAACAAATGTTTTTATTTACATTTATAGATAGAGAGAGTTTACTGTATATTTTGTCTTCATTTGAATCTAAAATTCATTTGAATCTAAAATTGCAACAACTGTATTGGCAACAAACGTATTTCGATGACTGTTGTCTCCATGATAGATCGATTTTGCTAAAATGATATTTTATCTATATCTATACAGTTTATTGTTCTCTCAGATAGCTTCTTTAAAAAATTAATCAAGGCACGGTTGTTTTATAAAACCAGACGACCTATGAAACAAATGTTTTATATGCTTATATGAACGTATTTGACATTTTCATTAAAAATAAATATGTATGTACTTAATAGACAATTATGTGGATATCACCTTCAATATTAAAATTCCAATAAATTT
The DNA here is from genome assembly GCA_932274085.1 of Protocalliphora azurea. Taxonomy (NCBI): domain Eukaryota; kingdom Metazoa; phylum Arthropoda; class Insecta; order Diptera; family Calliphoridae; genus Protocalliphora; species Protocalliphora azurea. The sequence goes on from OW026523.1 coordinate 115,528,846, forward strand.
ATGCTAAAAGTTTTAATAAATAAGAGAAAACGCAATTATTTATTTTGTGGAATTTTGACAACTTAACAGTATTGCAAAATATGCAAAAACATGTATTTGCATGAGCTTTCGGTCTTTGATAATGTATATATATATATACAAAAACATTGGTCCCTTGTTTTACTTAACTCCTAGGAGAGCGTAAATTTTGTACATGTATGTAAATTCCTTTTAAATCTACAAAATATTATTCTTAAAGTTCCAAAGAAAACTAAGTGCGTGCTGATGAATTATGTTACGATACCGAAAATAAATATTCCACTCTGTTGGTTCTAATTTTAGTCCATAAACTTTGTTTTGGTGCCAACATAAAGTGATAAGCAAGGTAATTATGGAATGTAACCTATTTATAGTCCTTCGTGCCGGATGCTGGTTAAATTTTGAATACGAATATATAATTTAATATTCAATTTAGGTTTGCAAAATTTTTTGGAATGATATTTGAAATTGCGTCTATCTAAAGATTGTGTAGATATTGGAATTTTAGAAGTTTATATATAAGTTAATATAATGGTTTCTCTTCATTGAATTCGTTAATAAACGTTGTTACCATTTAGGGACTAATAAAATATTATTTTGGTGCAATTTATAAATAAATTCATAAATTCAATATGTGTGATATAATCAAAATCTTTGATATTTTAAATATAAACTGCAAGGATATGACATTATGTAGCAAGATGGTTTCACTAAGACTCTAATAAAACAAACTTCATATATATCTGGCCCTTTTAAAAATGCCAAAATTCTTTCTTATACATTATTAATCCACACCTTAAGAGGGTAGGGTATTTTAATAACACCATACCGTTAACTTTATGTTCAAAATGTTTAACCGCATACTGTTTATATTCGTCTACATACATTCTTTATATATTTACAAAAAGAAAATAAATTATCCAACGTTTATTATTGAAATGCATCGAATGTTCTTTTGAAGACCTAAATAATTTTCTATGAAAATAATGACCCAAGAAATATTTGGCACAAAATAATTGTGATAAAGAAAAAAAAAAACTACAAAAAAGAAGAAACACTATAAAAAAAATCTGGTATGGAATGTTGTTTAGGTGTTTACAACGAAAAAGAAATCCAGCGCCTTCAAATGCAAATGATAATATTAAAAATTCATTTAAGACAAGATATTGAAATGAGTTAAGAAAAAAAAAAAAAAAAATACATAAAAATTAACGACCGAAAAACACTCTGGAAAAAATGTTGTTTTTTAAGAGCGAATTAATGTAATCACCACCCCTGGCTTAATATAAAAACAAAAATATTTAATCGTACTCGTACATAATTTAAGATCGTTATGGTTCAATAATTTAAAATACACTAAAGTTATACACACATACCCATACATACATTTATTTGGTGTATCTATGTTTGTATTGTACATCCCATAATCAAAATGTTGATTTCATGTTACACTGTTATGGTCAACTAAAAAAGTTACCGGTGTGGGAAGTGTTTTTTAATAAACTCTAAAAAAATTTTTTAATTGAACTTGGCTATTTGTTTTTGTTTCATTTCTGGTTTCAATTTATTGATACATATAAGAAAAATAAAGTATTTAAGCTCCATTTGCGAATGTTTATTAAACGAACATTAAAATATATTTATTCCGAAATAAATCCAAAAAAACAACTTAAAATTTACTTAAATTGCACTTGCGTGTGGGAGCATTTTTGTTACGAAGCATTAGTTATGAGTAGTTAAATATATAGACAACATTCATACAACAAAATGCTCATTCAACACTACCGTTTTGAAAATTTTGAAAGGAACAAGTTAAATTTAATAGAGTTGCCAAATGGCTATTTAATAACCCGGGGTGTGGGATTTACAACATTTAAAATGTTGACAACTTCCAAAATTCAATTCACAAAATCTATTTATTAAAATGTGCAAAACGGTGCAACAAAATAAAAAAAATTAATATACTTGGAATGTAACATAGTGTAGTTTGTAGGTATGGGTAAGTATATTGAAATTTCATAGAATTTTACACCCCCAAAATAAGAATTTATCTCGAATACCTGTTGAGCAATTTAAGTTTTTTAAAAAGTATATATATATATATATATATACACACATTTTTTCATAGAAAAACTTTTTGAACTTTTCAGGCATTTTTGACCCACACTTTATTTAAAAATATATATTTTTTTTTTCTTATTTTTTCCTAATATTATATTTTATTAGGCGTAAAATGAGCCATCGTTGGATAAAATTGGAAGAGAATTGTGGAACACATGATTTTCGAAGTTGTAAAACTCAAATAATTCTGTTATTTTACGTATATTTTGTTGTTGCCATATTTATGATGCACATAATGACAACAAAATAGAAAAATATAATTTTTAATGATGCCGAACGTAATTTTAACAAGGTTGATCTTATCTATAAATTTCTAGAGCAGCAGTTAAACTTTCTGAATATTAAATATAAATATATTAAATTCAAATGCATATCACTACAGTGGTCAAAATTTAAATAACAGTTTAAAGCCAATTTTTTCGTAAAACAATTAACTAAGAATCATATCCTTATCTGTTTTCACATGTTAATTTTTCATTTCAAAATCACATCACGATTTTGAAAGTAACACTCTGCTACAAAATGACACTTTTTATTTTCACTCGAAAAATGACATATAGCGGCATGTAAATCTTCTTGAGTACACCAAATACCAATTTTCAGAAATTTTGAAACCCTCTCTAAATTTTCATATATTCCGAAAAAAAATCTTTTTGAGATCTCGAAGATTTCAAAATTTTAAGTTAATTTTAGATTTTCTAATTGATTTAGAAAGCAGAAGAATTTTTTAAGTATATAAAAATCTTTTATGTATACTAGAAATAAGTATTTATTTATACTATTATTTTAAATGTATTTTTCTTTTCTTCTTTAAAAGTTCAACTTTGATGCATTTTTTATGCGAAATGCTATCTTGTTTGTTAAAACGATATATTTATATTTAAAATCGCTTAAAAATAGAAAAAGTTATTAATACAATATATTTTATTTGATATTTGATTTGATGCATACTTTTTGGAGCAAAAATGAAAAATGTATGGAAAGTTTTAGTGAGTTATTCCAGATAAAATCGAATAAGTTCTACAATTTTTGCCTAATTTCTAAAAATTAATTATTGTTGTGTTTTATAGAAAAATTATAACAAATTGCAATTGAATTCGAAAATTTTTGGAATTTTTTACTGTTTAAAAATTTTCTTTTAATATTAAACCAAAACATATATAAATGTATACAGATTTATTACGTTCTCAAGAAGGCCTATAATATCCGCTATGTCATTTCTCGAGTTATTTTCACTATAGCAGAGTGTAATTTGATAAAGTTATCCATAAATTGCCTTAAATCTTCTTATAAAATTGGTAACTCTAAATTGATGTTTGAAACCAAATGTGCGCCGGCGCAAAACAAATCAAACTATTAACTATAAAAAAATCCAGTAAACGCGTTTAAATTATGTGCATGCACAATTAATGTCAAAAAAGAAACTTTTGTTCGTACTTATTATGATTGACTTCCGCCAAATTCATACAAACTCTATAAGTAAGTAGAAATGCAGACATAACAAACACAAAACACCTTAATGCAATTGCACAGATACATTGAATAATATAGTGTATACATTTCTAGACACTATTTAAATATCATTAAAAAAATACTCTCATAATACTTGAAGAAAAAAACCAGCAATATATAATAACATTATATGGGCGGACATTTAGTTCTTTTTGGTTGTTATTAAATTTTTATTCCTGACTGTCAGTCTTCATCATCTCTAAGTGAAATATATAAAAAATGCTACACAATAAAACACCTACACTTAAAATATTTTCTTTTGAAAATGTTTCTGGTAACTGGTCTTTAAAGCATCTTTTTAGTTAATAAAAGTTGTTGAACTTTGTTTTTCTCTGTTATTTAGGCCCAATATTTAAATTTATATTTACTCAAAAATATACGTAGGTTTTGGTTTTTATTATTTTATGCATACTTTTTTAAGTCCACAATCGTTTTTTAAAAACTTCTTCAGTAAAATTTTAAATATTGTTTTTAATATCTTATCGTAAAATCGAAAAAAACACTATTTAATATATGCTTTTAAATTTCTATTGATAATAAACTTTAAAAAACATACTAAATATAATAAAATGTTTTGGAAAACAAAACAACAGCCACTACCTATTATTGATTGTTTATATTATTTAGATAGTTTTATGAACTAACAAGTTAGTTTCAAGGTAATAGTTCATACATTATTTAAAAGAAATACGAGTAATAAAACGCCTACAAAGACCCACAAAATAGAACAATGTAAACAAATTTCCGCACGCACCATGTGTGTAAGGAGGAAAAAATTTAAATTATAAGAAAAACATTTAAGTAAAATAAATTGATTATATTTTATGTCATGCTATTATGTTTTTTTTTTTTTTTTTTTTTTTTTGTTATAAAAAAAATTCATAATTTTTATCGAAATGTTTTTGCTATATACATAAATTATTTTGATGGCAACATGTTTGGCAATATATGTTGTAGAAACTTTTCAAATTTGCAGCAGAATGTCAGCGGATTTGTTTACGTTATATTTTAATTAACTTTAATTTTTTGTAAATATAAATTAAAAAAGTTATTATTATTATTATTATTATTATTACTATTATTATTTTAAATAAATATAATTTTTATATTTTCAGCAACATGTTGCTAAACCAACACTATGTTCAATATTAATCTGCTTTAACTGTTAAATTATAACATATAAAATAATTCAATTTGTCTGCGAAAAATTGGATACTTAGATAGTATTGATAGTAACATGTTAGTGTATGTTTTGAGATTATCATCATGTTGAAAAATTTAGTTTTAATAAGAGCACTCGTTTATGTAAATGTGTCAATTTATTGCAGTTAAATATGAACATTTTTCTCATCAGAATTTTTATTTCAGAATAAACTTGTTTTTAAAACGATCATGTGATATTATAAATTGTGATATTCTAAACCATTTCGGAAAAATAACAGTTTTATTTACTTTTCAGGGAGAGAAAAAAGGGGGAGAAAAATTAAAGTTGCTAGAACACATGAGAGAACTTTAAATATTTTTAGCATATTATTGTAAATATTTATTTTTTGCTTTTTAAGCTCATTTTTTAAATCTTAATTAAAAATACAATAAATCGTTTCGGGGATTTTAAAAATATGTAATTCTTAATGCAATGTCAAAAGAAAAAAAAAAATAAAATACAATTGTCTTTCAATATGATCGTAAAACTAATCAACTTTTTGATGATACTATTTGATATTAAAAAGTGTCGTAATACTATCGCGATTAATTTGATATCCTCAGAAGATTTTCAAATCTGTGTTGTAAATTTTATTTTAGGATTAGTGAAAGTGTAGTTAATAAAAATTGTATTATAATGTTTATTCGGAATAAGAGTAAATTAATAATTTGGATTCATTGCCTGTAATAATAATACTCTGCTACAGTGAAAAACCTCTTGAGGAACGACGTAGCGTGCGTTATAGGCCTTCTAGAGGACTTAATAAACCAGTTTTCAAAATTTTATTTTGAGCGTGATCAATGCTGTGGTTAAAAATGTAGTTGTAGCATCGTCAGCCAGCATCTGGCTCGAAGTACCATAAATAAGTTTTTATTATCTCCATTTGACGGTACCAAGAGAAAATCTTGTGGACTACAATTTGCCACCAACAGAATGGAATATGTTTTGCTACAAACTGCGTCAACATTCGTGTTGTCTTTTTTCTACTTTAACCTATACAACTTAAAAAGACAATATTGCTCAATGATTAATAAGACATACATACAACTACGGGGTGGATTTTCATACATTTATTTTTTGAAAATATGCACCTAAAAAATGCCTTTAAAAATTCAGAATATAGTCTAAAAATTAAAAAAAGACTAATATCCTTAAATTTGTATAAAAAATTATTTTAAATATTCGAAAACTCGCGACTTTATTTAGCTTTTTTACTTTTTTGAAAACCAAAAAATGTCTTAAGTATGTAACTTTAAATAGGAATGTATTTGCGAAGGCTTTTTGGATTTGAAATTAAAAATCTAAAATACATAGCATATTTAACGAAAAAATGCAAATCCATTAAAATGCTTTTTTGAAAATCTATTTCATTATTGAAACATTCGTATTAAAGCTGTTTTAAACACAATTTAAATCATTAAAAGCCACACATATAGGGGTCCAAAATAAACAGAATGATAATTATATCCGTGTGTTTAAATCAATTATGTCCTATTAAATCAACCTATTCTTAATTTCAAATTTTTGTATTCTATATATTTTTTTTTTATTATGAAAGTATGACCAAATTAAACATATTTTCAAATTTCAAATAAAAACTTCCCCAACAAAAGCAGGAATTGACAAATTGGGAATTGTATTAGTTGTCAAACTGTTTTAAAATTAATTCTTGAATATAATTTAAATGCAGCTGTAAAAGCAAAAAAGATAATTTATATTTCTATTCCAGAAAAATTGTTGGAAAAACAAAAAGTTTATATAATTTTTTATGTGTATTATTAGCAACAAATTATTCTTTTTAATATAAAAATTACACCGGATCTCTTTCATTTTTAAAATTATTTACTGATAATAAATTTAAATAAATAAATAAATTTAATATTTCACTAAATCTGAAAATTCTGAATTCAGCTTAAGATTTAAGGACTAAATATTTTCTCTTTGTTTGATATCAATTTCAAAAATTATTATTTTTAAATGTTCACACTTCAGAAAAATGTATGGACGGAATGATTACAATCTCAATTAGAAATAAAACTTAAAATTTACACCTTTAGCTTGAACAAAACTTGTTCGATATCCAATATTAAAACCATATTGCTAACCTTCGATTGGTGTTAAATTATTACACAAAAATTTTAGTGGGTCGTTCTCGGGTAGCAATGTCTCAAGGGGATCGTGAAGCTGTTGCTTGTGAGAACCCCTGTTCTATGGAAAGCTTATCCATCATCATCCAAAAAACATTATCAACTAAATATTCCAAAATATGCCACTTTTTTTTATAAAAAAAGTGTAATTCAGATAGATAATCACTTTAAATGGTATTTATATGTTCGAGATCAAACATACATTTGCAGAAAATCCGCCCCCTACATATAATGAAATTACATTAAAATGAAAAATATTTACTTGAAAATTGTATAATTTGTAGCTAAATCTTAATATCTTATAGCTCATATAAAACATCTCCATTTTGAATATTTCTTTCCCGTTTTTAAAATTTCGAGAAAGGAACAAAATTGTGACTAAAACATATTCTAATTATTTATCAAGTCCCACATATTTACTAGACTTATAAATGATCACAAATCTCATTATTATGGAATAACCAAAAACATGAACTGAGTTAATTCAGTATCTACCATTTTTTAAACTTTACAAATTGTTTTAACATAAACCAATTTAATATACCTAAACATAAATCCTAAATTCACATTAATTATGAAATTGAGGGAAAATCTAGAGATTATATGAATGTATGCCATGAGAAATTTATTTTATTTATTTTTTATATTCATTTAAAACCAATCACATTAGAAATATTAAAAACTTGTGTGGATATTAGATTTCTAAACAAATCATGTTGATGTCAACATGTTGCGGTAAAATAAAAAACATTTCAAATTCATGATAAAGAAGTAGAGCAATTTTTAAATAAATTAATTAAACGAATGCATACTTTCACTATTTTCGAAAAGTTTGGAAAAGGGTTTTTTTTTTTTGGCAACCTGTTTTTTGCAGTACATTGTATATCTATTATACTTTTACTAAAACAAACCTTTTTTAATTGTTTTATTCAGTCAAGTTTATGTAAAATATTTTTTTATGGTCATATGTATTGTGTTTTCGTAATACTATGTCGCAATAGTAAATAAATAGTTCATTAACCACATATAAAATTTAGCTAAAAAGCCATTATCGCCAAGTAAACAAAATACTTTTTTAAAGTAACTTGTTATAAATATAACTAAATACAGTCAGTTGTCATAATAGTGTACTTTGTAATTTTTTTTTTTATAAAATTTATGTAGCAACTTTTGATTTTAATTTTAAATAATTTTTCAATATTTTTTTTATTTTGAAATTATTTGAGTCGGACGTGTTTTATTTAATTTTGTGAAAATCTCCACAAATTTTTTGACACTGAACAATTCTAATATAACTAATGAATTGGTAATACATCCAGAAGTCACAGTTACGGCAACATTACAGAAGCTTCCACAATTCTGGACAGAGCAACCACAATTAAGGTTCATTCAAATTAAATCATTATTTCAATTATAAAAAAATTTTCGGGATGAAATTAAATACTTTCATGTCGTTGCAAGTTTGGATTCTTCATATTTAAAATTTATTAGTGACATTTTGTTACCTCCACCAGTAACAAATAAATATAAATTCATAAAAAATCGATTGATTAATTCTTTTTTAATTTTTGAAGAAGCTAAACTAAAAAAAATGTTTAGTAGATTGTTTATTGAATATCAGAAGCCATCACATTTTTTGCAAACTATGAAAGCATTGGTAACGATAATGTTCTCAAGACAGTTTTTTTTGGAACAGCTTCCCGAAAACATGCGATCAATTTTGGCAACTAGTAATTTAAATCTCTGCTAATTAGCATTACAAGCTGATAAGATAATGGAAATTGCTCGTCCTCAAATAGCAAGTATAGGTTTAACCGAAAATGTCATCAATGAATTGACCGCTAAGATTGAAACCCTAGATACGAAACTAGATTCATCGTTTCGAAGTCAAAGTGAATTCTAATGCAAATCGACGTAGAAGTCAAAGTAAGTCAAAAACACGGATAAATTGGTGTTGGTACCATAAACGTTTTGATACCAAAGCTACAAAATGTGTTTCCCCTTGCAAACACCCTCAAGCAAGATACTAAATGTATGTAGATCTTTTATTGATGCTTGGGTGAGTAGATTTGGTTATCATCATAAAATTTAGACAGATAAAGATAGACAGTTCACTTCAAAAGTTTTTGCAAATATTACTAAAACTATAGGACATAGAATACAACTAGAAGTTCATTCTTTTCAAAACACAAAAACAAAATATATGTGTCTACATGTATTTTGTTGTTACATGAGATAAGGTTTTTGTCTCTCACATAAACTTCTAGTTGTATTCTATGCTATAGGAACTCAACACCAACAATCCACATCATTTTATCCACAATAAAATGGAATCGTTGAACGACTTCATCATTCTCTATAATGAAAATATACATTTATCTATAAAGAAGGTATTAAAGCGTCATCTACAAAATTAATTTATGGGAAAATCTTACGTCTGCCTGGAGATTTTTTTAAAACTAATATCGACTGCCATGCACTACCTTCAGAAATAATAACAAATCTTCGAAATAATTTGAAAATCCATTCAAAAGTTTTTTATTCATAAAGAGTTAAGAAATACCTTACATGTATGGAAGAAATTATGGAAGAAAATATGTCGGTCCATATAAAGTACTGGAGAAAAACGATACGTTTTTTAAACTTCAAATAGGATCATAGATAATGAAATTAGCGAAATGACAACTAATATAAAAGAATCAATTTCAACTAAAATGATATCGTTTAAATCTTATTAAACTAGAAAGGGGGTGATGTGGGATTCAAGAAATATTTTTAATTTTTGTAAATTTTTATAATAAAATTTTTTGGATTTTGATATTATTTGAGTCGGATGTGTTTTACTTAATTTTGTGAACATCTTCACAATAGATATAAAACAAATGTATACAAATATAAATTTATACATACATATGCATGTATTCTACAATACATGCATACAAAGTATTGTCTTGTTCTAGTTAAATGAAATGTATTTTTGGTTAAAAAACAAGTAAAAAAACTGGTTGGTACATTGTTCATTAGTACAAATACTTCTAAACTAGAACATTTTTGTTTTGTCATTTACAAAGTAAACTAAATCTTAAAAAAATACTGAAAATAAATTTACTTGGCATAGAAATTCGGAAAAATATAGTACGCTGTAATAACAATGACACTCACTTACTTAAGTTTTATTTAAACAGAAAATTTAAATTTTGTTATAATGATGTTTTAGTTTGAATTTTTTGTTTAATTTTATTTCAATTTCCAAACACAAAAACCACTTTAATTCATTTATAAAAAAAATATTTTATTTATTTTTTTATGGGTAATGCACACACAAACACATGTTTCTCTTTAAAAGAATTTTTACATAAGAGCCAGCCTACGTACATTGTACATAATTATAATTACCGAGTTATGATAATGATGTTTGAATATACTTTTTTAAATTTGAGTGCAGATCTATGTGTGTCAATGGGCATTGCCAAGCAAACAATTTGTCATTATGACTTTTTTGTTGGCATACAAATTTTATTTCTTTATTAAAAATTTACTTTTGTTGTAAATTATAGTGTTAATTTGCCTTTTATCTGGCATAAATGTCTTAATCTTCTTTTGTTGTTGACAGTTTTATGTGACAATTTTTTGAGTAACAAAAAACAAAAATTTTTATTGCTATAATTTTTATACCCTACACCACCATAGGTGGTTAGGGTATTATGCGTTTGTGCAAATGTTTGTAACGCATAGAAAAAATCATCCAACACCTTCCAGAATCACTTTCTGAGTCGATCGAAAGATGTCTGTCGTCCGTCTGGCTGGACGGCTGGCTGGCTGTCCATGTAAATCTTGTGCACAAAGTAAGGGTCGCAATTTTGAAGATAATTCAATTAAATCTGGCACGTAGGACTTTTATGATACAAGGACGAAGCCTACTGAAATTGGGGATGATCGGTCCATTATTTACTTAGCCCCCATACAAATGTCCTAACGGAATAGGGGTTTAACGAACATAAATGCCTTGAATATAATAATATTTTAATGAAATTCGGTGTAATGAAGTTTTGTATAAGTATCAATCTTTGTGCCAAATTTCATGAAGATCAGTCCACAATTGACCTTAGCTCTCATACAAAACTCTCTTCCGAAAATCACTTTAATTTGCATAAATCACAATTACATGTTAGTATCAAGTTTATATTCGCCATAAATAAGTTGTATATAAGTTGAAATCACAGTGACAAATTTTATGAGGATCCCTCTGTATAAGCCCATTTTCGGGAATCACCCTAAATTGCATAAACTCATATTTCATTTTACACTAAGTAAAAGTATCAGTCCACAATTGTCCTCATGTCTAATATAAGACCCCTTTACGAATTTTGATGGATATACACAATGGTGTGGGGTATCATATGGTCGGGCTTGACTGACTATATCTTTCTTACTTGTTTATAATGAAAATGTTTTCATTATTTTAGAAATTTATTTAGAAATGATTTCCTAATTTCATAATTATAAACAGATTTTACCTATTGATGGTTAAATGGTTAAATATCACAAAAAGAAGCAGTAAAACTATATATGAACCTTGTCATTGTATCCAAGAAGAAAGTAAGCTTAACAGTTCAGTTATTCAAAGCAAATATTGTATGATATTCTTGAGGTGATAAAGTAAATGTGTATATTCGACTGTGAAAGTTATATTCTTCACCTAACTTTTTTTTGAATTTTTAATGTTTTTGTTCTTTCTTCTATTCTAAAAAATTAAATTTTCTGTTTCTGAAAGTACTTTTTTGTGTTTGTTTTTTTAATCGGAACTTTTTCTTTAAACTTGTACTTCTTTTAAAAACTGGCATTTTTCTTTAAATTTGTATTTTTTTTTATAAAAAAAACATTTACTTTTTTGATTAAATGGTAGTTAAAAATAATAATAATAATAATAATAATAATAATAATAATAATAATAATAAGCTTGTTACTTCTTTGAAAAATAGTTCTATCTTTTAAAATTTTTATTTTTCAGAAAATTATTAGCTTTTCTTTTTTTAATTTGATGTTTGTTTTTGTATATGGGTATATTTTTTTCAAATTGGTACTTTTTTAAAATTTGCACTAAAATAAAGACTGCGCACGCAAAAGAAAAAATAGTGCATACAATTCAGCTTATAAAAATGAAACCAATGGGTTAATCTTTTTGAAATTATGTTTTGTTAAAGACCGTTATATTCTAGTTATAAATTTAAAATAATAATTTGATTTTGTTTTTAATTTTTATTAAAAATTATTAAACACTTTGTGGAATATCCTGAATAAAAGCTTTATTGTGTTTTCGGTTACTATTTTTTTTTTTTTTAATATTTTTATTATTATTTATTATACATAGCAGCACCATTTATTTGGTACCACTCATCTAATTTTTTGCTATAATGATGAAATGCGATATCAGGCTAGAAAAATTAGAGTTCGTTGGAATTTCTCTGTTAGAGGTGCCATTTGTTATGAATAAAGTGCTTTTTACCCCGCACGTACAACCCACTTACCAGACCAAAAATTTGTTCGAGAATTTTAATTTTTTTATACGTTATTTATCTGCTATATTTCCCATAATATTTATGATATGGAATTTCTGACCAAGATATTGTAAAAAGATCGACAGTGCGTACTTTATATTACCTTTTAGACACATTCATATTTTTGAAAAAAAAAAAAAAAATTATTTTACGTGTTATTTTATCTACGACCCTGCAGTCGGTAAATCAGCTTTTACTAACAAATTTTAATTGTGGGTTTGCATGAATTTTGTTAAATTTTCATTTTAAGAAAAATTAATTTCGCTATTAAAAAATGTAGCATGCAATTACGGATCATAATAACAAATGTAAACAAGTTAACAGTACTTTTTTTATTTAGATCTTATATATGTATATACACTGCCTGCCACTTGAATAAGAAATCACATTTTTTTAACTTTAATTAAGTATATCTCCTAAATTAAAGTTCAGAAAAAAATAATTTTTTGCGCAACCAAATTTCAAAGTGTTGGCTTTAGTTTCCTGAAGAATTTGATTGCGAAAAAAATTATTTTTTTCTGAACTTTAGTTTAGGAGATATACTTAATTAAAGTTTAAAAAATGTGATTCCTAATTCAAGTGGCTGGCAGTGTATATACTAATATATATATATATATATATATTAGTTATTTTTAAAACATTTACTTAAAAAAAAGCACAGTACTTTTTCAAAATTAATACTTCTGAAAAAATTTTGCTTTTGGAAAATTGGTACATTTCTTTTGAAAATCTATCGGATTTTAATCCGCTGTCTATATTTTAAAAGTCAACTGCTAGCTGTACAATTAATTAAACATATCAAACACACCCTTGATAACCGCCACATACAAGCTAAAAGTCAAATGATGAATATCCTACGAATTATTAATTCTGAAATGATTTCAAATCAAATTAAGGACCTGATTCAGTAAAACGAATAAATTGTGAGACTGTGAAATTCGTAGGAAAATCACTCAGTTTTTAAACAATTTTTGAATAATTTTCATACGAGTTAATTTTTTAGTCACGCATTTCATTTGTTTTACTAAATTAGGCCCTTAAACTCTAGAATAATTTCTTAAATACTTTACTTTAAAAAAAAAAAAAATTTGTATATTTTCAAATTAATATTTTTATTATCTTTCAGATAAATGAATATGAACGGCAATGAATCAATAAATACGGATTATACTATTGCTTACTTAAATTAATCGTATTTCTACAACACATATGAAAATCTGGTTGAATTAAAATTAAATTATACAAACTCAAAAGTATTAATAAAATATTTTTATCGTCATGATTAATCCCCCTAATAATAATAGTATTAATAGTTGTAATGGTATAATGGAAAATTATGATAGACCGATAAGTATGTATGACAATCTAAATAATATGACCACAAATATGAATTCAACAACGGTGGCGATAAACAGTGGTAGCACACCTAAAATGACAAAAGCGCCAACAATGGCAACAAATATTAATACAAATGCAGAAACAATAACAACACTACCAACAACAACGTCTTCGAAAACAAATGGAGCAGCACATTCAACGCCCTTTACAGATATTACATTTAAATTTAATGAAAACAATAATATACCGCAACCGAAATTGCAACAACAACTTCAAATAAATGGCAATCGGAACTTGAATGAAATACCTCCCAATACAGGTAATAATGCAGCTGTATATACGACACCATATAAAACATCAACACCTATAAAGCCAGTAATAACCACCGCATCACCACCTCTAACAGCACAACAACAAATACAGCACTCACCATCAATAGCAACAACAATAACGAATTCATTAACGTCGTCACCACCGTCGTTATTACAAACGAATGCAACAATAGGAACAACAACAGAAACAGCAATACCAACAACAACGCCAGCCACAGCAGCAGTAGCTATAAATTCAGATACATTCAATAGTTTTAATCGACCGCTTAGTCAACATTCACAATCGGAACTAAACGATACAAGTAATAGCATAGCTGCAGTGAAAGCAGCTTTAAATGAAGCTAAATCAAAATTCTTTGGCTTAAATGGTTATGCATCATCACAACAACAACAGCTACAAAATCATCGACATAATTACAACGATAACTACATCGAAGAATCTCCTAATCATCAACTACTACCAACACAAGTCCAACAGCAACAAGTACAAAAATCCCAACCAAAATATCAAAATATACCAGAAAATAGTGCAATATTTCGTAATCAAATAGCTAGCTTCCCTCCTGAATTACCGCCAAAACCACTTGAATATCAAAATTTACAACAACCTTTAAACCGAAGTATTCATACAATAACACCTGATAACAATAGAAAAATGCCAACTTCTGTTGGTGGAGGCGGTACAACTGCTTACAATCAAATATCGCTGAACGATATTGATGGTCCAGCTTCACGATCACAGGTAAGAGTAAAGAAAGCAACAAGATCTTGTATAAATATTCTATTCTATTTTAATAACGCTTGTCTACACCTTTTCGTCTTTACATACATAAATGGTTTATAATAGTTTAATACTTTTTAATTTTAATTACGACATTAGTTTGTTTTTGCAATAATTTATATGATTTTGTAATTGTCTTATAATTATATACTCGTGTTAAAAAAATAATAATAATAAAATTTTTTTGTTATACAGCATATAAAATTGATTCGATAAACAAAATCAAAAATTTTTATTTATTAGTAATGGTATGTTTTGATAAATGCTACATTATTTACTTCCGCATGTGAGTGATTTCATATCAAAACAGACAAAAAAACAGGTATTTTCGGATTTGATATCACCGATTTAAATGAAATTCTCTACAGATATTATCTATTGCAAGTGCTGCTGCAATCACAAACTTTCCGACTGAAGAGCCTTTTCGGCTCGTTTTAAAAGTGAAAAAACTGTGGAATATTTTCCAAAAGTGTATATGGTTCATAACTTTTAAATTATACATTGTAGAATTTAATATAAAATTTATTTACTTCGAAAGGTCAAAATGACATAAAAACGGTATTTTAAAATTCTTTATATATATATATATATATATATATATACTCGTGTCAAAATTCAAGTTGGTCACGGTAATTTTTTATGTAAAATTTAAAATATTAAAAAAATTAATTTCAAAGTACGTTTTTTATGACTTCATATTTAAAAAATAATAATAAATTTTGTATACAAAATTTGACTTTAGTTTAGATTTTGTCTCATAACTTCCAAACTAAAGGAGTGTCCGACATGAAATTTTGCACGAGTACGGAGAAGAGTTGTGTTAACATTATATAATTTTTGAGGAATTTTAAAAATATCGTATTAGGAGATATAATGGTTTAATTTTTATAAGTCTAATTATGACCTTTGAACTTTCGAATTAAATTAACTTACTATATATCATTTTAAAGGCAATAACTTTATGTTTAAAATGTATATAGTTCAGAAGTTATTAGTAATTAAGTTTTATTTTAGTCCATAACTTCTAAATTAATGTGTGACCACTTTGAAATTTTATATGCGTAGAAGTTATGCCAACATTACATAATTTTGTAAGAATTTTAAATATAACGTTTTACGAGATATAATTTTAAAATACCGTTTTTATATCATTTTGACCTTTCGAAGTAAATAAATTTTATATTAAAATTCTACAATGTATAATTTAAAAGTTATGAACCATATACACTTTTGGAAAATATTCCACAGTTTTTTCACTTTTAAAACGAGCCGAAAAGGCTCTTCAGTCGGAAAGTTTGTGATTGCAGCAGCACTTGCAATAGATAACTTTGACTTTTAAACTTTTGATGTAAAAAAACTATATTCATATTGTTATAATGATAATATTTTCGTTTTTAATATGAAACTAAAACCAAAGATCTTCCATGTATAGTTTAGAAGTTATTAGCAATTAACAAGTACACCTTTGTAAAGTTTTTAGCTTTTTAGTTTTTTCAAACCGTCATATTTTTGGACCGAAAAGGGACATGAGTCTAAAAAATTAAGATTTGAGAAACAATTCTAATATCCATTGTCTGTAGTGAATTTCATTGACATCGGAGATGTCAAATCCGATTGCTGTCCGTTTTAACATGGAATCACTCAGGTATGAGTTTATGAAGTTTAAATTATAATTTATATTTTAGATGACATTTTATTTCATTAATTTTATTTTAATTGTATTCATTATTTGACCTATTTGCTAACGTATTGATTTAACTAAAATATAAAATAAAAACGATTGTAATAGAAATAATTTCCGTTTAAAATTAAAAATATATAAAGAAATAAATATGGGAAAAAGTATGGATTTCACATTATCTGAATACTAAATTTTTATAAAACACTTGTTCCAAATTGTAATCGAGATAAAAGTAAATCGAAATCGGAATAATAAAAAAAAAAATTTGGTGAATTCGAATTAAACACCCAATTCAATTGTAAATTTAGCTTATATACATACAAAAATACATAGAAGTAATTTCAAGGCATTGTTTGATCAGATTCCATAAATATTAGGACAATTAAATAAATAAAAAATAAAATAAAAGTAAATAAATAAAAATACAAAAAGCAACAAACAGGTAATTTATAGTATTTTAGAAAAGTTTATTGTGAAAATCACTTGAACTTAGTCTATTTAATGAGTATACGAACATCATAAACCCTTATTCAGTAACACGAACAAAACTTGAGACTAACACCTGTATTCTGAACTTTTTGACAATGATAGAATTGAATATTTTTAAATTTTGTTTTAAATTTTTCATATTACAGGCACAGATTAACATAGCTATGAAACTCTGTTGTAAAAAGTCTAAGTTGGTTGTCAAAAAACCTAATACAAAGAATGTGCTTGTAAAAAAATGATTAAAAATAATGATAATTGAGTATTTTTTTAAGTTTTATTAAGATTCATATCTATGTCAATCTATGATACGGAGGTAAAATATTTGTAGGAGAACTACTCAAAATATTTATGTATCTAATAACTGGGTAATTTCTATATAATTTTTCTAGTATATTATGCTATTATATTATGATAAATAAGAAAAACTTATTTTGGTTAGGTTCGTGTAAAATTTATATGGGCCAAATTTATTTTTTATTTTATTTTATTTTATTCATTTATTTATTTACAGTAATATAATAAGTCTTCTAAGGTCAAAAAACTTATATTACAAAGACAAATTTAAAACTTGAATTCGATTGCAACTCGTTTTCACAATGTGAAATTTTATCAAAATCGGACAAGCCATTTAGAAACTGCAGGTTTATATTCAGTTTTTTTTAATTTCCCCCACTTTGCGGTTTGAAAAAAAGTTTAATAATTTTTTCCACATTAAAATGAAATTCAAATACACAGAAAAAAATTACAACTTGTTCTTCAGTTCTAGACCTGATGTAAGCAGAACCATTTCTGATTCTTTATTAACATTATTGGTGTTGCAACCAGATTTGGCCCTAATGAAGTAGTCATGTTTTGTGATTACAAATTGGTTTTAAATAATGTCTTCAAACTTGTGCATGTGAATTACCTCCACATCACTTCGCTGAACAAATTCCTGGCTTCCAAATGACTTCTTACAACTAGAGATCTATAGTTGGAACAAAAAGAAGACTTAGATTTTTTTAAATGTCTAAATAATCGACTTTTCGATTTTTTCAACTTTGAAATAGTCGAACTTCGACTTTTCGATTTCATACGATATTTTCGAAATTTTTCGTCTATTTTGACTACTTTTTTTATTTGTCTTATTAATTGTTGAAAAATTATCGGACAATCTATGCAGTAAAACTGCTAGTAATATATAAATGTATTTATTTACATTCGAATTTCCAACAGATGATGTTTAAATAAAAGCTGCTAAGAAATTATCCCCTTTAAATAAAATATTTATTTTTCAACTTTTCAACTATTTTCAATTTTTCGAGTTTTTACTATTTCCGACTTTTTCGAGTTTTTGACTATCTGGCAACAAGAAAGTCGTTTTACCGACTATTTTAAAACCAAAAACTCGATTTCGACTTTTCAACTTTTTTCAACAAAAAGTCGATTTAGAGAACCCTACCTACAACTGTTTAAAAACTTTCTTTAAAAAACAGAGTTAAACAAAATTGAATTGATAAAATAAAACCAAACAAAAATTCATTGATTTTAATAACTTTAATTGTTTGCTAATGTTACATTTATGGAAAAAAATTGTTGAAAAATTATTAATCGCAACGCCAAACTAAAATGAGTATAGAATATTTTCACGCATTCTGGAATTAGTTGTAGTTAGTTATAAAGAAAAAAATAAATTAAATCGAAAATTAAAAAAAAGAAAAATAAATTTAAATTTGTTGAATTAATTATCATTTATGTATTTAAAATATATTATACGTAGAACCATTTAATACAATAGATTTATCTTGAGTTTTCTACAACAATTTAAAAATATAAAATCTGCTTAAAATTTATAGAGCTTAAGACTTGCAACTAAACTCAACATTTTTTTTCGAAATACGTAACAATTTAGTGGGTGTTTCGCAACTTTTGAGTACTATTATGTGGTGTTCTCAAGAAGATACATAAATGTTATTAGAACGTTTTTCTAATAAGAAGAGTGAGAGAGTGTCATTATGAAGGAAAGTGTAGTTAGTATTCTTAACTGAATTAAGATATTATTGTAAATATCAAATTTCTGATGCCGAAAAAGTATAGAAAAAACTTCAAAGTAGCTTATTTTTCCAAAATTCTAAATAAACATTTATAACAATATCGATTTCTTTTTATATTACAGACCGTTTATATGGCCACTACAGTACCACAAAATATTAAAGGCAACAAAATCGCTGGACGACATACGCCAACAAGAAGTAGTTTACGCCATAGTAGAATGCTCGTGGTTAATAATAAAAATTACGAAAGTAATTTTTTAACATATTACTATATAAATTAAATTTGTTTACACGTTTCTTTCTCCTCCTCCCTTAGAAGTACAACATCCTAATCCCATGGGTTTTCAACAGCCAAATCTTGCCCGTTGGTTATTAATATTACAAATTATCATTGGTATTTTATTGCTAACTATATCAATATGGATATTTTTCCTAACACCAAATGCACCAGTACAAGACAATCCATATTGGTGCGGTTTAGTGGTAAGAGAAACGAAGACGAAACAAAAATTAGCTTTGAATATTTTTTATAAATTATTTCTTGTTTAATTTAATCGCAGCTGCTGATAACGGGTATTATAGGTTTAATAGTAATACGTTATCAACGTATCAAACGTGCTAAAACTCGAGAGCATTGCTTTATGTTTTTACGTATGGATTCTTATGTACTTTCTTTGCTGTCCGTATTACTTTGCTGTGTGGCTTTAATATTTGCCGCTATACATTATTGTCGGCTAACTGCAGCGGATACCAAATGTAAAAGTATGCATCTTTTAGTAGAACATGGTTCGTGTGTTTGCACTTTTAATGTCCCACCACCAGTAAATACAACAGAACCCTTGTTAAACGAATCAATATACGATGAAGATGAAATAAATGAAATAACAGACAATAGTTATAATGTAGAATATCGGTAAGTTGCAAAATATTTTTTTTTTTTTTGAAGACCATTCATTCAAAGATTTTTAAACTTAAATTATTAAAATTTTAGTGACTTAAGTTGTCAAGAAGTTACCGGACCTTGGACCTCGATATTAGGTCTGTCTTTTATACTTAATTCTTTGGGATTCGTAATTTCCTTAACGTATATTGTGTTATTAGCTTGTTGTCGAAGGTCATCGAAACGTCTTTATACAACCGTCCGTACAAGTACCTTTTAAGTTTAAATCTTATATTTAACTAATATAACATACAAATATTATTAATTTAGTTTTAAAAAAATTTAATTTAATTTTATATTTTGTTTTTCTAAAATGGTGTTTTAAAAATAAGTTTTACTTTAGTACTTAATTAATTTAAATAAATTCAACAATTACATTTTTCATTTTAACAAAAATATATTTTTTAAACAATTTCTAAATTTTTTCAATAAAAAGTCTTCAGCAAATGGTTTAAAAATTGACTAAAAGTATTTTTTACGAGTAATTTGTGCTATGTACAAAATGAGTTTGAAAGTAAGTTCCAGACTTCGTTTTTCCAATTCAAACAATTATGAAATTATATTAAATAGCTAAAAAAAATGCATTAATTTGAAACATTTTAAAATGTTCTTACAATAAAATACTAATTAATTCATCCTTACATTTACTACCTAAAATATATATAAATGACATTTTTATATCAATAATGGTTTTTGTATTCATTTTAAATTTATTTAATAATAATTTCTGCTGGTGGCAATATACTATCGCCGTATAAACAGTACCATATACTTGAATACCAAATGGTACGATCAACCCATTCACAACCCGCTAATACATGTCCTATATATGGTGAATCTCGGGATCTAAAATTAAATACAAATAATTTACATTTATTATATAGCATTTGATTTTTAATGAGTAGAAACAGAGCAAAATAGCTATTTAAGATGAGTAATTTTTAATCATTAAAAAAAAAGTACAGTTTATGTATTTGATGATATTTTTACTAAAATAAAATTTTCTGTTTCTATTACTTCAAAATGTATAATTAATTCGGTCATATTAGCACTGTTCCAGTACTTGTCAACAGAGCTAATATATATAAAAATTTTGAGTACGAGAACACTTTCCAGAAAATTCTGACAAAAATCTGTAAATTTGACAAGTACTGGAATAGAGTTATTAACATTTATGATTATAATTACATACTTCATTATTCCACAATTAGAAATCAGTTGTTTAGTTTCATTGTTTAATACTTGACCGTCATCAGTATTAAATTTAAAAAAACACTAATCGGGTTTATACAACTTTACATAGTCTAGTATGTTTAAGAAATTAAAAACAACATTATAGTTTAATCACGTTTAAGTTTAAGTAATAAAATATAAGACTGAAACAAAATATACTAATTTGCGATATGAGATTGTGAATGAAAATATTTGTATAGCTGGATTAAAACATAAACATTGTTTATCGCGTTATTTCAACAAAACTCATTTTAAATTCATAAAATTACTATTCATAGCAAACTAAATATTTATTAATGATTACTAACAGTTGTTCAAACAAATAAAAATATGAATACCAATCAAAAATAGTTTTAAAACTTTTTTTGAAACTTACCTTAAAATTTGTGTTTTTGTCTTTTCCACAAACGTAATTGCCCAACTCCAAGGAAAATCACGTTTCTTTTCACATCCCAAATAAGCTGTAGTATTATTCAAGAATATCTCTCTCACAATAGTAGTCTTATCGTTTTTATCCTTTTTCGAAATAACAATTTTGCCATCACGCAGTTCACACTGATATGCCTTAAAGGATTTTGTTTTATTATCGGCAAATTTCAATTCTTTGCCAGGTGTAACGGTGGCTAAATTTTTAACCGCTCTCTGAACTTCATTGAGAACTTCAATGGGTTTAACTACAAGTACATTATTTTTACGATCATCTTCGGGCCAATATGACCAATTGAGAACAACCTCGAAAACTTTGGTGTCATGATGTAATGGACGCTCTAAAGTACCATTTAAAATAACTTCATGTAAAGTGACTTGATGAGTAGAGAGTTTCATTTTTGGTGCTAATTCTTGACAAACTTCGTATGCTGTTTTGGTGGGTGAAATGGTGACATTGATTTGAGTCTTTTCCTAAAGCAAAAAAGATTAAATAAAATTTATCTTTATAATTTCAACAAAAATGTTTACCTCTGTTGTATTTTCCGGATTAGGATTGAGTGTAATCCACACTTTTAAATCTCCTGATTTCTTAACTGTATCTGACAGTGTCTCAGCGGCTGCGTAATATTTTTGCAAACACATTAACATTTCTTGTTCTTTTTTCTAAAGTATAAAAAAATATTTGAAAATGTATATTTCAATTATCTTAGCAATTCAGATATAACTTACAATTTCATCTGCTGTTAGGGGGAATAAATTTTTATAAAAATTTATTAAATCACATAAAACATCTGCTTCCTTTTGTGAATACACCATTTCTTCTGTTTGATGACTTTGCATTAGTGTTGGACCCCAAATCATGGTTAAGTTTTGTATGCTCATTTTATTTTTTGATTTTTGAGAGCTAATAAATGCCAAATGTCCCACAATTTTCTTAAGCGTTTCACGTTCTATTACACTCAGACGGGCCAACAATTCTTTATATAATGTTATTTTTTCTGCTGCTGTAGTTAGCTCCGAGACACATATAAAACTTTCCGATAACTTACCCATTAATCGTTCCGGCAAATCACGCATAAAACGTTTTAATACATTAGCCACATCATGTTCATTGTATTCATTGCGTGTAATTTCCACATTAAATGCATCAGAACGAAAAGCTGACATTAATTTATGTATGGAATTTTCTGAACCCGATTTTCGATAGATACCCTCTGACATGGAACCATGTATGTAGACGAAATTAATACATTTATCAACAATAACGGGAACATTGAATTTTGTCAATTGTTGGTCGCCTAAAGTGAAACCATTATTGTGTGCCACTTCTCGTATAATATGGCGCCATATTTTGGTTTCTCTTGGCGAACTCATTATCATGTAGACTGTAAATGGTGGTGCATCTATCATAAGCATAGGTCCAGATTCGACATGTAAATTCTTAACGCTATCATCGCTATCTTTGAGCACTGTAATGGAGAATAAAAAAATATAAATATTTGTATTCAAGATTTATATTTATAACTTACCTATACAACGGGCTTTTCTTAGATCCATTTTTTCTACATTTCCAGTTGCTTCCGTTACAAATATAAGTCGTCTTTGAGTTTTCTTTAAAACCAGCCAAGTACCACTCCATTCTGAAGTTATGGAATTCTAGAAAAATATATAAATAATAAATAAATAAATAAGTTTAAAACTTATCTTCAAAATATTTTTATTACTTATAACTAGCGGCAGATTTTTATGCAAATGCTTTTTCCGGAACATTTAAAAACTAAGTTATATAGGTATCTATTTGAATCACACATTTTACTAAAAAATTGTTAGTGTATATTTAATGGAAATTGTATATTTTGTCATATTTTTCATAATAGTGCATATGAATGCCACATTAAATTATAAAGAAAAGTTTATTGAACAAATGTTCTTTAGACTAAAGTGCAGAAAGTAAAAACGCCAACAACTTATATAATATGTGCAATAAGTCATTAAATTAAGAAATGAAATTTCTTGTTCATCAGCACGTAAACACCAAAAACACAAAGAATTTGAATCGAAATGCAATCAGAAAGTCTTACAATTTTGGACTTATCTTTGAAAATATAATTTAATCCGATTTTATTGAATTTCCTAAAAACCTACACAAATGAAAAAATTTCATATGAATCTGCGCTCGGAAACAATGTATATTCAACTTGAAGAAATAAAATATTTTTTTTAAAAAACAAATATGCATAGACAAGTATGGATGAGTTTTGGATTACAACGTTAATGCGAGCAAATAAAAGTTTTTGATTAATATTTTATAACTAGAAAGTGTAAATCTCGAAACTCACATAAATAATTGAATTCGCTTACATTTATCGAACGCAACTATTACTAAATTAGAGGCTGTCAATTTTTTGATTTACAGTGCTATTGAGAGAAAGAGAGAAAATGACCTATACCTGAAAAAGTAAAATTAAAGTTCCAAGTTAAAAAATAAAGTATTTGAGAAAATTAAAAATAAAAATAAACACAATTATTCTACATTCAAATGATATCTGGTGTACGGAAGAATACTCTTCTTATGAACTACAATTACCCAAATGTGTTCCTATTACATCTGTCGAAGTATGAATGTCATTTTCTTTTAATTGAAATAAAATTTTTAACGCCAAAATAGACAATCGTTCACACTTGACAACTTAACAAAAATAGCTTTGTTCGTGTAAATGAAAGCCTATCTTACTAAGTTTGTATCAAACTCAGTGTCACGAATATAAGTTTTAAAAAAGTAAATCTAAAAGAGTACAAATTTAAAAAAAGGTACAACGAAATAGCATTATTCATTTAAAAACTAAGTCTTAAAGTATTAAAAATACAAAATATATATAACAAATTACATTGCAGATTTTTGTTAAATTTAATAAATACAAAAATAAGTGGATGTTTTTAAATTTTTAGGACATATTTTCAAAAAATAAATGCATAAAAATCCGAACTTTACTCATAACTTATTTTGCCTATACAACTTGTAAAAGTATTTAAGATACATAGTTTTTTATTAAAAACAATATCTTATTCAGCTTACCTTCAAATAACACCAACCAGCTCTATAATAATGACAAGTATACTTTGTAGGTATGGTATTCGTTAAGCTTTCTAAAAGTTTTTGCATCCAAATGCCCCTAGAAAAATATAAAAAAATTAATCATCTGTAATAAATCATAAAAAATGATACACTTACCTTTCCGATTCCTTGCCCACACCATACAAATGAGCAATTCTCTGTTGTTTAACATTTCCCGAAGAACCTGATGTCATTATTAAATTAGGATTTGACAAATGTATATTTGAGGAACTACTGCCTCCGTTTTTCGGTACTGCTGTAGTAATTTCAAAACAATAAAAATGTGTAGAGTTATCTGTTACTCTACTATTGCTGACACACTGAATGGTGGTAATATATTCTAATGGTATGGCTTCTTTGGGTGTTTTCATTTCTTGATCAAGGAATGTTTGAAATTGACGATCCCTTAAGATGGCCTTACGATTTTGCATTTCTTTCAGTATGTCCTCTACAACACCGGATGGAAAACGTATAAGGGGACCCTCATAGCGCACTAGTAAAGGAGATAAACTAGGGCGAGGAATCATTTGTAAGGTAAACTTAACATCGCTGGGTTTTGTTTGATTCTTAAAACTAGCCTTGCGTTTTAAAGCATCCATGCGTATTTTAACATTGGAAAGTACATTCATTGTGTTATTCATAAAACGAGAAGTAGTCGTACGACTGTTTGTGTTTTGTTTTTGTGCACTGTCAGTTGACTTTTCATTAGCGCCTATTGCTTCCAGGTAAGAAGGTGGACTTTCTCCATCTTCTGCAATCTTTTGTTCTTTATTAAAGGGATTACTGCGTTTAGTGGAATTTTCATTTGGTGTGTCTTCGCTCACAAACCATTGTGAACGATTTTGTGAAGGTCTTGACAAGTCAACGTTAGATGATGTAAGGGGTTTTTCTTCTAAGCGGCTCAAATAGGGTTTAACTCTGGCTTCAAAGTCATTATCCAATATATTTTCTTTACTCTCCGACAATAGTTGGGCATTTTGATGAACAATTTGCAAAGGTTTAGATGATGAAGTTGAGGATGTTTGTGTGGAAGGTATAGGAGATACTTTTACTGTTGGTGTTTTTGGTTCTACCTGTAGATTATCCTCTTCTGAAGTACACATACTAATGTCATCATCTGATTTGAAATGTTCACCTTTAACACTGCCGTAGGTATCTTCTTCGAGTAGATGCTCTAGCAACAACAATTGATTACTTTTATCAGATTTACTTAAGTTCAAAGTTTTTCTTGACAACAAAGGGTCGAATTCATCTATAATCTCTTTAGGTGGCCTTAGCACGCCACCTACAGCACCCATATCAGACTCATCTAATGATTCGTCTTCTTCGGATATATTAATTAAAGCATTACGTGGAGTTAATATGTCTTTATTGCCAGAAGCCAATTCAAAAACATTTCCATAGGTTTGTTCTTGATTGGCATACAAAGGTTCATCAATTGAGGATGAACTACCTTGTTCTTCATGATATTCCCAAGAATCACTACGATCTGGTTGTGGTGTATTCATTTCTTCTTCTTTGATTTTTTCCCGCAATATTAAAGATTCTTCACGCTCATGCAAGGCAGCCACTTCATTTAATTCATGCAATTCCGCAGAGTCGACATTCATACGCAGTGGAGTTGTTGCGTCTTCGTGGGACTCAAGAGATGCTCTCCTTAGTTCAATATCTTCATAATTTTTGCGTTTCTTTTGTCTGGCAGGCGGTTGCATAAGATTAATTTTACCATAAGCTGGTTCTCTAGAATCCATAAATTCCTTAGGCAATGCTGGGGCGGGTATAGTAGGCATAGGAGGTGAAGGTAAATCCAACGAATTACTAGAACTACGTTCAGAAATATCGGCTGATAGACTTTCTGTTAGTTTATTTTTTTGTTGCTGTTTCAGTAGGACTCTGTTGGCTGCCTCCAAGGCTAGAGGATTTGTTTTTATAGCAGATTTTTCCGTTGTATTCCCTTTTAAAACATCCTCATATGATGGTGGTTTTCCAGAATCTTCATTTATTTTTGTAATTTTTATGTTTTTTGGCACTTCGTAGGAATTGTCCAATTCTTGTGATCTTAAGTCATACATACCTTTTGTTTTATTGCTAAGAGGACTGGTAAAGGTTATGCCATTGAAAACTTGATCATTTGGTGGTAAAGTTTGTGGTCTATCTACATTAAATTGTGCTGTGGCCATATTTTCTTTATTTCTATTTTTAGTTAAAGTAAAATTCGATCCTAGTTTTTTTAAGCGTTGTGTAGTTTCAGTGCCAATATTTGTTAAAACTTCGGATGAAGATTTAAAGTTTTTATCAAATTTATGTTTGGCGCCTTTAGCTTTTAAGGCCATACGTTCTCCTATGGATTCGGTTAGCAATTTTGATGTTGTACCCAATGATTTTAAGAGGTCACTAATAGTTGGCAAGAATAAAGCAAACAATAAATACGATAATAATAAAATAAAATGAGTAAATATTTAAATCCAATATGAATCATTTATGATTACATTTATTATTTACTTATTTTTGTTATATAGTTTGTTATATAGTTTAATGTTTAAATACACAATACCACAGAAAATAACTTTGGATTTCCACGGTACTCGTTTACAACGTACATTGATGATAATGATATGAAGAGATGTGATGTTATTTATACCACTAACGAATCAAGAATGAAAGTCCCTTTAGTTGGTTCTACTCTACACAAAGGCTTTTTGGCATTGTACGAGCACGAGTATTATCGCTTCAATTTGTGTATTTTTTTTTCTTTATATAAATAAAATGAAAAGAATGTCCCACTGCAGTGATTCTCAATTCGTTTTAGAGATTATGGTATTGATAGAATCCAAGAAATAGTTTTTATTTGAATTCAAGTTGAATTCCAGCAAAATTTTACAATGCTTGAATTTTTAAAATGTTTGAACTTATTGAGTAAATAGGGATTTTAAAATAATAGAAATAATAAAAATCTATGTTGTTAAGGAATATAACATTACGAAGATCTAAAGGTAAAATTCCCAGTTTAGCGTTTTATTCCATCACCACACAGTGAGGCTTATCGCAAAAATTTTGGTAATAAATTTGTATCCCCTAAACTACTGAACGGATCGAATTGAAGTTTGTAGGAGGACCTAATCTTTCAGAAAAATCATTTTTCAGTCACTCTGTAATAATACGAGATAAGCTAAAGGGTATGAAAGTTGACTACCTCGAGTATGAAAATTTTTCAAAAAATCGAATCTTTTACATATCATTCAAAAGATTAAAAGATTTCAAAGATTTAAAAACTTGTAAAAAACTTAATGAGATGAAGAAAAAACATACTTATTCACCTTGATATATCTTATGGTTAAAAAGGTATTTGCGCTTGAATTTGGAAATGACGATTTTTTGCCTTGACTTTTTTCCCAATACATTCCAAAATTATGCGTTGATTTTTTTAATTGTTTCAATTTGTTTAGCCATGAAAAATTACCAAAGTCAAGACTTTGAATTAAGTACGAAAAATTGCTGTTTTTTTACAGACAGTTCTTTATACCACCAATAAAACACAACTGTTTTAATTTCTTCAAATGACAAAAAAATTCTCGGTTTTATTCACGATAGTAATTCTATAAAAAATCAAAATATTTCACAAAGTCGTGTTTTAAATTATCCATATCTTTTCAAGCTTAAGTCCGATTTTATTAATTTTGACGGCATTAGAAAGGAAACGTGGCCCTCTTTAAATATCATAATAATAGAAAAATTATTTTTTTAGAAAATGCATTTCCAATGCAGATTAATTTTTTCAATGCACTTTTGAAATCTTTTTCCCCTACGATTTTTTATTTTTCAAAGTCACTTAGAAATTGGTAAATTGATTGAATAATTTAAAGTTTTTCTGTGGCGGAAAGTTCCAGTATTTTTATTAATTTTTTATAAAAAACGCCAACAATTTTTTCCATACAAAAATTCATTTATTTTAAAAAATTTGTTTTTATGGCTTAAAATATTAAATTTTTATATAGGTTATTTTTGAAATGTGTGCCGAAATGAAGATTTAAATGAGTAATTATAAAAACTTTCAAATGTTAATATCTTTTTGAAATTTTTTTGACGGGGAAATTCTACAAAAAATGGACTTAAAAATATGCAAATGCATTAATGCATTTTTGACTAACTTATCTCAAGCACAGTTTAAATGTTTTTTAAATCAATAAAATTGGTCATCTACGCATTGAGTTTTATATGTTTATAGTTTTTACGTAAAACGTAAAAAGCTTAAATATTTAAAACATTATATTTCGATTAGAAACAAGTTACAGTATTTTTCACTAAAAACGTATAAAAGTAGTAAACAATTCCGTCACAAAAATCCTAAATTGAATTGTTAAACCAATAAAACACTTTTTAATATAAAATAAAAAAATTAAAAATCGAAGGGGGAGAAAGTTTTCAAAAATGCATCTGAAAAATGCAGTTGCATTATAATGCACATTATTTGTTTAATTATGGGATATAAATTTTAAATTTTTTATTTTAGTGAATTCGGATTGCAACTTAAAAAGTTATGAATATTTAAAACTTGATGCTTCGTATATATTTTGACAATTTTCTAGAAAAAAATCGCCAATTTTTCGAAATTTTTAAAAATAAACATGAATATATTTATTTTATTCTCTAGCATAAATTGCTTAATTTTAAAAAAATCGGGACATTTTTTCATAAATTTCTCCTGGATATACGAAATGAATTTCTACTTGAATTGTTTGTATTTTTCTTTGTGACGTATACTCATAGATGTAAATAGTAAATTTTTTTATAAATTTTAACCGAGATATCTAGTTTGAGATCGTTATATTTGCTTCTTTTGTAAAGGAAACACGTTGTTGAATACTTGAACCCGCTTTCTAAATATTCAACAAACATTTATTTTTTAATTTTTATTAAAAAAAAAAAAAAAATACTTCGATTCGAATTGTCTTATTATTTAACACACAAAAACGTACTGAATTTTCATACACGGAAGAAAATTTTTGCTATTTTTAGTACTAGAAATCTGTTGAAAAAATAATTTGTAAAAATTGTCACAGTTAAAAAAATTTTATTTGTTCATAAATTTTATTTGTCAAAAAATTTTATTTTTTGAACTAGAAAGTGTTTGTGAGTGAAATTCTTATTTAAATCAAAAATTTGTGAAAATATTTTAGCAAACGAAAAACGGGCCAGAAGGAAAAACACAATAAAATGTTATGTGAATAGTGAAGTAAAAAACAATTGTGTGTGAACATAATATAATATAATACAATATAATATAATATAATATAATATAATATAATATAATATAATATAATATAATATAATTTTATATAGCTGAAAAATATGTAGCCAACTCTTCACATCTTCATGTAACTTGTGTTGAAGTAAAAATACTTCAGTATTTACAACTTTTTTATTTGTATTATTTTTTCTATTTTCGGAATTAATTACATATTATTTCATTAAACAACATACAACGGCGATTATATTGTGGCTTGAGTTGGATTCCAACCGATTATATTTAGCTAAGAAAATATAATATTATATCATTCTGTATAAAATTCTAAACCTTTTACAAAAATCGATGTAGTAATATCAAAGTTATAAAACTATTTCACTAACAAATTAAAATATTGACGTAAAAATTATGTAGAATTTATTTTTTTAATTTTAAATTGTTTGGGAACTTCTGCCTTAGCGTTAACTAAATACAATAATACTATTGTTTTAAGTCAATTTAATAAATATTTTCATTTCTTCTCCAAAAAAAAAAAAAAAAAAAAAAAAAAAAAACTAAATTAATTGCATGCAACACCATCATACACAATTGCTTGCTCTTATAAGATTTTTTCAATCTAAATTTAGTACATCCCCATTTATAGTACATATTCCTTTAGTGGCAGTGATATTTCTTAGTGAGTGTCAATGACTAACAGTTGCTTAGTAAATCGCGTGCCCTTAGTAAACAGTTTTTTTTTTGAGAGTGTGATTTCAAGATCATCATCTGTTTTAAATTATTGTAAATAGCTTGAATATACTGCAGTAAAGAAATTGTCATTTATTTTTAGATTTTTTTGTTTTGTTTTTAGTTTATATAGGAAGACACTTTTAGGGCTTCCGCTTTTTTTGTCTGTTTTATTTTTAAATATTTTATTATACATATTTTTTGAAGATCACATTTATCTAATAAATTTATGGGAAGTGGGGTAGTATTAGAAAAATTTTTGACTCTTCCAGAATAGATTAAGTTGTTAGGCAGCAAAATGATTTACTGCTTACTTTTGGAAATTCCGCTTGAGGTTGGTTAATATATTTCCAATTGGATTTTTAATATGAGTACAATTTGTTATTATTTATTAATGCTTAATGAAGAATAAAACCACCAGGGAATTTAAAGAATTTTTAAGAATAAATATATAACAACGAATTTAAAGATAATTGAAAAAAAAACTTAATAATATACTGCCTTTGAACTCGGCTGAAACAATCCACATATAAATATCTTATATATAGAATTACATGCAAAAATAAAAAAGAATTTTTAGTATATAATCCGAAAAAATTTGTTTCTAAACAATAATTTTTTACACAATTAATATTCTATACCTAAATTTTGTTAGTCATATATTTTTTCAAATAATAATTTAAATCAAATACCCCTAGACCATTGTAAGTTAACAACCAAATTCCCATTCAAAAAGAAATCAAAAAATAAAGTGCATGCCAATTAACCAAAAAAATCATAATTTTTAAATAAAAGGCAATATATTACTTGTCAGTAGAGGTTGTGGCAACATCATTATTAAGTTTAAAAACATCATCATCAATGTCGTTATAATCATCATTATAGTCTGTGTCATTGTGCTCCTTTACATACCCGGGTGATGATGATTTATATTTTGAATTTTCCGAACTTTCAATCGAATCGGCCAATGATGAATTTGATGATTTATAACTGGCAAATGATTTGTTAAATTGATCACGTTTGAAATTAGTATCTTTCGAATCAACTGGTGAAGTTGTATTGTGAATACTACTGGTGGTGGAAAATTCACTTGAGATGGAGTAATTACTGCGTCTACGTTCATTATCGCGTTCAAAATTTAAATATGTTTTTGGTGGTAATTCAGGAGCTTTCCGTAGAGCTTTACTAACAGCTCCTGTGGAGGATTCGGGTGATGATTGTGCCTGTGTAGGTGGTGGTGTTATAACTGTATTTTCATAATTTTGTATATCAGTATTTTGTGGTTTACGAGGCCGAGGGGCAGGTCTGGGTGTGCTATATATTGGTACATTTTCGTTAGCATCTGGTCCGTATAAGTCATTTGTTTCTGTTAGTATAGATTTTTGTGTTGATGAGGAATTTAAGGACAATTTCTCCACATCTTCCGGCAATGTGGGGTAGAGTAAAAATACTTTATTATTCGGCACTTTTTCATTACTATTCGCATTATTTTGTATATTTTCGGAATTAATATTTAGATTCTTATTAATTAATTCGACTTTAACATTTTCATATTCTGATTTACGTAGTTCTGGATATAGGCGTCGTGGTGCTGGTACCGGTCGACAAGTTGTTTGATCGTCTTCCATGGCCAACTGAATAATAAGAAAATAAAATTTGTTACTATTGGATACAATTAAAAAATGTTCTTAAAAAAATATATTCCAATTATATTTTATATGGGGAAACCTATTTTTATACAAAAAAGAACCCAGACTTATTCTTATTATTTCTGTTGGAATGTCGGGAAACCAAGCATTATGTGAAAAATTATTAAAGCATTAAATGCATTTTATGATTAACATCCTCTAAAATTGTCCTCAATTAGGATTTCCCCAATAATAAATCCTATCTTTGTTAAATTTCTTTCACATATTTAGCAAAAAATTCAACTAACTTTTACCTAAATCTTTTGAAAAATAAGGGAAACTTCTGATAGAAGAAGAGTCAACACACATTTTATACAACATTTCCAGGTATTATAAATATTATTTATTAGTTTACAATCAGATCAATTAACATTTTTTAAAATACCGAAATTATCTTCTGTTCATTAAAGTTCTTTTATACCTGGCCAGTTACAGCAATTAACTACCTGAAGCGAATTTGTATAAATAAAAAGAAAGTCAAATAGTTGACATTCATCATTCAGCATCCGAACGTAGAGTTGAGCAATTAAAAAACAAACTTAAACATGAATAGTATTATTAAAAAATCATCAATTGCGCCAATGCAGCTTGAGGTATCAAAAGCTGCTGTCGAAAAATGTACAACTAAATCGCAGAAGTATAAAAATATTATAACTATTGACTTGGTTATTGATATTATCTTACTAGTAATAAAAGTATTTAGAATTTTTACGAAAATCCTTCATATAACAACCAACTACGAAAATGAGGAACATTCCAATAATGAGAAACCAAGGAATCGTGTAACAATTACAGCCGCCTCCAAAACAACCACCAACTTAAAGCATCAAGGTACACAGGATAGCAAACAAATGGAAATCACAAACAAATCATATCAAAAGAAAGTTCGTTTTCAAATACACTCAATGGAAACATCTTCTCAAAAAACTGAACATCAAATATCCTCCGCAACTTCAAAATCATTTGGCTCAATTAATATTACTCAAGAACCTATTACAGCCAAATCTGAAAAATGTTCTCTGGTTTATAAGAACGATCTTGCCACTCCCAGTAAAGTAAATTACAGCTTTAAACAAACAAATGTGAATAAAATTCAATTCGATAATCATTCACAGTCATCGAAAATTAAAGTAGAAATTTATCGTGTTGAATTATTGCACCATTTGTTGACTATGCATCATCCGAAACAAAGACCAACACAACCACGTTTTGGTTCAACTCGCAGACGTTTAGAATATTAAAAATATTTGAATTTATTTAGTTAAGTTAATTAATAATTTTATATTTAAGAAATGTTTTTAAGTTTAAATATTGTGAAACAATAAAAAATATACCTATTTTGTTCAACAAATTGAAGTTTTAAATTTACAAAATTTCTTAAAAAAAAACAAACATATCTAATTAGAATTGTTTATACTTTAGATTCAGATTTCCAAAAATTTTTAAAATCAACCAAATCGGTGTACATTTCTGACATTTTTAATTTTGGAAATTTTTTGTATAGGCATTCTAAATGCCTACCACCATATAAAATTACTTTCCTGTCTCTCACGCCTTTACATTCTATTGAAAAAAATGCTTAATGATAGTTTGAAACGCGCAACTGGCAAAATTTATATTTTAAGAAAAAAATTTATTTCTTGCATAAAAATGAATTTATCAGTTAATAAACAATTCTTTATCATAGCCGATTCACTTTAATTATAGTAAATTCAAGAATTTTATTTTGTTCGATAAAGTCAGCAATATTTAATAATGCGCCTTTAACTTTTAACTAACATTATGTTTGTTAACTTTTTTATAAGAATTTGTACACAATTTTTGAAGACCCTTAATTGTTTGAATTGTATTGCTTATTAAATGATATAATTTGAAATGGCTAATAAGTAGGAAACTAGAATTCTTTATCGATATAGAAGAAAATTAAATTTCAATATCAAATGTGGTTTATCAAATATTGCCTCAATGATTCCAAAGCGAAGTAAAAATATGCCATCACATTAATAAAATTTCCAAAGTGGTTTTCAAAGTTAGTTTGAATTTAGATTTTATAGATAAACTTCGGATATTTTGCAGCATTTTCATTATGTGTAAAAACAAAAAAACATTTAAATTTGTTTATGTCAATGTATTTATGGTTATTTGTTGTTTTATAGAATGCTACTCTTATATATTATGTAAGATTGTTATAAAATGCCCCTCCCCTTTTATGCCCACTTTTCATAATAAGATTGTTTGCAATGTAAGAGTAGGCACATTATTCAATTGATTTAACTGATGTTATTTACATATATCTCGTGGATCATCCGAAGGGAAAATATAGGATATAATATTATTAAAAATGCCACGCCTACTTTTTGTAAAAAATTATTATTTTTCAAGTTAAATTGATATTTAGAACATATATCAAGTATTTTTGGGCGAAAACTATGGACTAAAATTTTTAGTTTTTAACACACTAAAAAAACTCTCATACACAAATTTAATTTGTGTGGGTGCCATGTTTTTTTTTTCGCCCACTTTAGTTATAATTTATACACAAGATCAAGTTAAATAATATTGTTTATATTATGATAAAAATAGGCGTAAAAAGGGTGTGGCATCCAGTAAAAATCTAGTTTAATAATGCTAGCAATCTTAAAAAAACAACATATAGTAACATTTGCATTAAATAATTTAAATGTTTTTATTACCATTCATATTAAAAAATTCGAACTTCAAGAGGTCATAAAACCGAAATTCGAACTAACTTTGAAAAATGCCTTTGAAAAACGTTTTGTTGAACTATTGGTACGCTTTCAATTATTGAGGCAATTTTTTTTTTTTTGTTTGCACTGTGTAAGTAAAGTATAACATATCCAATGAATTAAATAAATTTTAAATAAATCTTATTAGTAAATTCCATATACATTTTCATTCCGTTACCAGAAATAAGATATTGATACAGATTGATAAAATATTGATATGGATTCTATTTTGTGGCATTTCCCCACTGAGTACTGCATTGCACATTTCAGAACAAAAACATATAAACATTATTTTCATAATAAGCTCTAAATAACGAAAATATTAAGGTCTATTTCGAGAAAAACTAGAAACTTTTTTTCGCCAAATGTCGAGTCAACTAGAAGTAGGGAAATAAAAACTAATTTTAAAAATTTATTAAATATTTTTCCTATATTTAGATTATTGAGTTGTTTTTCAACATTAGAATCGCAATAAAAAAATTCCCCAATTTTTCTTTCCAACAAATTAACAATTTTCTTTTTTGGCCAAAATAAAAAATTTTAATTTTTTTTTATTTACCTCCGTTAATATTTGGACAGAGATCAGTCCATTTCCCCTTGAAATATCTAACTTTTACATACATTTTTTATGTCCATGGCATAGAAACTGCCTTAAGTAAATATTAGACACATTGTAACTAACAATTCTACTTGAGTTAAGAATTTCAAACCATTTCTTTGTCGCACTATTGTTATGTCTTTAGCTCTCCTGGCAATTTTTAAAATTAGAATTAAGTTGTTTTGTCCACAGATGTAAATTACATTCGGAGGTAAAACACAAATAATAATAAAAATGAGTTGTCAATTGCTAAACTATCTTAGCATACTTTTTGTTTTCCCAATGTGTCTTAAAAATATTTCCTCTTAATTCTGGTTTAATATTGCAAAATTCTTATTAGGCAAAAATTACATGAGACATTACATATCATCTGGAAAACTTTTTTTCCTCTAAAATATCCATTCAATTAGGATTTCCCCAACAAAAAAGTTAATTTTTTCCTATCTTCCTTAAATATCTCTTTCAAAAATTTTGCAAAATTTCCAAAAACTGTAAATATCAAAAACTGATTTTTACCTAAATCTTTCCAAGAAAAAATGGAAACTTTCTAATAGTACATTAAAAGATTCAATACGGATTTTAAAAAATATTTCCAGGTACCAAAAATAAGTACATTTTATTAGTTTACAATCATATCAATTTAGTATTTATGAAATACTAAAATCTTTAACAAATCATCTGTTGCACATATACCTGGACAATAAGAATATAATAATTTACCTGTAAAGAATTTATATAAATATAAACGTTTTCAATTAGTTGACATCCATCATTCAATATTAAAACATAGAGCTGAACAAATTAAAAAATTAATAATATCAAAAAAGCGGCATCAATCATTGTCGAAAAATATACATCTAATTCTGAAAATGAGATAAATATTGTAAGTTTAATTATTGATACTCTTTTATTGGTGATTTGAATATTTAGAATTTTCATATTTGGAGCCGCCATCAAGACATCCACTATACTAAAACGTCAACATAAACAGAATATCTAAAAAATAGAATTCGCAAATAAATTAAGTCAGAAGAATGTTCGTTTTCATTACCCATATCGTAATTATGCTCTAAAACATTGGAGTATCAAATTTCCTTTACAACTTCAAAATCATTTGGTTTAACTCATATTACTATCTATATAAGTACTTACAGAGATGTAAAATACAACTTTAAAGATACCCATGTAAATAAAATTAAATTTTCAATCATCACAAATTAAAGTTGAACTTTATCGAGATTGCATAATTTGCAGACCATCATGCATCATCCAAAACAGAATCCAAAAACTCAACAAAGATTTGGCTAAATGATAATTTTAGATGAAGTTTTTATGTTTGCATATTGTTAAACAATAAAAAATATTTTAATCAATTATATTAATATTTTGTACAGTTAATTTTCTTATATGTAATTTTATTTTATAAAGACTTCAATCTCTTTTTCTGCTTAATAATTATTTGTACTTAAAATATTAATTTTATATGAAAATATTTACAATAGTAATAGTTTAATATTTAATAGTTAAACAAAAAAACTATTTTAACTTTTATTGGAAGAAAACAAAAATTTTCGTACACCTAACGAACCTCACCATTTCCAATTTCGATGAAATTCGATATACACACTAACTACATCAATACAAAATTTATGTTTTTCAAAATTTTCAAATTCATTGTAGTTTAATTTTTATCGCAGTTCAAAGTTTACTTTTTTCAGATTTTTTAAACATACTTTAGCTTAGATTAATGTCTAATAAATGTAGTTTCTAATTATTTTCATAAAAATGCCATTTTTGAAAGTAAAAGGATATTGAAATCAATATTCGTTCTTGAATCAAAAATATTTAAAAAATTATATCTTTCATTTTTATAATTTTTCTTTAAAATGTTCCTTAAAGTGTTGCGAACAACATATAAAAAAATTAAGAGCGGGACCATGAGGGGATGCTAAGAAAAATAGCTTTTAGTAAAAAAAAACATAATTATTTCAGTAATAATTCGATATTTTTAATGAGTTTTTTTTCTTGTGCATAAAAAAGTGAATAGATTTTTCTGAAATCAATATAGTACATAATAAATGAGTGGATTTCCATTGTAATGCTAAAAAACGTAAATCTAAGTGGTACATTCAATGAAAATTGCAACTAAAAATGCAATTGCATGTAAATGCATTTTTTTCGGAATTTGAATTATTTTCCAAATCTTTTAATTGAAGACAACAATAGTACAATTTAAACGCAGTTCGAATTGTCCTAATCTGTTAGGTGGTCTCCCAGATATTGTTGTTTAAAGTTACATATTTTTATGATTTTGTAAGTTTTCCCAATAGGTAAAAAAAAAAAAAAAAAAAAAAAAAAAAAAGCGAAATTTTACAATCTCGCAAAATTACAATAGAAACTGATAAATGGAACAGCTCAGATATTCGTCTTCAATCGAAACAGTGTGTTAAAAATCGACGATTTATTGTCAAAGTATTTCTTTGCACTGAGAATCCTGGTTTCAAGGATTATTGTTTAAAGTTATTTTTATTATTTCAACAAGATATAGTTATTTTCTACAATTTGTCAACTTTATAAAATAGTATCGCTAATAATAAGCCGATTTTTTCACGTTCTTTTATATATATATACAAATTATTTCATTCAAAAAACATTAGAAATTTTCAAAATATTACTGAAATAAATATTTTTTTTTTTTATTAAATGTTAATTTTCTCAGCATCCCCTCCCGGTCCCACTCTAAATTTTTTATATATTGTTACCAACACTTTAAGAAATATTAAAAAAAAAAAATAATAATAAGAAAAATGGAAAATATGATTTTTTTAAATATCCTTGATACAAAGACGAGTATTGATTTCATTACCCTTTTCATTTCAATAATGGCGTTTTTACAAAAAATAATTATAAACTAGGTTCGTTCATTAGGCATCAGTTTAAGCCAAATTTTGTTGAAATCGGACAATAAGTCCGAAAATATATATAAAAATCTGGAAAAAGTGAACTTTGAACCATAATAAAAAAGAAACTACAACGAATTTGAAAATGTTTAAAACTTCAAATTTCATACTGACGTAGTAAGTGTATATAACAAATTTTATCAAAGTCGGAGGTGGCGAAGTCAAAAATTTCGTTTTTTTTCGAAAAATTTTGTTTTATCCCAAAATTTGTATTCATATGTAATTTCGTTTGCTATAATTTGATGAAGAAGTATCAGTGATTTTTATTTATTGTTTTAAATGAAACAATAAAATCTAAGTACATATCACAGTTTTTGTCTTGTGGGGTTTAAAAGCTTTCGTTTCGTTTATTTATGTGTATATTATTAAACCCTTTTGAAGACCTTAAATATGCATAGATTATCATAAAATAAAAAAAGTTTAATAAGTATTTCCGTAACAATTTATGGACTTTATATCAGCGCCCATTTATTAGTAATGAATAGATTTTGTATAGTTTTTTTTTTTTTTTTTTTGCAATTGAGGTTTTGGTTCACAGCGTGTTTGTTAGGTTCCCTGAAAATATACAGAAAGTGATTCATAGCAATATAACAACTCAACTACTTGAAAAAAAAAAAAAAAACAATGAAATAAAATTGCGCAAAGAAATTTAGTGTTAGTTTTCATTAGAGAGGAAGCATGGTTAATTAAACTTTTGTAATTTTATAACAATTAAAAAGTTTTTATATCCCCAAAATTGGGGCCAGCAAATACACACATTATTATTTCAATATTTATTTAATGAGAAATAAATATTTTTGAAAATTTCACATAAAAAATAAAAAAATTATTGGCAGAGTAATGATTGACTGAATTTAAACACAAATAAATTATACCAAGTCCAATTAATTACACCATTTCCAAAACAAACTTTAATAAAGATCACTTAGATATATTCAAGAGATCTTAAATTTTGTCGTTAGTATTCGGCAATAATCTGTTCATATTTACATATTTGACAATATAAATATATATACTTCAAAATAAGTACAATATTTCAAAAATGTACCATGTTTCAATAAAAGTACCATTTTTTTAATTACATTGCGCTATGGTGTCAGCCTTTTTTTGAAGTTAGCATTCGTATTCACGATATTTGGGTTTAAACCTTATTATGGAAGTAGCACAAATAATATAAAATTAAAAGTGACATGTTTATGCAAATTAAACAATAAATCGATTGAATATATACTCCAATCATAAATTAAATCAATTTCAGCCCGATTTTTAGTGTATTTATATTTTTATTTGAAAAGTTGATCAATGGTAACAGTAGTTAGCTTACGAAATTGTAGTAATATTTAACGTTTAAAATATGTTTTATAATAAGAATTCCTGATTCTATACTTCAATAGAATATTAATTGTTTATTTTGTTGAAATTTAACAACAAAATTATTAAATTTATGCAAAGAAAAAACAAAAAAAAAAAATAATTTCCCTAACCCCTTTCAAAATTAAATATTTCAAAAACGAGCGCTAACTTTTAAAAATGGTTAACACCATTTTGACTTAGTTTTTCCCAATGGGTGACCATTTTGTTAAAAAAATAAGTCTCATTTTCGAGCACAGTGTACACATTATTATATATATCTTTCTTTTAATACAATTTCTTCAAAAAATATTATTTTTAAAGAATAATTTGCCAGAAATAGTACCGTTATTCAAGAGAAAGAATATTTCGTAATAAAAGTAACATTTACCAAAAAAAAAAAAAACGTGATCAATGTTGAAAAAAGTATTTATTAAAGAACAATATTTCAAAAAAAAAAAAAAAAAAACAAGTGCACAGTAACACCGTGAATGAGTAAAAGGTAATGTAATGGATAAACAAATATCTTTCTATCCAATTTGATTCAAAAAAGTTCCGAAATCTATAAAAAAATAATTTCGACACACTAGAAAAAAAAATAACTTTTATTCAAAAATGTGTCCTGAGAAACCGAATTTTTGTCATTCTTACCATTCAAACGATGCGTATCGATGAGCTAAATTTCTGGAAAATACTAAAAAAATAGGTCTGACAGACCACTTTCTTTGGCCAAGACTATATACATTCATAAATTTTTTGCATTGAAAATTGTATTTTTTAACAATTTCTAAAAAATTACATCAATTTATGTGTTTTTTTAACCCTTTTGTGACCAACAAATATAAATAAGGACCATTATTATTTTTTTAATTATAATTAATTTTATAGTTAATTTTATATAAACTTCCTTCAAAATATATTGTCTAAGAATTTATTATTTTCCAATTTCGACTTATCAATTTCAAGCCAAATGTTAAAAAAAAATCATAATTTTTGAAACAAAAAATATCTATAGAAAATTTTTTTTATTCGAATTGTCAAGTTTTAGCAAAATATTAAAAAAAATCTAACGCCAAATAAATCATTCTAATTTCGGTTTATTGTTTCCAGCTGAAACAATGCGGAATTTTTTTATTGTCCAAAAAGTTCGTATAATATTTAAAATTTATAATTTTTAAAGTATAAGAAAGACATAGTTGTATTTTTTACGCATCAGTATAGATTTTCTTATATGCCTCTCTAGATAAATGAAATAGGTTCGTACCATCACCTTGTATCCCTTATTACAAATAAAACTATTTAAACAAGTTAATATGTTCACTTGAAAAAATTATTTTTTAAGCAATAAAACTTGTTAAGACTTTGCTTCATCGCTGGCTAAAGCGAATTTATTTTTTCAAAAAACAAAATACAATTTCTGCTTAACTGAGGTGTTTACTATTACATTGCAGTCAAAAAATTTTGATTGCGCGATTTAAGTTTTAGCCAAAAAAAAAAAAAAAACTATGCCTTCAGACCTATATGCAGCAATTGAAAATCA
The DNA here is from genome assembly GCA_932274085.1 of Protocalliphora azurea. Taxonomy (NCBI): domain Eukaryota; kingdom Metazoa; phylum Arthropoda; class Insecta; order Diptera; family Calliphoridae; genus Protocalliphora; species Protocalliphora azurea. The sequence goes on from OW026523.1 coordinate 115,570,631, forward strand.
CGGATCTTACACATTTTGCCAAAAAAAAGTTTTGAGTTTCTTCTCGAAATAAGTCTCAAAAAATTCGTAATTTTGAACTTTGAGTGTGTGCCAAACGGTAGCAGGGTATATAGGAAAGCAAATTTTTGACAATTATGAGATGAATAAAATTTCATTAGCCAATTTTGACAAATGAATAGAAAACTTTGACAATCATAAAATTAATAATAAAATAACAGATTTAAAAATCGTTTTGTATTTTAATGTTTACTTTTCACAAAAGCAAATAAATATTTAAAGTTCATTGAATTTTGTAAAAAGTGTAGTAGTGCTGTTAAAGAATTTGGCACAGCTAAACAGTAAAATTTTTTCACCATAGGAAAATTTAAATTTTCCACAGAATTGCAACCGTTTGGCACACGCTATTTTTATGGAATACATATGAAGCATGGAGACGCGTACAAGGGCCTATAAACCAAATTTTTTTAAAATGCGTCTTTTTTTAATATTATTGCTTTAGATCTATTTATAATAATTTAAAAAAATCACGATTTTATGGAATTTTTATTTTTTCATACTCATTTTTACTTGGATTTTACTTGGATGTTTTTGAATAAATGTAGTACAATTCGTTACTAGAATGACACATGAACTTCAGTATAGGAAGAAGACATTTCAGATTTATGTAATATTTACTCATATTGCAAAAAATTATATTACCTTTTAATGCTTGATACATTAAAGACAAGTAAAAGGACATATGGGTCATTATCAAAAATTTGTGATTTTAGGCCTTCAAAAAACAAAAAAGAAAAAAATATGGCACATAAAAATCCATTTGTATAAAGTGACCCAAATGCATGCAAATCAGTTCTCGTTAATCACTTCGTGCAGAGGGCGCGAAAGTTATAACGGTTTTAAGTTAAACATATAAAAATTTTTACAAACTAGAAGTTCGACTACCGTTCATGTGATTGTTGAAACTTTTGAGAAAAACAAAAAATGTGTAGAATTTATCCAAAAAGTCCGATTAGTTTATATAAGAACAAATTTTTAGCCCTTTTTCCAAGTTTTTGAACTTTGAACAATTATTATTTATGAACAATTATTATTACAAAATGAAACCTGTGGCGTTAAAATTTTGCACTCAATTAGTTTCAAGTCTTGTGAGTTCAAAGCTGTAGGCAGTTTATTTAAAATAGTATTATCACAAAAGTTATTGAGGATTAAAGGTTAAAAAATTTTTGATATATCCATCATTTAAATAAAATAATAAGATGATTCTTTGGTGCAACTTTGTTAATAATTTCAAGAAATTTATTCAGAAAAATAATTAAATAACATGTAGTCGGTCAATTTCGATCATTTGATCATACATGTTTAATATTTTCGGAGTGGGCCTTTCTTGGGACTTACGGTTAATTATCGACCGGTTCTTATAAGTTTTGATGGTGTAATTTACATTTCTGTTAAACATATGTATATGTAATATTATCGTTATATTATAATTTATATGACATTTATGGCATTTGATTCCCAAAAGTAGGCTTATATAGGGGTTATGGTCAATTATGGTTCGACAGTGATATAACTTTGTACTACGTTTTCTGCTCATATAAAACTTATTGGTATTAAATATTATTGTTATGCTTGTATTTATTTGGGACTTAGCACTTAAAATGATTTTTGGAAAAGGGGCTTATATTTGAGCCCCTTCCTTCTTTCGCTTTCTTCCGCTCTTCGTGAAACTTGACACAAAATTTGGCATGTTCTCCGTATTTTTTAGTGGTACTTTGCATACAGACAGATAGTTAATGAAGCTTACCAAATATCGAAAAAAGATAAGAAAACGGTTAAGTTTTTTGAAGTTTTGTTTTTTATATGCCCTTATATGCATTTATGCTTCATAATTTAAAAATTTTAACTGTGGAATTAAGTTCTTCAATAAACTTTTTAAAGCTACTTTTTAATAAAATTTTCAATATTTTGCTCATAAAAAAGTTTGAAATTTTTATCCTTTGCATAAAAAAAATCGATTTTTTTTTCCTATGATGTACTTAAATGGTCGCTTGTGGACCTAAATTTTTGCGAAAAATTTTCTTAATATTTAGTCAATTTTTAATATAATGAAAAAAAAAAGAAAAACAAACATTAAAGTTTTTAGAAAAGTTTTTAATTAATTTCATTAAAGTTAACTTTTTCATTAAAGTTAACTATAAAATTTTGATTTTAAGATTTTTTTCGGCATAGGGAATTGAGATAATTAGAAAAATTTAAATTTATTTATATACATTAAAAAAAAAGATTTCATATTCGTATTAGGTGAAAACTCCGAAGCGATGTCAAACAGTGCTTAGAAGAATTCAGAATTGTAAAATATTTTAAATATATATTAAATATTTGTAACAATCCCGATTTTTTTTTCATACTCGAGATGGTAAACTTTGGTCCACTTTAGCTGTATCTTGATTCAATTACACTTTTTAGAAAACAATATTTTCAAGGCCTAACTCCGGTTCAGTATATTAAAACATATACATATATATTTTTAAGTGAAAAAAGTATGTTTTTAGGAAAAACAGTACCACCTCAAAAAAAATCGTTTAATAGAATATTTTATTCTATCTTCTTCATTTTCATATATTTCTTATTGGAAATGGTGCTGTACTTAAATATGACCTGGTTGTTTTTATTTTTCTTTTGTAATAACATGAATCACCACCACAAATTGTTTTATTTAATAAGAGAAATTGGAGTATTTATAACACTGTCCAAAAAATAAATAATCCAATCTTATAATTTCAATTTCAGTAAAATATTTTTTTTATTATTATTATTCTCTCGCACTCACTGTAATACTATTTGGCTCAATGTCTTTAAATATTTGTTTTATTGTAATTTAAATCATTTTTTAAACACATTCATTAAAATTGCAAATTTTAGTACAAAAAAAAAAAAAAAAAAAAAATATATATAGGTATGTATATCTGTAGGTTTACCAAGTAATAGACTTTAGTACTCATAAGTATATATTCGAAAGTATGAGTATGTATTTAAATTTCAATTCAGCAGAAATGTGTTTTATTGTTTACAGTGCATTGTTATTATTTACCATCTTGTTTTTGTTTTCATAAAAAACAACAAAACTAAACTAACACTATCATAATTAAGAGAAACTTGTGGTTCCATAAATCGTTCGAGAAAATAAATGTCACAAAGTAATAAAGTCTAAACAACTTATTCTTTTTGAAAAGTCAGCAACAGAAATTGTCTTGTGATAATTTTAATAGGTCGGTCATAAGTTCAAAGACCCTTTGTTTATATTAACAAAATTATCCAATTATGCATTTAGTTATATTGCTTGGTTTAAATGGGTATTCTTGTAACGATGCAACTATTGAAAGTAGTACTATTTTTAGTTAGGATATTTTGATTTTAATAGTTTGCTTTAAAATAGTTTATATTTTTGCTTCATTATCTGAACACCCATAATTGTTGATCCCCTTGCAATTTATTTATCTGGCAAATGTTTTAACTATTAAACACACTTCATTCACTTTACTAGACTCCATTAAGTAGTTTTATATGAAAATAAAACATTTATGTGTCATTTACGTATTATAGACTTTATAAATGAAAGTTGTAAACATATTTTTTTATTATCGATGTCTGTATTATTTTGTTTGTAATTTATATGTAAATATTTTTATTCACATCACTCTATTGTATATAATTATACTACTTGATTTAAGGAATAGAGATTTTTCAGCTATTTACAAAAAAGTATATTCCATATAAGAGGTTTTAAATTTTATTGATAATTATGTATTTCAAAATTATTTAAGAAACATATAAATCTCGATTTTATAAATCAGGTTTTATTTTTTGCAAATACATATTTGTTTGGGTTTAATATTGTTTCAAGATTAACAAAATTGCTTAAAACATTAGAGAAAGAAACGATATTTTATTCATTATATAATTTTAAATATACATAGCATATATATAGTATCCACCACTATCTTCTTTAATAATCCAATACATTTATAATACTTTAATAATCCAAAACTTATTTGCAGAAGTGCCCGTTATTGATTGTGATATCTGCAACGACTTAAGATAAAACAAGTAAGAAAGATATAATCGGTCAACACCGACTATACTCATATGATACCCCACACCATTGTGTATGTGCATCGAAATTCGTAGAGGGGTCATATATTAGACATGTGGACAATTGTGGACCGCTAATTTTACTAAGTGAAAAATAAAATATACGAATAGAGAACCTTACGTTAATACTAACATTTATATGAATTTATGCACTTTATGGTGATTCCCGAAAATGGGCTTATAAGGGAGGTATGGTAAATTATGGAGTGATCCTCATAAAATTTGTCACTATGATTTCTACTTATATAAAACTTATTTGTGTCGAATATAAACCTGATACTAACATGTGAATGTAATTTATGCACGTTAAAGTGATTTTCGGAAGAGGGTTATATATGGGAGTTATGGTCGATTGTGGACCGATCTTCATGAAAGATTGATACTTATATAATACTTTCTTGTACCAAATTTGATTTAAATATTGTTATATTTAAGGCATCGGGAGAACATTTGTATGGGGGCTAGGTGAAATAATGGACCGATCATAACCAATTTCAATAGGCTTCGTCCCTGTGAAAGTCCTACGTGCCAAATTTCATTGAATTATCTTCAAAATTGCGTACTTTGTGTACAAAGTTTACATGGACAGCCAGCCAACCAGACGGTCGGGCATCTTTAGTTCGATTAAAAAAGTGATTCTGAGTCGATTGGTATACTTTAAGTTGGGTGTTGGATGATTTTTTCTGTGCGTTATAAACATCAGCACAAACGCATAATACCCCAACCAGCTATGGTGGTGTGGGGTATAAAGATAACGTTTATAAAGGACACTTTAATTTACCTACCATTGATGATATTTACATAATGTATTATTAATTTGCCATAAAATTGTATGTATCTACATTAGAGAGTATCGTTGAAAAAATATTGTAGGAAGAGGAAACGATGGCTACTAATAAGCAGAATACTGGAAAACATAAAAAATTTTCAAAATGGATCTTCAGTTCCCTACCAGCTATTGAAAATCACGGATCTAGTATTAAAAAATTGGTAATTTTGACTTTGTTATAATAATACAAATTTCATACTTTCTTTGTTTTTTTTATGATTAAAATATTGAAAAGTTATTTTGTAGTAATTATGGTCATTATAGAAAAAAATTTCACAAATTTGTTTACCAGAATGCATTAAAAAGTCCTCTCGAGGAACAAAATCCAATGGGGAAAAATTTAGAAATATTTTTGTTCTTTTTTTGAAACAAGCTCAAACTTACAATTTTTCAGACCTATTTCGAGAAGAAACTCGAAACCTTTTTGGGAACTGATGACCAATTTTTAATTTTTTTAATATTTTTCCATCAGTACGCATCATTTGATGGAAAAATACATCAAAATCACAAAAAAATAAATTTCTCAGCACACACTAATGTACAAATGTATGTAAATATTATTATTATTATTATTATTATTATTATTATTATTATTATTTTTTATTTTTTTATTTTTTTTTTTTTTGGAAATTGCTAATCGGAATAGTTTAATATAAACATCCTTGATTTATATTAATATATTATTATTATAAAAGAAAACAAAGAAGAATTCATAAAAAAGTTAAAGAAAAAATAAAAAATAGAGCTACTGTAATATTACTCATCTTTTATTGTGATTATTTCTCAGAAGAAGAAAAAAAAATAACTAGTATTAAGCAACACTTGTGTAATAAATTTTAGAAATTACAAATGACACATTTTTTCTCTGCGCCTTTTTTATTAGACCAGCTCATGTCTAGTATCCCATTAACGTATCCCATTTTAATGAACAAGAAATGACACCAGTATTACCAGGAGGTGAAGAAAAAAGACGCTATATTGAACTTAAAAAAGGTCAAAAAAGGCTAAATGCCCTAAAAAAAATAAGGCTAGAAAAAAGTTATTTTTTTAATTTAAGAACTTATTTTTTCTCCTTTTTAATAGTTTTTAATATTTTTAAAGATGTTGTAATAAATTTATTAATAAAATAAGAACGTCTGCCAGCTGAATGACCCAATGAAAAACTGCCCAAAAAATTTCCATAAAAATTTTCCATGGGTTATACATATTTCATATGAAATATTACCCAATGTTTTGAAATGATTTTAATGTAATTTTTGAACTATAATTCTTTTTTGATGAAGCATTTATAAAAAATTTGGGTGACAATGTTCATAAATAGTTTCTATGATTACTGTAATTTATTAAAAATAATTATAGTAATCGATTTAGTAAGTCCATAAAATTAGTTGTTATCTTTGATTTGAAAAATGAAGCGCCGCAGGCAGTAATTTTTGTTAAATATAAACATTCTAGATTTTTTGCGAAATACACAAAAATGTTTAAATGGATGATTCTATCTAAACAAAATTAGTACGTAAAAGCAAATAAGAAATTATTTGCATCGTTGTTGAAGTACTAACATTTTAGCCTTTTTCAAGAAATTTTAAGAATCAAAAAAGGCTAGAAGCTAAAACGATAATTTTGAAGCTAAAAGAAAAATAAAAAAGCTAGATTTAGCCTTAAAAGGGCTAAACTGGCAACGCTGGATGAAACATTAAACATTATAAACTACTAAAAACTCAATTTTGTTATAAAGTGGGAAAAAGCTAAGGTTTTTATTTAGAAAATAGCAATAGATTAAGGTTTCAAAATTAAAATATAAATTTTTAAAAATATATAAATATAATTTTCCAAGAAAGAAAGTATTAGTTCTGAAACTATTTCCATAATGTATGAAACAGTCTGTATTCGTTCTAGTTGGACGTTACGACCAATAATTTTTGTTCGAAATTTCCACCCTGAGAAGTAATTCTGTGGACCCAACCGTTCTGGAACCAGTTCATTAATCAATGATTTTTGTTCGAAATTGTCACATTCATAACTATTTCTATAGAAGCATTAGAGAAAGTTTCGAGAATCTATTATTAAATCAATTTTTTTCATTTTTTTCACTAAAGATCTATTTTCTAAAGCTCATTTTTTTAAATCAATTTAATTTTTTATAATTTTTAATGATTCTGATTACATAAGTCTAAAAGTATTGATATTATAACAAGTTCTAAAATTTTTTCTGGGTTTTTGTATTTTTATATTAAATTACAATATTATTAAAAAAAACTCACTATAATTATACGCTATTCTGTACTTAAAGTTCTTCTGCTTGATGTCTCATTTTGTTGTTATAAATATGCTTATATTGTATTTAATAATTTTCTTATCAAAATTTCTATTTTGAATAATAAACAAGATTTATTTTTATAAAAATAAAACTAAGAAACTGCAAAACCCAATACATACACATTTTTGCTAAAAATTTAAAAAGTAAGGAAATAATAACTTGTGATAACAGTATATACAGTGACTACCATAAGTTTTGGTACACCAGAAAACATTTTATAAATTTATTCGAAAAATATTTTTATAAGAGTATATTTAAGAGCGTATATATGTATTTATATACTACAAAGAAAAACAAAAAAATTTAAAATTCTTTAACAAAATAAAAAATAATAGCCCAAATTGTAAAAAAAAAATAAATATTTTTGCACTTTTATTAAAAGATTCCTTCCTCAATAGCTATCTTGGACGCACTTTTAAATTGCTTCTACTTTCTTTCATTTTTCTTTTTTCTCTTGCAGACAGTTTTGGGGCGACCTATTCGCAGTTTATTTTCAAATAGATTTTCTTGTTCAAATATATTTATAAGTTTTTGTATAGTAGATTAACTTCTATTTACTATGGTACCATTTTTAGTGAATAATTTTCTACTTTTGTGAACATTAATTATTATGTTTCGATTCAGAATTGTCAATTTCTTTCTGGGCTCTAAAAACCCGTTTTCAGACAAAAATATTTCAAATGAGAAGATAGCTTTTTTCTAAAGCGAATTAATATTAAAAATGTTATATAATCATAATTTTGCTAACCTTTTAGCAGGGTACCAAGAATTTAGCTGTATATAATTATGCATTGTGATTGCTTTTTCTTCGTTCAAAGTGCTGTCAAAATTTTAGTTCAATTTAAAAAGTGTTGTGTTTTTTCCCATATATATTTAAATAATTTAGATAATATAGTAATGAGTTAGGGGTACTCAAGCTGCACACTGTACATATTTGCCCAATTTACAACTTCTGTTGAATTGTTGTATCGATGTATGTCGTAAATATGTTTCAAACAAAATAAAAACAAATGAAATAAAAAAAATATATATAAATTTTATTTTTAAAAAAAATATTGTTTCTGCCTAAAGAAGTTTTTTTTCAAAAAAAAAGTAATTTTTCACCAAAAAACAATACACAGTGGAGACATGTGCAAAGTAACTGATAATAAGTCTGGATCATTTAAACCACTGAACCGACTTTGATGAAACTAGGGACATCGATGGGCGGTGCTACAGTGGGTCAAAGTTGACCATCTCAAGAGTGAAAAACATATCGGAGCTTGTACCTTATGAATCGAATGCAAAACAAAAAAAAAAAAAAAAAAAAAAAAAAAACGTGCTTACTGTACTAAATTATCTGTTATGATTTAAAAGATATTTGTCTTCAAAAATTTTGGCCTTGACTTTTTCGCGTTTTTGCCCTATAACTTTTAAAATAAAATTTCTAAAAATTTTTTAAAAAATATGGTGAAATTATATATAATTTTTTGTTTTTTTTTTTAAATTTCTAAATTTCTATATTCTTTACATTTTCTTAAAGACTGGACCATAAGAATGCATATAAGAGTAATTTTAAACGTTCACTCTACATTCAGCAGTGGTCGAAAATTATGAATTTTGGAGGAAAAGTTCAACTTTTCCGTGCTCCAGCTATACACTCCAGCCAATAATATTCTGAAAGCTTAACTCCTCCTCTATTGATGTACCTAGTTTCATCAAAATCGGCTCAGCGGTTTAAAAGATCCAGACTTATTACCATTTATTTTGCAACTGGCCCCACTGTGCAATATCAGTGCAGAATTGTAATATTAAAATGTGAGGTAGGCAAAATAATAGGCAGATTTCACGTCTGCTAAAACTTTTGGATTGTGCGTTGTGTAACAAACTTTTCAACAAATAATTTAACCCGTTTAACATGTTTTTATAAATTAGCATAACAACAGAATAGAGTGGCACTGTAGAGGGCACGAGCGTAAAAAAATATGAACCAAACCCATAACAATTGGGTGCTTAAACCTTACAATAGATACATATTGGAAACTTATAATAAAAATAACATTTTGTATTTTTTTAAATAAAGGTTTATATTTATATTTCTTCAAAATAAAAATAAAAAAATAAAAAAACTAAAAACAAACCTAACCTGGGTGTAACTTTTATTGTTATTACAACTATTTTTACTTGTACATATTGAAAATTCAATTATTTTACAGTAATCGAAAACAACTGTCTTTAACATAAGTTTTTTTTTTTTTCTTTATTAGAAGTATTTCTAAGAATATACTAAAACGTGTTTAGATTTTATAATAATTCTAAAGACAACTCTAACTAAGTATGTATAATACTTGAGTAATAATGCTTCAAACATTTTTTTTACATCCATAATACCAGTAGTTGAATGTGAACATGAATCTCTTTATAACCACAAACGTATGATCCAAGAGCATTGTTGTCTCAATCAGGTGTGTTATTTATTATTCATATAATATATTTTTCTTTATAATTTTGTCTCTCACTCTCATGCAATTACATTCACGGAGACGAGGTGTTAAAGATGTATTTAGTTAGGAAATAGTATGTTATTAGTGTATTCAAAAACCGAAACCAAAACCGGCTTTTACCTTTTAAAAAAACCGGCCGGTTTCGAATAATTTTTATTTTCGAATAATTCGATATCTGTCGGTTAAGCGTTTTTTTTTTAATGAAATACTCGTGCTTTAATTTTGTATACTAAATTAACCTAAACACAGAAAAAATTATTACCATACATTTATAACCTACACCACTATAGGCGGTGGTTGGGGTATTATGCGTTTGTGTTGATGTTTGTAACGCATAGGAAAACTTATCCAATACCCAACTTAAAGTATACCAATTGACTCAGAATTTTTTTAAATCAATCTAACAATGTCCGTCCGTCCATCTGGCTGTCCATGTAAACATTGTGCACAAAGTACGGATCGCAATTTTAAAGATAATTCAGTCAAATTTGGCACGTAGAACTTTTATGATACAGGGACGAAGCCTATTGTAATTGCTTGTGATCGGTCCATTATTTAAACACTCAAAAATACATAAATATAAGAATATTTTAATGAAATTATGTGCAAAGAAGTTCAGTACAAGTATCAATCTTTCCCAAATTTTATGAAGATCGGTCCACAATTGATTAATGTGCAAAAATCCCATACGAATGTTAATATCAAGTTAATTTTCGACACAAATAAGTTTTATGTAAGTAAAAACAACATTGCCAAATTTTATGAGAATTGGTCCATATAAATCCACTTCCAGGAATCGCTCTAAAGTGCATAAAATCATCTAGATATTAGTATCAACGCATTATTCCGTATTTGTATATTTTATATTACATATAGTAAAATTGGCCATAGGTGTAACATAAGGCCCCTTACCGAATTTTTATGTTCATATATCTTTCTTTCTCGTTTTTAATTAACACAGTTTCTTCATTTTCCATCAAAATTTAATTAACATATTCAAGCAAAGATAAAATATAAGAAATAATAAGAACAAAATTCAAGTAAGATTTTTTTCTCATTTAAATTTTTAATTCATTCAACTATCTACTTGATTGATTTAATAAATTTTTAATTGGAAATATTTTTCGGTTTTTCATTTTTTACAGTTATTAGTGATTGATTTTGGTGAAAAGTTCAAATTTAAATAATTTTTAAATGAATGAATTGTTTTGGTGAGTGGTGACTTTTTTTATGTACTTCATATTTTTTATATGTATTTGTTAATTGAACCTATGGTCTTATGCACTAAGAGTATCAAGTTGCTTAGAAATTAAATTTGTATAATAATTTAAAATTTTTCGAGTAGTTTACATATAATAAAGCTTTAAGACTAGTTTTTTTTTAATTTCTAATTTGAGATTTGAGTAGAACCAGGCCTACTAAAAGCTCAGATTTGAATATTTTTTAATAGATTTAAACTAATTTTTATTAACAGAATCTAGGTAAGAATTAAATTTTAGTTTTATTGTATGTCACAATAACAAGGTGAATTTCAATACAGAAGAAGCATTATCAGAACTCAATTCAAAAAATACAAAATTTGAGTATTATCCTTTAGTTTTTTATGTAAAACCGTATTCGAAACCAGATTACAAAAAACGCGAACTCGAAACCCGGTTTACTGAAAAAGTCGGTTTTTTGAATACACTATATGTTGTCAAACCACTTTGGCTTTTATTGTTTTGAAGTTTTGTTTTTTTATTTTCGATTACCTACATTTGTTACACGTTCCTTTTCATTGTTTCATTAAATAGCATCGTCTCTGAATTCATTTATCTTTGAACTGAGTTACATAAATTTGTTTTTAAATTTTTCACAATAATTTTTAAATTTTACCTAGTTGCGATGTTCAAATTTAAAATCAATTTTGGTTTTCATCGTCCAAAGGGTCAATTGCATATTTATTATACAATTTTAAACAAAAAATGCTTTCTACATATTAGGGAAGAATAACAAAAGATTGAAATTGATGAATATGTATTGGTACAATATCGTTCAGCTATTTTAATTTTAAATATTTTCATATCAAATATAACTTTTAAAGTTTTAATGCATGAACCGAGAATAAATCTCTGAATATCTTTGTGTCGAAATATTTATTTATGTTGGTAGCAGTTCGAATCCCAATTCATGAATTTATACCAAAACGATTACACATGGGTATAAATAAATTATCTTCTGTGTATCCCAGGTAACTATCTTTGCGACCTTGTTAATCGATAAACTAATATTGTCAATTTTCAGCACAGGTTCGCCCGAAGAAACCTCTAGTTTAGACGGCACAAAACTCAACCAATTAGGCTTGAGTAACACAAACATTTTTTACACGATTATATATGTCTATAGCTGCTTTTTCTTTACACCTAACTGACTATTTCGAACATTTTTACTCTCCGATCGGTCGATTTCATATTGAACATTTTTGGATATTTTCGGGTTTAATAATCTGGCCTTTCAGTACATTCTTGAAATTGTGGAAGTCAGTAATTTAATTCTTTATCATTGAAATTTATGATTCAAAATGTCCATAGTACTAATCAAGCTTTTCTTTGTTTTTTTTTATTATTCAAAAAATTATGATTTTTTAAAAATTTACTATTTCCATTCCTACAAAAATGCAGAATACATCGAATAGCTGCCAAACACAGACTAAATTAAGATATGTGACTTGAAGGGAATACTGTTGATTTTTAATTAGCTACAAGATTTATTGATTTACCTTTGTATCTACAAACATAATTAATATTATACATAATTAATATATTTTTAAAACGGGAATATCATTTTAAAATAGTAGGTACTTAAAAAAAGATCTTCCAAAGACAGAAAAGAATAACAAGAACTTACAGAAATTGGATATTTTGTGATTTCACTATTTTCGAAGTCGTGGTTTTAAAGCATTTTTTATTTTATATTTTGCAGGCAAAATTAATTAAAACAATTTTTAAAAAATATTTTTCAACTCTGATTAATATCCCAACGAAAATGATCTTCAAACAAAGGAAAAAGAATTAGAAGAACATTGGGTAAGGATATTTTTTATGTGATTTCTTCTGATTGCTTTTGAAGACATTCCAATTTTATTACCCTAAAGCTAGTATAATCAGAACCACTTCAAATTCTTTAGGAACATCCTTAGAACTAGTGATGTTGCAACCAATTATAGAACCGCATTGTAATTCTAAATTGGTTTTAATTTTTTTTTTTTTTTTTTTGATAACTAATGCGTAAAAACTAGTTCCGCCCTATTTCTACATTAATTCTCTGAACAAATTACTTATTCCTAAATGACTTTGACAAAATTAAATTGATTAGAATAAAAATAAATTCAACAGCATGACTGGTTCTTGAACAGTACCCTAATGCTTCTATAGAACTAATTCTGAATGTGACAATTTTGAAGAAAAATCATTAATTAAAGAACTAGTACTAGAACCGTTCCGCAAAATGGGTACTGGCTGGGTAACACTTCCACAGTATTAGTTCTGGGAGTGAGAATTTCGAACAAAAATCGTTGGTCGTAACGCCAAACTAGACTTTTTTTTCATGCATTCTGAAACTAGTTGTAGAACTAATATATTTTTTTCTGTGATATTTTATTTTCTATCATCTATCTGATATGATAAATTTTTATTGATCAGTCTTAATATAAATGGTCTTAAGCAATACTAGGTGGGTCCGCTGTATTTATTTGTATCTATGCTACTATAGGTATTTTAGAACAATAAAAAACAAATTGTTCAATACATATTTTTGTTTTATTTTCATTTATTTTGACAAGAAATAAAACAAAAATAACATTACGATAATGAAGAATTTTATTTCGATAATTCAACGGGTGGGGTCTCAATTGTTTATTATGTTTAATGATAACAAACATCCCTTATGTCAGATAAAATGTAATAGCATTCATTCATGACTAAAACTGTTATCGAAAAATGAATGTAATATAGTTTTAATTTGTATCTAGTATGCATAGATATATCCGCGCATGTATGTCAACTAATATAAAAAATGCACGTTTTATTTTTCAATACTAGGGTTTCTATTCGCGAAAAAAATCCCGGGAACTTCTAGGAAATATTTTTTAAGAAAATCCTAGGAAATTTATATCGGGAATTTCCAGGAATTTTAATTTTAATTTTTACAAAAAAAATTAAAATTTGAAACGATTTTTTTTTAATGAAAACTAATACACATATATAACATTCTGCTAACTTCTAACAATGAAAATTTTGTTATGATCTATAGAATGAACTTTGGAATCTTTGAAATCACAGGAAGCAATAGAAAACATTTAAAATATTTATAAGATGACACAATCACCATTGGACCAATATTTTTGTAAAATACGAATATATGAAATTAAAATATTTGTTATTGCGTAGACCAAAATATGTAATATTTTTCATTAAAAAAAAATCTTATATATTTTTTTTGGGTATAACCACTAGTCGGTAAAAAAAAACCTTCCTTAAAGACGAATATTTGGACTATATGGATATTGATGTGCTAATCACGAATCTGCTTCCAGTTTTTTTCCATGAGGTCTGGATTTTTTTTATGAACGTGTCTAATATTTCGTCCATTATAAGGTCATTACACGAGTATATTTCACCATAACTGAAGAACGGTGTGTACGATGTGGAATAAAAAACATCATCAAGTCACCCTAACATCATTTTTTATATCCTTAATATTATCGAAATATATATATATATATATATATATATATTTATATATATATTTATATATAAATATTTATATATATATATATATATATATATATATATATATATATATATATATATATTTATATTTATATTTATATTTATATTTATATTTATATTTATTTATATATATATATTTATTTATATATATATATTTATATATTTATATATTGTTTCCTAGGGAAGTATTAATGATAGTCTGATACGTTTGAACCAAATCTTATTGGATAACAAAGCAAAGTGTTATTTCGGATAACCCAACAATTTTATGTTTGTGCTGATAATATTGCGGTTTTTCAGCCGATGGATGAGAGCTAGAAGTATCATAGTGGAGAATGAATGGTAGTAGATTTTCCATAATTCTTGGAAGACTTTTGGCAAAAAAAATGATTATACATCATTCACAAGTAAAAGTACTTTTATATTCCAATGGCAAGCGTTCAGATTTCTGAAGAAACACCTTTTGTAGCTCATGGGTCACATGTTTCCTTGCCACCATCAACGAGATTTTTTTTTATTATTGCTGTGGGGTCCAACGAGAAAAGATATTATGAATTTTCAAAGGTTTATGCCTTAATTTCACGACAGCTCATATGTCGAAGTTCAAAACCACGTTGGAATACCTACATGCAATAAGCTATACAAGATGACCACATATGGAGCTTAATTTCCAAAAGTTAATTAAAGTTAATCAATGCACATTTTTTTAAGTTTTTTAAAAGTTCTTTTTAAAGTTCTTTTAAAAAGTGAAAACTCTAAAAATTTATCTGTTTTTATCTTCAGCATAGAGCTGGTAATGCTACGAATAAAATAAGCCATGTAAGTGATGCACAAATCTTGATTTTATTCACAGTTAAGTGAAAATATCCATGTATGGCTACAATTAAGTTGAGATACACTAGCGGGCAAAAAAATTATTTTTCCTTTAAACAATAACAGGCAGGCTAGATGGAATTTGACAATCTAGAGAGGAATCTGCCTTTACTTTACCGAACAGTGTAATAATAAAAAAGAATGGTCCTGTCTCGAAAAAAATTTTTTAAAATTTAATTTTTTGAAGCTAAATATTAATATAAATCTTTTTCTACACATTCAATACGTTTTCACAAAAAATTAATAACTTGTCGCATTTTTTATGATTTTCGTAAAATACAAATACGAATTTTTGACACTGAAAAAATGAAAAAATTGAATGACATTTTTAAACAAAATATTATTTTAGTTAAAGGTGAAAAATCTTAATAAATTTATAGCCTTGAACAATAATTTGTAAACATTTGACACGAAAATGACCAAAATTGTCATATGGATATGAATACAATACAGCAAAAAGGTTGAATACGGATATATATATAGTATATTTAATATTTTTTCTAGCTCTTTTAGCTTCAATTGTATTATTCTACTAAATTTACCGGGAGCCGGGAAAATTAGAAACCCTGGTTAATAATCCTATTTATATAAAAATATTATAATTGGGCAGTTACATACCAAGTGCAATTAAAAATGCAAGATTAATAACATAAACTAGAAATAAATCTGAAATAAAGACTTGTTATAAACAAAAGGATTTTTATAAAAGAAACCACTTTTGAACATGAAACTATTTTGTAATATTTAAATTAACAAAAACGATTCAATATAAAAATAATATACAATAAAAAAATTTGTTACAACTGAATATTAGATAGATAGATAGAAAAGGTTGACATGATACGCTCATTGTATCACATCACCACCCATAGACCCATGTCGGTCCATTATGAGTCCCTTCAATTTCCCTAGATAGAATAGAATAAAAGAAAAGAAAGGATCAAGAAAATGGTGAAGGTAAAAGACTAAATAGAAAAAGTTATTAGGGATATACCCCTATCCCCCTCTTAGCCAGCCTATTTCCATAACGAAGACTATGGCGTCTACAAGCTCTCTGTTCCGAACATCACATAGCACGTCGAGAAATTGACTGCCTAACCATTTAATCCTACGATGCTACAAACAATATACTCAATAGATTCGGCCTCGTCGACATCCTCACACATTCTACAAAATCAGAATTGCCAGCGTCTCATTTAGACCTCATCTTCCCTATCAAGCAGTGTCCCGTTATGACCCCTATCATGATTCTCAAACTTTTCCTACTCAAACTCAGAAGAGTTCTTGTGTCTGTCCTATCGAGTGCCGACAATATCGCCCTCAATACTTTACAGTCCACTCTACTCTCCCAAGCCTAATTGGTTTTAGTCGAGATCCATTCATTGATCTTCCTAAAGAAGAAAAATTAACATTTAAAAAAATCGACAGTACGTAAACCGAAAAAACCGGTTTTAAAACTAGTTGAAATACGGAGTCGATCATACCAGTACTACTACATTCCATTTCCAAAATAAATTTAAAAATAAAAAAATATTTTAAAAATCTAAATTTTGAAGTTAATGTTACAATTTAAATAAAAAACACACAATAATAAAAGTTTAAATACCCAACAAAATAGTCAACTACTCAAATAAAGTAATCGAAATTCTAAAACACAATCTGTATAGAAATGAAATCAGATGAGTGTGTAATCAAGTATGAAATGCTGGTGTGTGCAGTATTGTAAACAGTGTTGCCAATGCAAAAAATTTTTTCCAACCAAAATTTTGTGAAAAAATAACCAAAATAGGAAAAAAAAAAATAATCAAATTTTAAAAATTCAAAGTTATTATAAAAAAATTAATATAATCTTAATATATGTAGGTTTTGATATAGGTTTTAAACATTTTGCATATTAATCATAAACCTTGGTTGGTCTTTAAGAGAAAAAAATATTTAAAATTTAACTGTTTAGAATAATGTTTATCAAAATGTGGTCCCTGATCCAATTTTGTAGTGGGTCTTTATATCCCGAACCCCTACAAAATAATAAAAACTTAATTATTCTCACTTCTTATGATATCATATCGAAAGCAAACCAGATTGTAATAAATTTAGATTTGCAAAACAGCAACAGTCGAGCAGTAATAGAAAATAAGGTTGTTTTTACAATTACGTGTTTGCAGAAAAGGAATGCAAACAAGAGTTATTTTTTATAGGGACTCAACCAATCTAATTTGGTAATATAATTTCCAAAATCTAAAGATTTAAAGTAAAAAATATTTAATTGGGAGGTTTGGCGAAAAGATTCAATATCAATCGTAAGTTAATTTAAAAATTGTGTACAAAATTGTGGTCCAATTGAAAATACATCGGGATTGACAAAACACTTTTATTGCAGTTATTAATAAAATAACGTGGTGCCATTTTTAAATTTTTATTATTTAATTTGTTGTCTTGCACAGTTTTAATAACTGAACAAAGTACATTTTTTATCCCCAACAGCACGATATTTGGGAGCCCCCTAAAATATACCAATCGACTCAGAATCTCCTTAACTGGTCGAAATTGGTTCATTATTCCACCTAGTTCCAAATAAATGTTCTTTTGAAGTAATATTTTGAAGCTCAAATATCTTAAATATATATACATATAAAAGTATTTCTACAGAATTTTGCACAAATAAAACATTTTTAATCCTAATTGTAACTTCTATATAGGATCCTCTCCCGAAAATCAGTTAAAAGTACTTAAATCCTTCATAAATGTTCGTAGGTTAATAAAATTTGAATCAAATAAGATTAACCACAGCACCCATATAATGCTCTTTCTCAAGTATGTATTACTTGAAGGAACATGCACAATATTGTAGGATATCATATAGTCGGTCTTCACCTAATATACATTTATTTTTAATAGTAATTTAATTTGTAATTACAAGTATTTAGGTTGTTTGTAACATCGTTAGAACTTTCTCACAAAAATCTCCCAATCCATTTCACTTTTTAATATTACAAAATCTTTATATTTTCTATTGATTTAAATTGTTTTCTTCACTTGTCAGTTTAAATTGGAATAAGAAGTTATAGGAACCTTTAGTTTTTAAATGTGTGGTGAATTTTTAGCACACTATCTTTTTATTGCTGGTAAGATTAACAAAGTAAATAGAATTTTTAAAACTATTAAAAATAAAATTTGGATTTAACAAAAAAAACAAAATGGAAAAAAGTCATCATCTCCAAATTGGAAAATCATATTTTGGTTAAAAATAACTAAAACGACAACACTGATTCTAATGCATGTTGTTTATTTTTTGTTTAATAAAATTGAATGTCTGTCTACTTAACACAATAGAAGAGATTGAATGATTAATAAGTAGAGTCTTAACAATAGAAAAAAAAAAAAAAAAAACAAAATGAACCCATAAAAATGTTTATTACATTAGACACTATATACAACTACAATAATGTATGTACAAAACCTAAAGTTAATACATAATATAAATTTTAATTACCTTCTTTTTCTATGACAATTTTGCTTAATTAATCATAAACTCTATTAGTTTATTTTTTCATTAATAAATGAGCAAATTAAAAAAATAAAAGAAATATTTATAATGACATATTAAACTCTGCCAATATGTGAAAAAAAAATCCGAAAAAAGGGAGATTTCAGCGTAGACAGTTGGGTTCGGAAATTGTGTATTTATTTATACTTTTCACATATAATTAATATTATTTCTTTTTTGTTTTTGTTACTTTGTTAGTTTAGAAATTTCTCTAAAACTTTTTATAATTTGTTGGCAAATTTTTTTATTCAATTATTTTTCTTTTCAACATTTTTTGTTTTTTTGTGAAGGTTTTATTTGATATTTTTTCCAATTGCTTTCAGCAGATGATTCACAACACAACAGAAAATTATTTATTATTTACATAAACGCATTATCACAAATATGTACTTTAAAAAGTAGTAGTAGTGTTTTTCTTTTTATTTTATTTTATATTTTTATTATTTTTTTTCATTTTGTGAATACACATATGACCAGTGCTCAAGAAGAAGAATATATAGATTCAGTCAGTCTGGTGTATTTCGATCTTGTTTTCATTATATAAACATCGCACAAAAACAAGCAAAACAACAATAAAGAATATAAACTCTTATACACATTTCAAAATAAAAGTGTATAAGTATCTAGCTCTCTTTTTTGAAAGAACTGCAGAAAAACCGGCCTCTTTATTTACTGCTACTACTGTTTTATAGTGTCTTACTATCCGAACACATGTTATCTGACCGAACGTTGCTAAAAGACTGAAAATAAGTTTAACACATATTCATTGATTCCCTCATTTATTCTCTTTATGTTATTATAAATAGTAAGCAGTTTTTATATGGACATTTTGGAGTAGTAGCTATTTTCTTATATTGCTATAATTTTGAATTTAGCTCTGAGTTTATTCTCTTGTCAAATTAAAAGTTTGTTTTTGCAGGGAATATAAAAATGGATCCATATGTATTCATAAAGAAAATTTAAAGTTATAAAATCTCATTGTCTTTGTTAGTTGAATATGACATAAATTGATATTCAAGCCTGTATTTAATTTATTTGTTTTTAAAAGTTCAATTTATTGAATTTTCAATATGCTGGAATTATGTGCATATGTAAGTATTTAAAGAATTTTACATATAGAAATATTCATACATACATAGTATGTAAGTATATATGTACAATCTTACTTGTAGTAATTAAGTGGATGATACTTGGTCAATCATATAATTTTATGATCAAATATTAAGTGGAACAATGTAAAGATGAACATTTGAAAACATTGAAATTATCAGAAATGAACGAGTGTTAATTCATCGTAAATTGAGCTAGAGGTTACTTACTTATTATTTAAATTTTTGTTTTATATTATTGTGACCACATTTTCATTTGGAATCCTTTTTAATGTACTCCACCAAAGGTGTCAAGGGTATAAGTTTTTTCTATTAAATTTTTAATTTATACATTATACATCTGAATTCTTATAAGTAGAGGAATGAAAATAAAAATTTCATTCATATATCAATATATCGCATATGATTCCAAGAATTTTGTTATTGAGAGCAAAGACCAGGTTCCAAAATGCTTAAAAATAGCCTGTATTTGTATTACTTTGGCGTTATGACCAATGATTTTTGTTTGAAATTGTCACCCCCAGAATTAGTTCCTTTGAAAAATCAAAGATTTTTGTACTTTATTTTTCATTCTAATGAAGTTATCAAAAGCATTCTCTAAACCCAGTTTAGAACAACAACACGGTTCTTTTACATGAGTAACAGAATTGGTTGTGAGACCACTAGTTCTAAAGATGTAACTAAAGAATCTGAAGTGGTTCTGATTACACCAGTTCTAGAAACAAAAATTATAAATTTTCTAAAAAAGCACTAAATTTAAAAAATTAAAAAAGTATTAAATTACGAATCGGATTCCAGCAAAATTTTCCAAGGCTTGGATTTTTGAAATTTGTGTGCTTGTTGGGTGATAATATTAAAACCCAAAAAAGTAAAATAAATTTTACTTGAAAATTTTTAATATTTTCAGTCATAGTTCATGTTTAAAATATTTTTGTTTTTATATTAATATAAATTTGAATTCATGTCGGATTCCAGAAAAAAATTCCAAGGTTTGAATTTTTTAAATTTGTTTTCTTATTTAGAATTAAAAAAAATCAAAATTTTCAAATTTGATTTTTATTTTTATGCTTATCTGAATACGTTTTTAAAGAATAAAAGTTGAATTTTTTATGAAAAATCGCTTTTTTTGTGAAAAAAAATTTAGTATAGAAAAAAATTTTTAGTTAAAAACTAAATTTTCAGTGAAATTGAATTTTTAATGAAAAATTTAATTTTCAGAGACAAATTGAACTTTTAGTGAAAAATTTAATTTTCAGTAAAAAATTGAATTTTTCATGAAAATTTAATTTTCAATAAAAAAATTTAATTTTTAGTGAAAAACTAAATTTCTGAAGAAATTTAATTTTTAATGAAAAAATTAATTTTCAACGAAAGATTGAATTTTTAGTGAAAAATTAAATATTTAATGAAAAATTAAATTAAAAAAATTAACTTTTAGTAAAAAATTTAATTTTTAGAAAAAAACCAAATTTTTGGCGAAAAATTTGAATTTTAATATATATATATAAAAAAAATTAAACAAAAAAGTACCAAATTTCAAAAAAGTAAAAAAAAATTAAAAAAATCTCAAATTTCAAACAGAAATTTAAATTATAAAAATGACTTTCAGGAAAAAAAAGCTAATTTAAAAAAAGTCCAAAAATGAAAAATTAAAAAAATTCCAATTTTTAAAAAGTCCTTAATTTCAAAATGAAAATTTTCAAAAATAGTAAATAGTGGCGAACAGCCCCATAAAACACTCCTACTTGTTTTAACTAAATTAATTCTGTGGCAACAAGGAAAAAATACATAACTATAAATATCATGTTTTCTATTCTTTAATTCTTTGTCCAATTCTAAGTTGCTTATTTTTCCCAAAAATTAAAATGTTCTATAATGTCATATGGAAATTAAAAATAATTAACTGCTGTCCGGATAAGTTAAAAAAAACAGCTTATATAGTTTTTCCTTGTCACCACAGAATTGTCTTCAAACAAACGATTCGATATCGTTATCCATTAACCAAATGTAATGATTTGAAATACATATTGATATTATAAAAATTTTCGAAATTCAATTATATATAAAAAATCATAATTATTTTATTATAAAATTTCATACTAAACCTAAATTCAATATATTCTAAAACAAAAAATACTCATGCATATTTTAAACAATTACACTACAATCTACCCAATAAAAACAGTATACAAACCACTTCATTTCCATATAACAGTAACATTCGTATCCTTATCAATATCCTTTTCAATACATGAAGGAGATAAACCAGTCTTGCAACATATTTCATCGAAATTCGAAAGTCCTGTATACATTTTTTGTCTTCCCGATGGAACAGATCCCGTAAAAACTGGATACTTATGTATACAGCGTATAAACTTATGCTGCAAACCAAAAATCACCAATTTTCTTTCATCAATATTATGATTTTGTGGACAAAGTCTTTGGCAAATGGCCCTTAAGGTAACTCCATGCGTCATTGAGGCATAAAATTGAAATATTTTTTGTATTGTAGGTTTTGCTTTATCCGGATTTAAAGCAACATATTTGCGACAGGCATTTGTGAGGGAAGTACTTTGTATAAGACTTTTAAGATTTTGTGTCATATAAACATTACTATACTTTAGTATGGGTAAAAGTTGTACAACACCATAATAGACTAGATTTTGAACACAAGATTTTACCAAATTTGTTTCAACATCAGCTTCGGCGGCTATACGAGCAATGTGATTAATGCCATTTATATAGGGAAGGATCTTAAATATAAATATTAATTAGAAGTCTTATTTTCGTATTTTTAATTGCAGGCAGTATTACTTGTTGTGTAGTTAAGTCCCAATTTTCTAAGGGTGTATTTTTATAATCCACCAAAAGAAGAGGTACCATGTGATCTTTAACCACTGGAGGGTCGGGTTTATGGGTAACAATTTTTAAGTAAATTGTAGTATCACCCTCTATTTTAGATTACAATAATTATCAAATTATTTGCTATATTCCAAAACATGCTTTTTAAACACTTACCCACAATTGTAGTGACTTTCTTTTCATTTAAATCATTTATTACTGTTTCAAATATCTTTTTTAGTTTAATTTTATTATCATCCTCCTTGGAGAGAAAGCAATTTTCCTCTTCCATCATAATCTGAAAAAAAAAACGTTAAACTTTGTTTTGTCACTACTGCACTTACAATTTTTACCAAATATTCGGACAATTTCTTAACAACAGGTTCATATTGCACTGATCTGGCCCAAGAATCACATACAAAACATAAGTTGAATAAAAAAGCATTACGAGCATATTTTTGTTGATTTTCAATACCCACCGGATAACCGACAATTTTCATGTCCATCGCATTAACGGTTAAAATGCATCTTTGCAAATGAGGTTTGGGTATAATATAAACGTTAATAGCATCAAAAATATCTTTGGGCACATAGTCGGGAGGAACCTTGAAATCGTAAGGAATACTTATCAAGTTGCTAATAAGAAATTAATTTGGATTTTCTTACCTGACAACTTATTTTAGAACCGGCTGTTGCATGAAACTCACTTAAAAATATACAACGTATTTGTCCTTCTTTGCCACATCCTTCATAATATTGTTTATTATTTGCTTGCATTTTTTTTTTTTTTTTTTCTTTCAAATCAATATTTTTATATTTCTCTGCGGTGTTTGTTAAATTTCGATAAATAAATTAATAAATTGCACGGTACAATGCGTATGCCACAGCTGTTAAATATAAATAACATAGTGTCTACATTAGAGATGTTTTTATCAAGACAAACGTCAAACTTAACGCGAATTTGTCGAAGGTGGCAACAGTTGTACAAAATCAACAATATGGTGTATTCATTATTATTTTTTATATATGCAGTTTGACAACTGTAATAACCAAAATAATAATCAACTGTATAACTAAGGTTACCTAGTATATATTCGCACTGATTTTGACGTTTGTTTTGATATAAATTTGCCTAATGTAGACACTAGGTAAATGAAAAGTGCTGCAAAATAGTATATAACATATACAAAATAACTTTATACAAAAAAATATTTATTTTATCAAATAAAAATATTAAATTTGTGGCTATTTATTTATGAATAAATAATCTAAACTTGTTTTATATATATCATTAAAACGTGTTATCGATAAAAACCAGTAATAAATAGTTATCGTTAGTACATATAAGAAAGCTGTGAATTTTATAAATTCTACAGCTGTTTGTTAAAATTTACTTGTTCAGGAAATTTTTGCAAAATACTTTTTAAGACGAAAATTAAATAATTTTAAACAAAGAAAAGCACAAATAGTCATGACAGAAGTAGCAATAAATCCCGTAGCTGAACGACTTAAGTTAGGACCAAGAGAGGGTATAACTTATCCCTTAGTTGTGAAATATTGTGGTAACTGCTCCATGCCTATAGAGGTAAGTGCAAGAAATGCAATTAATTGCATTAAAAAATAAATTAAAATCAATTATTCTTCCTTGATAGTATTGTGAATATTATCCTGAGTATGAGAAATGTAAAGCCTGGCTGGAAAAGAACTTGCCCACTGAATTTGAACGTGTGAAATTAGAGGAGGAAGCCGGCGATGGCACAGATGATGACAAGAAAAGACAAAAACGTGGCGGTAAAGGTTTAATGAAAATCAAAAAGAAAGAAGAGGTAAACAAAAGAATAACAGTGTCAAGAGCTCCAAGAGGTAAAAAAAAGTCTGTAACTGTAGTAACTGGTTTAAGCACTTTTGGTAAGCTTTACGAAACTAATATTAAATTACATTTTTAATTTTGTCGAATTTGTTTTTGTAGAAATTGATTTAAAAGTGGCTGCCAAATTTTTTGGATCAAAATTTGCATGCGGCTCTTCAGTAACCGGTGAAGATGAAATTGTCATTCAGGGTGATGTTAAAGATGATCTTTTCGATGTTATACCCGATAAATGGCCAGAAATTGATCCCGATTTTATCGAAGATTTAGGAGATCAAAAACGCTAAATGTTCTTTTACAAATATTTACTAAAATAATAAACGTACATCATATTACAAAATTAACATAAGAAAGTATTTTAATTCGTTTCTTGTGAAGGACCCGGAAAATGTATTTTGGTTATTTCAATTATGTTGTTGACCTGTTCTTCCGTTAAACGTTCTTCACTGTCTTCAATAAGCTAAAATTAAATTTCATTTGAATATTAGCAAGTTTGGTAAGTTAAAACCTACCAGTTGTATATGCAGAGCACTTGATGGAGGATCATTGACCATCATTAGACATTCATTTGTAGTTAATTTATATTGCTGCATTTCATTAGTAAAGGCCAAAATAGCTTCACGATTTTGTTGTTTACATGGTGAATCCTCCAAATACTGTAAAGTTTCATAGGTAATTGTGGCTAAATTTCTTAAACCATATTTCTTTTTGGTATCTTTGATACTCTTCAGAGACTCCATTACCTCGTAGTTGGAGAGCACGGAAAAGCAGGGATTGATACTGAATAATATAAAGAAGATTTTATCACTGAAGATTATAGTTTAAGAAAACTTACATTTCCATTGCAATATATTGAAAATTTTTATAAAACTTTATTTTGTTTACAATTTATTTGTAAGAATATCTCGTGTAAACAAATGCTTTTCATATGGTATCACTAACAGCGTTGCCGCTCTTAGTATTATACTAAAATATATGGTAACTTTATTATCTACTATTTTTTTTATTTATTTTAGGTCTGGCACTTAAACGCGCCAATTTTTAATTTCATTTTGTTCTGTCTGCCATAAATTGTTAGTTTTGTGTAAAATTTAATGTACAATTAAATTTTTGTGTTAACATATTATAAAAGCAATTTAGATAGACATGGATATAAATAACACAATAAATGATGATTCTTTAATGGATTGTGATATAAACGATGCGGTCGAAGTTGTTGGCCACTGCCAAAGTTTAGAGGTAAGTAAATGTTTAAATCAATTAAGGTTATTTTAATAAAGTTATTTTAATAAAGATATTTTTATATCATTTAATAAGAATATTCTGTTAGAAAATTTTGATTTTGCAAATAATTTGGAAAAGAATGTTTTGTTAGCAAAATCTGATTTTCCAAATCATTTGTTTCTGTAATCTATTTGAACCTAGCTAATGATCACCATTTTTGATTTTGGAATTTTTAACATAACCAAAGTTTTAATGACATAATAAGGATACAAGGATTATAATCTTTTCATCGAGCGAAAGTAACAAATAATACTCATATTATTAGTTAACTAATTTGTCATTAATAAAAATGCCTATTTTTAGAAGATATTGTTTGAAATAAGGTTAGATTGAAGAGAGCAAAAACAGCAAACAGTTAAGTTTTCTTTGTCATATCGCATTCACATTACCTTGCATATATTGTGCCAGAAATCCTGACCCAGGATACATTTTTAGAGCTTTACAAGATCTATGTTGTCTATATAATAGTGCAGGACTTTTGATAAAAAAAATCATTAAGTACTTGTTCTAGTTAACAACAAAATAATGTAAGACATACCAAAGTTTAGAAAATTTCAGAAAAAAAGTAAACTAAATTAAGAAAATATTTGATATACCACCAGTAGTTTTTCAGATGATTTCAATTTTGAATTCCAGTAAGAATTAATCTAAAAATTAAATTTTAGTGAATGTAAAAAGTTTAAAAGCATACAGCAACAACTGCAAAAATTTCAGTAAAAATTTCATATTATGAATATTGAATTATTTCAGAAACCTAAAATACATAAACGTAAAAAACTTCGTCGTTTAGGAGATTCCAGAGATGAGAAAAAGAATAAAAATGGATCACCAAACAAATGTAAACGTATTTTATCAATAACTGCTCTAATAATATTTACGATTGCCCTACTAATGGGTCATTATTTTACACAAATTAATTCCAATACAAAACAATTACTTAAAGAATTCCTTAAAAATTATCGTAATCAATACACTGAGATAGTACATGGTAAAAATAATTACTGTGATCAGAAACAGCAACTTGACACTGCAACATTATTTTCACGTATAAAACAAAGTAATATATTGCATCAGGATCAAGCAATACAGCGAATTGAGGTGGCACTACGAAATGAAAGCGATCTAAACGCTATTGCGCTGGTGGGACCAACAGGTGTGGGAAAAACTCTATTTATGAGAGGACTACAGCAGAATTTTCCCTGGCAAGAAAATGTACACACTTACGCTTGGAATACGTATGTAAAAGATGAAGCGGAAAAATTCCATTTAATTAGACTACTTATTGAAAATCTATCAGAATGTGGACAAAACTTGTTGGTCATTGAAAATTTGCAAACCTGTGATCATGCTGTAGTAACCATAGTCAATCAATTGTTGATTGAAACCATTAACAAGCAACATAAACGTATTGTATTATTTTATGTATTTAATTTAAATACAATGTTAAGCACCGAAGCTTATGAGACACAAAAAGATTTATTACAATCATTGCCCGATTGTAATATAATAAATTTTAAATCCTTTACAAAGCATGAATTAAGAGATTGTATACACCGCGAAGCAGAAATAGAGAATGTTGCGTTGACAAAAAAGGATTATGACGAAATTGTGGAAACAATTGATCCCCTTAAATCGGGATGTAAAAATGTCAATGCCAAAGTCTTAATGTATGGCACCTTAAAAAACAAGAATGATGTTTATTAAAATTTATTTATGTTAATTTAATTTAGGTAATTTATTTTATACCAAAACAAGAAGACGACTAACATTTTAGTTATTATATACATGTTATTTTAAATTAATTATTTATTATTACTAAATTGTAAAATTTATATTTTTATTTAAAATGAGTAAGAAAAAAACCCATATAAAACTTTATATATATATATATATGAATAAAAATAAAGAAAAAGAAACTAACAAAATTTTGCAATTTAAAACCTTTCATATATTTTCATTTTTATTTTAAAACAAGTTAACAATGTTTCACAGATGACAAGTATTGCGGCATACATTTTTCTAGACATAAATTACGAATGTGTAGTACATATTCCACAAATTTAAGTAATATCATGATATCAAGTGATTAGATTTCATACTCTTTACACTTTTTTGTTGAGTTTTTCCTTTGAGCAGCTAAATCATTTTAGACTTTGGCTTTGTTTATAAAAAAACCCTTTAAGCGTTTATGTGTATTTTGTTGTGGTTGCTACTGGTTGCTTATACATGCATATTTGTATAGAAAGAGCATTGGTTAAATAAAAAAAGTTATTAAAAAATCATATTTTCCATGAAATATGTATGAACCACAGATTAACAGTATGAACTATACAACATATTTGAGAACATATTTGAGAAAATTCTTTGTTTTTATTAACACAACAATTGTTAGGATATTGTTTATAAAATGTATATATTACTAGTAAAATTTTCAAACAATTGAAAAAATCAATCAAGTTTCTAAAATATAAGTAAAGAAAAAGAGAACTGGGGTCTAAAACCGGTAATTGTATATTGGATATACACATCGGTTGTGAGACCCATACTCACTTATGGATGTTCGATATGGTGGGAGGCGTTGAGAAAAGGACTTATAGGAACCTTCTTTCTAAAGTTCAGAGATTTGCTTCAATTGGCATTACGGGTGCCATGAGAAGTACATCTCAGCAGCACTAGACATCATTCTCCACCTTCTTCCAATTGAAAAGTTCGTGAGGGGAATGGCTGTGCGGAGCTTATTTAGACTGAAGGAATTGGGATTAAAAGGGATCTTCACAGCCTGGCATGTTAGCATACTTAATGAAGTCAAATTTGTTAGTCGAACATTATCCTCGGCCGCCCAAATGGATTATGTCGGTACTATAATTGACTTCGAGGCTACTCCCGTTTTTGAAATCCCTAGGAGGGACCTCTGGACTGGAGCGGAAAAGCTCCATGGAGGGTGTGCTATCTTCACAGATGGCTCGAAGATAGAAGTTGGGTGTTTCCTTTATGGGAACAGATATCGGGTGATCTTTTAGATTGCCTGATAGTTGCAGTATTTTTGCAGGCAGAAATTCTAGGCATTTACAAGGCCCTAGGATTACTGGAGGAGAATGTTGAGCGGGGACACTGAGGTAACTATCTATGTGGTTAGTCAGACAGCACAATGGCAATGATAAGTTATTGTGTCCAGATTGGTGCTTGAGTGTAGGAAGGAATTTTGAAGGCTAATGGATGCCTAGAGAATAAGACTGTTGGGTTCCTGGTCACTGCGATATTCTCGGCAGTGAAATAGCCGATGAGCTAGCTCGTAAAGGCTCGAAGCTGGACAGGAAGAACGAATCATGCTTGGAGGAGTAGATTGGATTGCAAGGTATCTAGAGCGTTATGGCTAGTATTAAACCAGCAGATTCGATGCATCCTTTGGGCATGAGTCGTGGGAATCTAAGCGTCATTGTTGGTATGATTACCGATCAGCTCCCAATAGGTATGATTACCGATCACCTCGCAATAGTAAGTCAGACTTTTGTAGAATGTGCGATAATGTGGAGGAGCTAGAGACAGTGGAACCCATACTTTGTCATTGTGTAGGGCTTCTGCGTAGTAGTCTGAAGTGTTTTGGAAGCCACATTTTACTCGAACTGGAGGTGGTTGCGGGTAACGAAATCGACAATTTTATAGGGTCCGTAATGGGGAAAAGAGGCTTAGAGGTAGCCAGGGTTGCTTGTTGGGTCTTGGGTTCCACACTTTTCTTATATTTCGTTTCCTTTCTTTCTACTCTTGTGCCTTATTCTTCTCTTTCTCCGTTTTATTAGCTTGCTCTAGTATTTATAAAAGGGATCACAATGGACCGGATGGTCTCTGGGTGGAGGCGTGAAGACGCCGCCCTTTCTAACCTAACTAAACCTAAAGGATTTTATTTTAACAGCTGAAATTATAAATTACACTAATATTAGGTTTTTATAGTTGGAACAAAAAGTCGACTTTTTTCAATTTTTGAATAATAAATTTTTCAATTATTAAATAATCAACTTTTCGACTTTTTTTAATTTTGGAATTGTCGACTTTTCAACTATTATCGATTTTTCCGATTTTTGGATAATTTTCGACTTTTTGACTATTTTCATTTTATACGATAATTTCGAAATTTTTTTGCCTCCTTTTTTTTTGTTATCTGTCTTGAAAAAAAAACTTCAAAAGTATAAAATTTTTCATATGTATTAATTAATTATCAATATATTGGTTATCAAATATATTGATTAATTAAGAAACAATCTATGCAAGGAAACTTCTAGTTGCACACAAAAATATGTTTTTGCGATATTATTTCCAATAGTTATAGTTCCTTTTAAATAAAGTAATTTTTTTTCGATTATTTTCGACTATTTGGACTATTTTAAGAAAATAGAAAATATATACAACGCAATGAAATCAATTAATTAATAGACAATCCATGAAAGTGCTAGTTACACACAAAAATATGTTTTTGCAATTTTATTTCCAACAGTTAGAAGATTTTTCGACCTTTTCGAACGACTTCTTTCGATTTTTTCTGACTTTTAGACTATTTTCGACTTTTACTGACTTTTCAACTATGACTATCTGACAACAAGAAGTTAATTTTTTGTTATTGTTATTATTATTGACTATTGAAACCTTTATAAAATAATTACATTGTTATGAGAATTTACTTAAAAGTATTACAACAATTAAAACCTAAATAATTAAATAAGGAAACTACTAATATCACAGTGTTAAGAAAAAGTTGTCAAAAAAAACCTTGTACATACTTAAACGTTATAAGAAATTTTAAAAACAACCATCAATTATAACTCTTTAAGTAAAAAAGAGTCTTAGTGATTGTTTAGCAAATTTCTTATTATTTCATATGTAGACGTTCTGCATTTTTCATTAAATGACAGAGTCAGTTCCCTCGCAAATGAATTAAACATTTTATGCTTAAAGTTTCTATGCAGTAGATCAGTAGAATATCTGGGGTGTAGGTTATGAATTATTTTCAGATTTTTATTTTGTATTATCTGTAATTTTCTTGTGTAAGTTTTAGCAGCTTTATTAAACCAGACTTGGCATCCGTAGGTCATAATTGGTCGAATACACATTTTGTAAATAAGGATCTTGTTTTTTAAATTAAGCTTAGATCTTCTGCTAAGTAAGGGGTAAAGTGCACGGCCACATTTAATTGCTTTATCACAAATATACTGTATGTGTTGTTTAAATGATAGTTTTTTATCTAAGATAATACCTAGATATTTGATACTATCCTGCAGAGGAATAAAAACTCCCCTAGAATATAAATGTTTTGTAGGAATACGTTTCTGTGATCTATTATAATATAATAGCTTGTGTTTTACTAACATTAACTTTTATCTTCCATTTATCAAAGTATTTATTGGAAGATTTTAAACTATCTTCCATTTTTTTGATTATTGCGTTTGACACCTTACCGCAGCAAATAAAAGCACTGTCGTCAGCGTAAAAATCTACTTCTTGATTCTTGCGAATAGTAAAATCGGAAATGTATATTGAATAAAGAGTAGGTGATAATACCGATCCTTGCGGCAGACCCGCAGGGATTTGTCTATCACTAGATAGCGTGTTATCTATAGATACAGCAAATGAGCGCTGATCTAAAAAACTCTTTATTATCTTTTGCAAATACGTTGGATAATTGAAGGAATTTACTTTAAAAACCAGGCCTTCATGCCATATTGAATCGAAGGCTTTTTCAATGTCAAGAAAAATAACCAGTGCTTTTACGATTTCTTTTGTTTGATTCAATAAAATTAACGACTCTTTTTAGTTGATGTACTGTGGAGTGTTCCTTGCGGAATCCAAACTGTTGAGGGTTAATAATATCATTTTGGTTGGAAAAATCTAAAATTCTCTTAGTAATTATTTTTTCAAATATTTTATCCAATAGGCTTAGGATGCTGATTGGTCTATAGCTAGACGGTAATTTAGGATCCTTTCCTGGCTTAGGAATTGGGATAATTTTTGCCTTCTTAAAAATAGTTGGAAAATAGCTTTCTATTAAACAAGAGTTGAAAAGTTTACATAGAGTTTCAAAAAAGTAATCGGACATCTTTTTAAGGATAATGCTATAATGTCATATAAACCAGGGGCTTTATTATTTTTCAATAAAAGTACAAACGATTTAACTTCATCTAAATTGGTGAGCTCTACGTTAGATCTGTCAAGAAGTGTATCGTCAAGATCATGAATGAATCGTGAGAAGGCCGAGTTCATAGGTGAATAATTATTTAAAGTAATGGTGTGTGAATCACCAATTAGGTCTGCTATTGAATTAGCTTTTTCATTGCCAGTTTTTAAAACATCACCGTTTACATGAAGATCAGTAAAAGACATTTTGTTTCCTTTCAGTGCTTTTTTTACTTTCCAAAACTTTTTAGAGCCCGAGGGCAAATTCGAAATAAATTTTGACCAGGATTCATTGTGGTCTTTATTAAGGTGAAAATCAATAAGTTTATTTAATAGCTTCAAAATGCTTTTCAATTGATTTTTATAATTAAAATCGCTACATCTTTGAAATTTACGTTTGTATTTATTTCTCTGACTAATTAACATTTTACTAATTTCATAGATTTCTCGTTGCCACGGAATTTTATAACCGACAGGTATTTTATTAAGCGCTTCTTTAACTATAGATTAATTTGTTAGAATAAAAATCTAGATTACCTGAATTAGTAACGGGTTGGTCAATGTTCTGACACCTAATTTCATTTTCCACCCAGTTTCTGATTGCTGACTAGTCTGCTCGATAATACAAGGGAACTGAATATGTCATGTTTTGAACTTGTCCAGAAATAACACAAAATATAGGTACATGGTCCGACTGTAAAACATTTGGATGTGTCTCAAGGTTTGAAAAATGGATGCACGAGTTAGATAAAAGAATGTCTACTGTGGACGGTTGAATGGGGTTGATATTTTGTCCAAAGCGAGTGTGTCCATTTGGGTAATAAATGTAGTAGCTGTATTGAAGACAGTGGCTGTAGAGATCATTACCAGCCGAATTATTTGACATACAATTCCAATGTGTATGTTGGGCATTCAGATCACCGAAAATAAAATAGTCTTTTGAAAACGAAGTTAATTTATCCAAATCAGCTTTAAAATTGGTAGTATGAACTGGATTATACGCTGAAGTAAATATAACTGACCTTCTATTAATCATAACTTGTATTGAAATACTTTCAGCAGTACTTGTTTTTATTTTTGGTAACAACGTATGCTTAATGTTACCTTTAATTGTAATTAGAACTCCTCCGCCATGAGTAGATCGATCCTCTCTATAAATTTTATAACCACCAAGTTGAAATTTGTGGTACGTTTTCAAAAAAGTCTCATTTAAAAGGAGAATATCGATTTTCCTTTTGTGTAAAAAGTATTCCAGCTGGGCAGCTGCTGACTCAGTTGTTATGCCCTGGTATTCCAATACATAACATGAACATTGTGTCTACCGGTTGAATTATATGGCATGTTTAAGCATCATACCCAAAACTCGTAGCTTGTCGTACTTATTTTGACATCTTTGCAAAGCATCGACAGCATCAAAAAATATTTCCAGAAGTCTTTCATTGGAAATGTCATCATTATTATTATTGTCGTAGCTTTTGCCTTTAGCTACCTCAGAATACAAATTACCAAAATCGCGGGAATTACGAGTATTATTATTATGGGGTTCTTGCCTTGGCAATTGAGGAAAATCATGATCGTCTTCTTTAAAATATGTTATGTTAGTTTTTCTGCTGGTCGCCCTAGATTTAGATGTTACCCGATGACGGATTTCTAAATATTCTTGACGACTTGGGCATTTTGGGTCATCAGCTCTATGGTTAACGTTTTTTAAGTTCTTCTTTATGCAGTTGTAGCACTTATAAATTATACTACCATCACTATTACCTTTATTGAGTGAACAAACTACATACTCATGGTTTCCGGCGCAGGCTGAACACACTACGATACGGTTACAATTTTTAGCACCATGTCCACACATAGCGCACTTGGAGCATTGTGTGGGACCTTTATTGCCCTTTAGAGGTTTTCTCCAATATACAGATATATGTTGACGATCAAACTCAATGAGATAGAGGGCGTCATCTACACTGGATCTTTTTGTTGCTAGTTCCTTAATGCTTACCCGGTTTATGTTGAGCGAGCTTACAAATTCTTCGCCAATTATCTTTGTGTCCAGTTGTGGCAGGCCAAATAAAACCAATTTAAAAGTTTTTGCATCCCTCAATTCATGCGTATAATACTGGAATTTTTTGTCTTTGAGAACACTCAAAGCTTCGTTGTACAGCGATAACGAGTTTGATTCAATTTTTGTACCAATAGACATCCGTTTGTAGGTATATTTTTCCCCAATTAATCCGATCACAGTTGAAAAACTGTGGGTAGAGTCCACAATTATTGGTGGAATCTTTTCTTTGATAGCAACTGCTTCTTCGTCTTCAGACAGAAGCTGAAACCTGTTGGCACTAGTGCTGGGACCGTCTGTAGTTTTTGGCACCTTGAATTTAGGGCTAATGCCCCAATGCTTTCTTCTTTTTTGAGCAAACATTGCCAAACAAAAGAAAGTTAACGCAATTTTAAGTAGTTTTTTTACACTTTTTAATTTAAAAATTCAATTAATTTTTCAAGCAAAAATTAACACGATGTTTTTATCCTGAGGCAGAGATGCCAGATGACAAGAAGTCAATTTCTCGACGACTTTCTAACCAAAAAGTCGATTGCGACCTTTTCCAACAAAAAGTCGATTCTTCGAAAGTCGTTTTGATGAACCCTAATGAATAGCAATGATCTAGTGTTGCCTACAAACCAAATTACCATTACTACTAGAGTATAAAAAAAAAAAAAAAAAAAAAGAAACGACTTTTAGAAAACCAGTTTTCGGTTTAACCGAAAAATTTAATAGAAAAAACCCGGTTTTCAGTCTTTTAAACTTTTTGGTGTGCATAATTTTAAAATTAAAGTTTCCTATTTCACGAAATAACTTTTGAGAAATTATTATTTCTTTTATTTTGGAATAGATACTGTTATTAATTTATTTAATTACCTTTCTTTAATATTTTATTCCTAATCCTGGGGGTTTATTGAGTAATTCGACTCGAAAGAAAACGCTTTCGAAAATCAATGGTATTTCAAAACATGTCTTTCCGAAGTAAAATAAAATTTATTTTGTAATTGAAATACTAAGAAGTGAGCACGAAAAAACTGCAGAATAAAGTTGTGGTTATAAAAATTATACCAATGAAAGAAAGTTTTACATTTTAAATAATAATTTATTTCTTATTGGGTTTTAACAAACCTTGTAAGCTTCTCTGCAAAACTTTTACTGTGTATTCCGCAACTTTTTAGCTGGGATGTGTGTACTTTTAAGCTTTTAGTATCCATTTAAATATTTGTTAAATAAGGCCTGTTTAATTGATCAGAGTTTTGACCAATTTGGTTGATTTGGTTCCTTTCGTGACTTAAAATACAAAAGGCCGTAACCGCACTTTTTAATTTTTCAGTGCAGTAGCAAAACATATGAAAATACAAAAGGTTGTAATCACAACTTTTAAGTTTTTTGCTTTAAAATTAAACAATTAAGTAAAGTTTTTTTTATCGTTCACTTAAAGCAAAAATAGTAAAAGCATAAATACTCTTCAAACCAAATTTATCTTAAATGGAACAAATTTTAAGACTGTTTCCTTCATGAAGTTAATGTAAATTTTGAAGTTATAAATCTGAAATTTTTTTGTGTTGATATAGTTTGGGTCAGTACATTATAATCCAGTAAAAAAAAACCAACATTAGATTTTTCAGTGGCCTTTTGCATTTTAGGTGATGATATACAACAGCACAGTTAATAATGATAAATATATTTTATTTTCAATATCAATCAATAAAATTTTTTTGCATTTAGCAAGTACCATGAAACTTCTATTTTCAGTCATGTAATTTTTATACATGACTTTTCTCTCTTTTTCTGAGTAAAATTAGAAAAAAAAGTTACGTAAAATGTTGTTTAAAAAAACCGATTAATCGCCTTTAAAAACCCGGTTTTAAACAAAACCTAAAACTAGAAAAAAACTAAACCGACAGGGTAAGTAAAAAACCAGTTAACATTTTGCCTTCAGATGAGCAACATAGTTCACTCATTGGTTTGGAAACGCTGAGATTAAGAAGAAAATGCGCCATTTTAAACAATTTTAAGTTCATCGTTCAGAATTTGCTCTAAAGAACCCAATTATTCGTGCCTTAAAACTTTTTAATGACCTACCTCCTGATCTATTACTCTACGTCTACACGAAGACATTTTTATTTCTTAACATTATAAATAACGTCGGCAGAATAACGGGAAAACAATTTTATTTCCAACTTTGTGTTAGCGGGTGGAAAAAACGTACATGAGAAATTTATAAGTTAAATTGTCTATTTTTTTTTTTTATCAAAAATTTCAATTTATTTGCAATTTTTATTCTTTATTTGTCTTTCAAAAACAAAATTAATTACTTTGCACTTTTATTTTTGTTAAAAAGGGCAACATTTTAAAATGTAACAATAAATTTGACAGCATACATTATTGCTCAGTTTTGTGTTTAAACATTTATTGCGAAATAGATTGCGCAATAGATTTCTTATTGGTCCACACGTAACATTTTAAAAAGAGAGACAATTGCCAACATAAAATATCATAGTTTATAGGGATTTCTTACTAAGGAACATTGTTCTATAGACATTAAAAAAATAAAAATTTCAAAGTAAAAATGGACATATACACTCAATTACACGTACTACGCATCAGAATAAAAATTTCACAAGAAGTGGCAACACTGCAATAAATTTAAATAATATAATTAAAAACGTTTGCATACTTTAGGGGATATGTTTTTAATCGACCATTAACCACGAATATGTAAGCAAGATTTATTGGACTACTTTTTATAGGTGCTTTACAATCTCAAACACTGTTTTCATTTAAATTAATGAATATATTGATTTTTTTTTTAACTTTTTCTAATTTACATAATTAAAATTCGAAGAATAATTTTTGTTAGCAAAAAATTATTGTAAGAACAAATTTTTTTTAATTTTCTCTACAAACATTTGGAAGATATCCTTCAAAAAATATTTGTCCTCTTTTTTCTATTACTTGGAAGAAATCATCAAAGAAATATTTTTTTAATATGTTATTTTAAACAGTTTAAAGAAAATAGGGCAAACAACATTTCGTTTTTAGTCATTCTAGGTTGGTATTTATGTTTAGTGATAATTTGGCTATATACTTACATATATTCTAGAAATATCTCTATATATATATATACATATACACGCTTTTTTCCCACATATTTTGCTTATAGCGTAATCTGATATAATACTGTTGCGATTTTAATATCTGTGGCTATTTTAATATCTGTGACTAGTTTTTTTTCGAATATTTTTGTTCGTAAGGAAAATTATTAAACGTTTAGTAAAAGCAGTTGTAAATTTGAGCGATCAAAAAAGTGCAATTCTAAACAAATCAATATAATTTTTTAAATTTTGATAAAAATCATTATTGGAAAACTTTGAAAACTATAGTGCTGTTAAGTACCATGATTTGCTATTACATAGATAATATAAATATTACCAAATAATCTTACTTTCTAATAAATTTTGTTATTTTTCTTAACTATTTTGTTATTTTTCTTAACTATATTGTTTTTTCATATTTTTTATTTTCAATTAAAATGTAAAATTATTAAATTTTACCTTGTGAAATAGTTATAACACAATTTATGTGTTATGACTATTTTTGTGTCACAACATTTTCCAAAAAAATAATAATAAAATCAGAAAATACCTTTTTTCATCTCTGCTAGAAAATAAAGAATTAAAAAATACTTGTTATTTTTGCTCGAAAAAATTAAAATAATTGTTAAAAGTCATAACCAGGGCAACCAGAAATATGCTCAAAAAAGTATTTTATGCGCATAAACAATGCTGCTAAATTGGAAAATTAAGAAATATGATCTTAAAATATTACTTTTTCTGGCTAAAAAAATCTTTCCTTTTGCATTTAAAAGCACTCAAATCGAATACATTTTATCAGCAAAATACAAAATTTTCATCAGTTTATAAGATGAAAGTTATTCATTAATTGCAAAATATGTAAAAAATTCTATAGGGTGCAAAATAAGAAAAATTTTCTCTTGAGTGTAAAATATGCAAAATAATGCTCTTATATATAAAATACGCAAAAATGTGCTATATAAGTTGCTAAAATATGCTCTAAAATAAGGACTATGAAAATATGATAAAAATATGATAAAATATGAAAATATGCTGCTAAGTCAAAAATATGAAAAAATATGCTGTTATGACCAAATTATGAAAAAATATACTGTAACAAATCGATGCCAAAATTTTTAAAATTGCCTTAAACAGATAAATAACTAATAGTTTCGTTCATTAGCAGCTAAGGAAAAAATATGAATACGGTTCCAGGAAAAAAAAAAAATTAAAAAGTATCAATTGCCATAAACAGTAGTAATTAAAAACAAATAAGAAAGATATAGTCGGTCAAGCACGACCATTTTGTATGTCCATCAAAATTCGTGGAGGGGTCTTATATTAGACATATGGACAATTGTGGACCGATACTTTTAGCAAGTGTAAAATAAAATATATGAATACAGAATATTACGTTAATACTAACATTTATATGAATTTATTTAGGGTGATTCCTGAAAGTAGGCTTATATGTCACTATGATTTCTACTTCTATAAAACTTATTTGTGTCGAATATAAACCTGATACTAACATGTGTATGTGATATATGCATGTTAAAATGATTTTCGAAAGAGGGTTTTATATGGGAGCTATGGTCAATTGTGGACCGACCTTTATAAAATTCGACACAAAGATTGATACTTATACAAGATTTCCTTAAAATATTTCATTAAAATATTGCTATATTTAAGGCATTTATGATCGTTAAACCCCTATTCCGGCAGGACATTTGTATGGGGCTATGTGAATTAATGGACCGATCTTAACCAATTTTAATAGGCTTCAACCTTGTGTCATGAAAGTCCTACGTGCCAAATTTCATTGAATTATCATGAAAACTTCGACATGTACTTTGTGCACAAAGTTTACATTCACAGCCAACCAGCCGTCCAGCCAGCCAGACGGACAGATGGACATCGTTAGATCGACTCAAAAAGTGATTCTGAGTTGATTGATATACTTTAAGGTGGGTGTTGGATGATTTTTTCTATGCTTTACAAACATCAGCACAAACGCATAATACCCCAACCACCTTTAGTGGTGTGGGATATAAAAACTAAATAGGATCGTTTTACCAATTCTTTAAAAAAAGTAAAAAATTTTTACAAAATATAAATGAGTGAGCCAAAAAAGTGCCAATTTTAAAATTAAAAAACTTTCAGTTAAAAGAAATAAATAAATAAATAAATTAATAAAAACTAAATGAACAATTTATATCCTTTGTGAACTTTTGGAGAAGTTTTAAAATACTTTTTTTAACATACGACTATGTATAAAATGTCGATGACCCCACTTTGGTATCTCTTCGATTTTTATATCATCATTTTCCTCGCATTTTTATCTACAAGATTCTATAAACTCAATCCTATTCAAATATGTCTTATCGATTTAACAATAAATTTTGAATTGAAAACATTTGAAAGACTTTAAAAACTTTCAAAACTATTCGATCATTAAATCCGTATCATTTTTAATTCTATTCTTCTAATATCTAA
Organism: Protocalliphora azurea; assembly: GCA_932274085.1. Taxonomy (NCBI): domain Eukaryota; kingdom Metazoa; phylum Arthropoda; class Insecta; order Diptera; family Calliphoridae; genus Protocalliphora; species Protocalliphora azurea. The sequence continues at coordinate 115,610,484 of OW026523.1, forward strand.
TCATAGTCACAAATTTTGCATTAGTACCGCCAAACAGAGACAATTAGGGCAAATTACCGAATGCAATAACAAAAATTGAACTGCGAACAAAACATTGGTACACCAAATTATAATATATATTGTTAAAACTTACACAACTATTGTTATATAAAATATATTCAAATTTATTTTGATATTTATATATATAAAATTACATATCTAAGTAAAACTGTTTACCATTTCCTTTGAATTTATTAAAAAAATCTAAATTGATTTCTAGATGAATTCCTGAATGTTTTCCTAATTTTATTTATAATATTATAGTAAAACTTTCGTAATCTCTACATTTACTAAATTCTATATCTTATTTTTGGCATTGCAATAACGAAAACCATACTACACATATATGTTTGTGCATATTTGGTTAAATTGTTGCTGACACTTTGAAGTTTGTTTCAATTACATTTAATGTCAAAACGATCAAAATTGACAACGTGATTTAAAAATTTCAATAAGACCAACAAATACAGAATATAAATGAACCTTTAAAAAGGTCGGTTGGTGGTCTTTCAGTATGAGTATGAATTTGTATAAATGTATAGCAATCATTACACAAATGTGTATTTACGTAGATAAAATAGTGTAACAATTAAAACAAGAATTTTTCTTCACATATTACACAAGAGTATGTATGTATTGTAGTAAGGAAGAAAAACACTTGTTGATTCTTCAACAATTCTTTAATATTTTATACAAAAGTTACAAGTACTTTTCCTTTATGAGAATTGAGTGACTAAAATTTTAATTTCAATAACAATAATAATAGTAGTAAACAGTTGTTTTATTTTTGTCGTTCTTTTTAAACTCAAATCACTGTTAAAAACAATGATAAACACTCAACTTGTTGCTTGTGATGGAAACTGCGCATAATCCCTTAAACAGAGATTGAGTGATTGTTTAGAATATAAACACACGCGAACATCCTTTATCCTTTCAGCTTGCTAACAAAAGAAATAAAAAAGCAACAAATTGTTAACTCAATGAATGCTTCTGCAGCAACCAGGATAAACAAAACACGTGCGTTTAATGTTATTTTACCACACTTCATTTTAGTTATATTTAACTTTATTCGAGGACTGGTTGTTTTTCTTATCATTCGAGTCTTTCAGATACAGTGTATAATACAATAAACGAATGGTTTTGTTGTTGTTATCTTATCTTGAGATTTTAGCATTTATGAAAATGTATTTAAACGTGAATATCCTGAAAAGTTTTTAGTAAACTTTTTGCGGTTGCACAGTGGAATTAATTGAACTAAAAAGTCATACATTTTAATGTGTAAGAATTTAAATTTAATTGAAAATACGTGTAACCAACCATATAATTTGAGAATAAGCTTTTTTCCTTTTTTTTTTTTTTTTTTTTGATGTTTTAAATATTTTAACAAAATGTTGTTGTAAAAAGAAAAAATTCTAGAATTGAGAAAATATTACGATAAAATTTTGTATTAATATTTTTATCGACTCACAGTGGGGCCTTTTGAACATTATCGTAGCAAAAATTATAACTTATGAACCAATGCAGATATTTTCAAAATTTAAAATGCATTTTAAAGAAGACACTTTAGGCTTTACAATGAGTACCCATAACCGGTTCTCGTATTACAGGAGGCTCCAACTTTTTATGCCAAGTTCAATTTTTTATTTTTTGGTATACATTTTACAAGTTTTCTTTTTATTAAATTGCATATTTGTATATCAAATATACATTTTTGAAATATCGTTTACGCTAACATATAAATGTTAAGGAGTATAATCTATTTTTTACTTCATTAAGTAAATTTGTAAGGTAGTCTGCTTCATGTAAAATAATATAAAAACTGTACTTTGTTTTGAAGATAACTTAAAAAAAATTTGGTATAAGTAATTATTTTTACATAAGTACGAAGGTTGTTGAAATTGGTTATGTTCGATAAATTATTTCACCTGGCCGCCATACAAATGTCCTCCCGTTGAAATTGTTGAAAGTGAAATGAGTGAAGGGTACGAAACTAAAGTTCCAAATAATATTGAATTGTCAATAATTATAACGGACATTACATTTAAATATGGAGATAACGAGATTATTGAAAAACTTAAAAAACAGAATCAGATTCTAGGTGATAGTACACTAGAAATAATAAAAGTATATGAAACGAGGAGAAATAAAAGATCAATATTTAATGCGAAGTTAAAAATTGATAGTGAATCATATACAAGAGTAATTTCGGCTCAGAAATTAAATATCGGTTGGGAGAAATGTCGAGTATTTGATGGTACACAAATATTACGTTGCTATAAATGTGAAGGATTTAATCATAAATCAGTAGACTGAAAAGTGAAGAAATATGTTTGAAATGCCACGGAAAACATTACACAAACCAATGTAATAAGGATATTATAAATAATTGTATTAATTGCATTAGGGCAAACAAGAAACTAAATTTGGGCCTTGATGAGAACTATATGACAACAGATAGAGAGTGTCCAGTTTATATATAAATAAATTAAAAAGAAGAAGAATGGGATTAAATGAATAACAATTAGAAAGCATACAAGGAATATACACAAATATACAAGGACTTACAAACAACTTTAATCAAATTTAATTAATTGTTAATATTGATAAGCCAAAGTTCATAATATTATCGGAGACACATTTGACTAACAGAATTGATGAATCTGAAATACTATTAGAAGAATATTGTCTATTTTCAACTCCATCGAATTCTACGAGAACGGGAGGAGTAATATTATATGTTAATAAGGACTGGTATGTAAAAATATTAATCGAAAAAGTGTGCGATTTCAAATATTGGATAAGTACATATAATGTTAAATACAACAACTCATCAATTATAATAGCAGCAGTTTACCGATCATCAAATAGTCAAGAAGCAGAATTTTTTGAAGTATTTGAAGAAATCGTAGAAGAAATAAGTGAAAGAAATACAGATATAATTATTGCTGGTGATTTTAATATAGATTGGACAAAAGAAAGTACATATAAGAGGAAAATAGAATCCATAATCAATCATAATAGATTACAACAAGTGATGACTAATTTTACAAGAGTTACCAAAAATTCTAGAACAATAATAGACTTTATTATAACAAATAGTACGAATATTAATGAAAACATAAGTAATAGAAATAAAATATCGGATCATGAAGTAATAGAAATTAAAATAGACAATATATATGAAATTGCAATGAAAAATTAAAGTGAAATAAAAATCTTTAAATATAAAAAAATACCGTTTTCAAAGGGAAATTAGTGCATTAATCACCTTCAATGAAAATCACGACGTGAATTATAACGTAAATTGTTTTGATATAGCTAAAGAAAGAACAATTGAAAATTTCTCAATAAAAAAGGAAATATATGAAAAGAATATTGTAAATAAGTGGTTTAACAGGCACTTGCAAGTTCTAAAAAGGGATAAAATATTAAAATATAATATAGCGAAAAAAAAAAATGATTGTAAAAAAGCCAGAAATTTATATATAAAAATACTTAAAAATGGAAAAAATACATATATTAATAGAACAATAAGTAATACCAAAGATCAAAGGCAAATGTGGAATAGCATCAAAGACTTAGTACTAAAGAAAACAAATAAAGTGATAAAGTCTGTCATATTTACAAGTATAGAATATAAGGACAGAAATGAAATAGCGAATCAATTTAATAAATATTTTGTAAATAGTATAAAAGAAATTATAGATAATATATAATATGTACAATATATAAATCAAATAAATGTGATAAACTGTAAATTTAAATTCCGAGAAATAACAAAAATAGAACTTAAAGAACAAGAACATGAACCACAAAAATATTAATATGATATTAGATAATTGAAACTTGAATGGAAAAGTGTTGCTAAAATTATAAATAAATCATTAAAAACGGGTATATTTCCTGAAAATTGGAAAACTTCAATGGTGACGCCAATTGAAAAGGTTAATAAAACAAATAAATGTGAAGAATTTAGGCCAATAAACTTACTAAAATTATGTGAAAAATTCTTGAAAAAAAAACGTTAAAATACAAATTGGAAATTATCTAGAATCAAACAATATCAATTTGGATTTCGGAAAAAATTTTCATGTGAAACGGTAGTAAATTATGTCTTAAATAAATGGAAAAGTAACGGCAGAAATAAAAAATAATTGCAATTTTTCTCGATTTTAAAAGAGCATTTGAAACAATATACAGAAAAATATTATTACAGAAATTATACTTCTACGGAATACAAAATAAAGAATTAAATTGGAATCATATCTAACAAATAGAAAGCAAATAACTAAAGTGAATTATAAAAAATCAGAGACAATTAATAATGAATATGGAGTGCCACAAGGATCAATTCTTGGAGCTTTACTATTTATAATTTATATAAATGATATGACAACTGTAATAGATATAAATGAAATGGTACTTTATGCTGACGATACCCTAATATTTAACATAGCGGATACAATATGCGAAATATAAATAACTGGTTAAAAATAAAAAAATAAAAAAAAAAAATAAAAGAACTGAACGAAAATAAGACAAAAATTATGAAAATAAATATGAATAACAATACAGAATTTAAAGTTAATAACAAAATAATAGAAAAAGTAGACAAAATAAATTGCTTAGGGTTTATAATCGACAAAAACATTAATTTTAATGATCATATAGAATACATATGTAAAAAAATCGGAAAAAAGGCTTTTTTTAGAAGGATTAAAAACAAAATATCAAAATATCAAAACATCAATAATACAATAATTAAACCACATTTTGAATTCGGATCAACCGTACTATACAGTTGCTGCTCAAATGTACAACTAGAAAGGTTACAAGAACTACAAAATAAAGTAGATATACTTCGATACATTAAATGCTTGACACATTGAAATGGATGAGTATCAGACAAAGACTCCAGCTTAACACATGTATCCTTATCTTCAAAATGAATGATGGGATATGCGCCAGAATACTTAACTCAAGAACTTGCATATGTGAATGAAAGCCAGCCATATAACTTGAGGAATGGAAATGATTTCCGAATACATAGAGTAGCAACTAACAAAATGAAAAGATGTTTGCTGTACAAAGGATTGCAATTATTTAACCAACTGTCAAATTATGTTAAAAATGAAACAAATATTAGTGCTTTTAAAAGAAATTGTGTAATACATATAAAAAAAATGTTTATTAAAGCATTTAAAAAATGTAAAATTGGATAAGAAATTTAATGTATTATTTATACATTATTATTTTAATGTATTATAGTCGTAAGAAAGTATTTAAAATACTACTAAATAAATAAATATAATTCAAATAATTCATTTTTATCTTTAGCTGGTAGTACTATGAATAAAATAAGCCATATATCATCAAAATTGATGAACAAGTCTTGATTTTATTCACAGCAAAGTGAAAATACGCATGTATACTTACAATTAAGTTGAAATCATTAGTGGGGAAATATTTTTTTCTTCTTTAAACAAAAATAGGTGGACTAAAAGGAATTTGACGAGCTAAACAAGAACCTGCTTTTACTTTTTTTTTCTATCAAGTACTGATATTTTTATGGGCATGACTAATATGACCACCTTATTCACAGCTCACACGGCCAAAGAATATTATTTTCTTATCCGCTCGATATTTTCGGATCTTTTTAAATCTTTCAAGAAGTGCGAACTTATCAATGGTAGCGAGTGGTTATATTTTTGAACTTTTTGAAATTTCTTTTGTAAAGATGACCAAACACCGACTTTAGTATGTATTTCTCTTGAAAATTGTTATTCCATAAATATTAACAAAAAATACTCTGCATTTTCAACTTTGAACGCCTCTACCATCCACATTTTTTAAAATTTTTAGATTCTTAATCTCTGACAAATCTCCTGTCCGGTTACTTTTTTCAAATGCTTCTGTCAAATTTTTAATTCGTATCACATTAATTCTATTCAGTACCACTGTGCATACGTAAAATTTAAAAGGATATGCATTATATGTGTGAATGTAAATAAGTACAAAATTAACTACTATTTAAATTTATAAATGAGATTTTGTTTCTATTATTTTTTTGGAATCCACTTCAATTTATGCCAAAAGTTTTTCACGCATATCATAAGTTGAAAATATTGGCTAATTTATATTTTCTCGCGGTAATATGATGATGAGCATAATTTTATATCCCTATTTACACTAATACACATACATAGACCAGTGTTGCGAAAATGAATGATACATGGGCATGTTATAAAGTTTTAATTGGCTAACTTTTGTGCTTACACTTCCATATGAAACATACATGCATACAGTTTTTCATCATGTTAACAATTACATCTAAAGATGGAAACATACGAACATACTTACATATATAAAATTTACATATGGTGTGGTCGTCCATATCTTCATTTATATATTCATATGTATTTACAATGTACGTATCTTTGGTTGTTCTTTAAAAGTTAAATTTTTTACTCGGGATTTTGATTTATATTTTTTACAATATTACATTATAATTGATTTTAACCCTTATTTGGCCGGATAACAATTTAATTGTCCAAAATGATTGATATGAGTGATAAAAAACTTAGATTTTTGAGAAATTATTAAAGTATATATTTTAAGAATTGCTAGCAAAAATGGGTCGATGTTGAAATAGAATAAAACAAGCTGTATATGAAGTATTAACGTGTATTTTATTTGAAATTCATGTGTGCCATTATGTGTGGAATAGAACATTGTTTAAATGTTTGCTTCGGCTTTTCAGGTTTACTTTTCTGTGATTCTGTAGAATATATCTGACTCAGTTGGAGTGATGGCCTGAGTTATGTATACTTTGAGGGTATCGGTCGATTGCGGCTTATTGGCATCGACCTGCGAATTTGAAAAGAATTTGACGGGATCAAATCACACGACCTTGGTGCAACTCACGTCACCGCCGCGATATATAAGTCTCAGTTAACAAGATTCGAAACGTGCTTTAACGTGTCAGCTGACTAAATCTGTTACATATACAACACATATACATATTTATTAGATACGTATTTACGTTAACGCATATTTCGACTAAATTTTTACGTACTCGCTCGTATGCGTTTGCGTTATGAATCTACTAACTGATGCTGTAATCATTACCAAAAACGATTTATGCTGAATGTCCATAATGTTGTTTGCTGTTTGTGAGTCAAATTGAGACAGCGTCGACCTGTTGGAAATCCATGTCGTCAAAGTAAATCTTTCTATTGGGGCTATATAAATTGGTTATTAATTATCTGAAGCCAAAATGGTTTTGGAAGAAGTACGGATTAGATCCTCATTAAAAAGTAAGATTTTATGGATTGCCACCTGGAGAACCTCTTGTGAGCTTCCGCCATCCCAAAAATCCTCTTTGTCGCTAAAGCTGAATTTTAGGACAAATTTTCGCTTCTCTTCCAAAAGCTCCAAAAACCAGTCATCGAATAAACGGGATTAACAATGTTCATAAACACTATGCTTCTGATTAAATTGAATCTTGTATGGGTGAAAGTCCCAATCCTTGAGCGTATATTTTTCGTACTGCCGCTAAACGTTGGAGTCTACTTTGAATGTCCTTTTGAAAAGTTGTAAATTTTTTAAGTCAGTAATTTCTTAATTAATATTTTTTTAACTGATACCTTTCTTGGGAAACTGGTACTTGTTTGAAATTTGTCGCTTTTTGAAGATTGTAATTTTGATTCTTTTTTTTTTTAATTTGATATTCCTATGACAGAGCAGAGGCTGTCGACAGCAAGTAAAATACTTAGAATTGTCCTTCTTTTTAAAGAGAATCACAAATACCAAGACACAAATTTTTCCCTCTGGAAGGCAGTTAGAAATATTAAACCAAAATTAGAGGTGCAAAGCAGATGGCAGTAGGTCACGAAGTGCAAAAGACAACCAAATCCCCCCATAAATAACTTTGTTTTAAAGGAAGAGGTCATTCAAAGTCATAAATGAAAATTAATATAAAATAGTCACCAGGCTGTATTTTAATGACACCTCAGTTTTTCCAAAAATGTAAAAAATTTTATAAATCGTTATGATTCCAAAGCTAACCAAAGATTTGACAGTATCAACGTCGTAGTCTACTACCTTGTTTACATAAACTATTTGAGAATGTAATCCACAAGAAAATAAAAACTAACAATATTCGGTTTCCGTAAACAATATGGAATTATCGAGTATAGAATAGTCTTTTGAACATAAAAAGTATTGCTCAACCATCTTTCTAAATGTTGCTCAAACTTTTGACAAAGTTTGGCGTAGAGGCTTTATATATGAAATTAAATGTCTGTTACCTACTCATAGACTACTGCAGTCATACCTAACAAACAGATTGTTTCGAGTAAAGTAGTGAGCCTACATATTATGTATTTAATTAAAGCTGGAGTTCTATGTTCACACGTGGACCTAAGAATAGCATCTAGAGAATTAGATAAAATTCTTAAAAATGACGTGGTTCAAAAATTAGAAAATACGAGTAAACGAAGCTAAAAGTAAACACGTTACGTTGTCAGTAAGAAGGGATAATTTGACCCTGTCTCACTTAGAAACGTAAATATCCTTCTCACTTAAAAACTTAAATATGTATATACCTGCCGTCGACACATAGAAACCAAGAGGATTAAATTAAAGTTTTCAATATCCATTGGTTGATTTGCGACACCTCTAAACTAAGCCTTGACTGTAAAGTTATCTTGCACAGTACTATCTTAAAATTAGTTTGGACATATGGTATCCAATTGTAAGTAACGGCAAGTAACACCAGTACTGATCTTATACAGAGAGCCCAATTAAAAATCCTTAGGACGCTGTGGTACATAAGACACAACTTAAAAGTACCACTAGTAAAAGAAGAATTTGAAAAAAATCGTGAGAAATATACATACTTCAAAACTACAACAGCATCCTAATCCGCTTGCATATTTAGTAATTAGGAACTCAAGCTCGAACAAGACTTCGAAGAGGTGAATTACTATTTTGCTGAGGACCATTTGCCAATAACTTTTCTGTTGATGTTGAAAGCAAATACTTTTTATTTTTAGATATAAGATTTTAATACATATTGTTAGACCTAAGAAGTAAGGGCAGATCACTTTTTAACAGAAATATTAGATCAAACGTAGCTAGTCGTTGCTGCCGAAAGCTTCAGGTTCTCAACGAACAACACTAATTTAAACTGGACTGAGTAATGAATTAACGCGAGTAGGAGCGGATATGGATGTAAGAATTGCTTACGATAACGTATATTCAGTATTAAATTCTATTTATCATAAAATACTTGAAGAATTCATCATAAAATCAGACGAAATCTGGCGAAACTCACCACGGTGTACGTTGCATGAAGATGCTTTAGAAACCAAAAGACAAAAAAACGAGAAAGTCTTTACTTAATATGGAAAAATATGAACTGGGTGGAATGAATCTTATTAAGAAGTTGAAATTTATTAAATTATCTAAATTGTGTGAAAGCAACAATGAGGCGTCAGTGGACGCCGGACGATGATTCTATCAAATCAATTGGAAAGGGAGCGTGAATCATCAGATGTAATACAAGGCAGAATCTAAACGTGCAGATTAAGAACGCCTGAGGATTCATTTTGGATCGACAATTATGGTCTTGTGAACACACACGATTTCCGTGCGATCTTTTATTAAACCTAACCTAACTGCAGATACAACTATTTTAATAACAAATTGTAATAAAGGTTTTGTTTTATATTAAAAGTTATTAACTGGTTCGGGCAAGGCAGAATTAACGCCAGTGTTCGCTCTCAGTATTTCGATTCAATTCCTCCGAATCAAGATCCTGCAAAAGATATCGATATACTTCCCAATACTCAGATGGTGGAAACAGCTATAGAGAAGGAGAAAGCTGTGATGGAGAAGACCAAGAGGAAGAGGAAAACGAAGACAGAGGATCTAGTTATGGAAACTCCCAAGAAGAACAAAATCGATGTGGACGAGGAAATCAAAAAAGCAAGTATAATGAAAGGGGAAATGACACATATATCCCTTCTATCTTTGTTACTAATAATATGGACGAAAGAATCCACAAAGGTCTTCATGCGTTTTAGCAATTATTATTTAAATCAATATTTATTTTTATTAAGAAAACAAGCGCTTATTTTTAATTAGGTCTTTATTATTGAACTGTCGTATTAAGAATGATTATAATAAGCTTTTACAAAGAGTTACTTTATGTTTAGTCAAATCAATAAGTCGTCTAGTATATAAAGAAAGAAATAAATTAATCTCTTTTAATTATTAATCTATTTTAGTGTTGTGCGTGAATGTTCACGGGTCGATTTGGTTGATATATGAAGTCAGTAACATAGTATATATGAGCCTCAAAAAAAAAAAAAAAAAAAAAAAAAAGAAATAGAAATTCATCTATTGTCATTTTGATGATATATTAATGTATAATACAAGTCCATCAGTTATTGGGGCCTTCAGAAGTTGGTTTCAACAGTCGAAATTGTCATCGACTCCCCATTGGTGAAACGAGGTTTTAAAAACGCTGTATATCTTAAAAAAGGGTTCATATAAGTTTTTTTTTTTTTATTTAAAACCTGATTTTTTAGGTTTTTTTTTCAAATAATTGGGTATTAAAATAAATAGTTTTCACAAGCAACAATAAAAATGTTTACTTCTCTTAAACAAAAATAGGTGGACTGGATGAAATTTGACTTGCTTAGCAAGAATCTTCTTTCAGTTTTTCGTACCATGTAAATTTTTTTTCTTCCAAAAAAGAATTTTTTCACTACAGTCAAAATTAATGTGGTATTTCTTTATTTAACATAATTTATTAATAACTAGTGAATTTAAAAACATGTTATATATAAAATTAATTAAAATTTTTCAAACATTTAACGTCTCTATAATTACAATTTTCCACTAGATTGGCATCCCTATACAGTAAACAACACTCATCTACAATGCCGACTTTTTCACTCAACTAAACAAAAGCACTCTATTATCTAGTAACACACTCATTGGTAAAACACACTACACTCAGTTGTAATTTGTGCTTCGTTAAGAGAATGTCGAAAACGGGTGAATGGCGGCAGACGGTTAAATTAATATTTCATGTTTTTCTACAACACATTTTTCAACAAAAGTGTTAAGAAAATTGGCACAAAATTAAGTAAATTATAGCATTTAAACAAAAGTAAACAAATAATTTTAAATAGTTTAAAATAAAGTCTTTAACGTGTGTTTGTTTTTAATAATCCCAAGAAAGAAAATAAATTTGAAAGAAGAGGAATGTGCATTAGTTTTTAATTATTGTGTCACTACACTAACAACAACCACAAGAAAAGTTGTTAAACCACTTTTAGTAAACACCAACTATTTCAAGTATATTAATCATACAACAACACAAAAAATGCTAAATAAAAAAATATAAGAAATTACCAAACACCCTAAAAAAGGTATTAAAATGTAGTTTTATGTAAAAAATTAAAATTAATAAACTTTGTGGCAATTGGAAAAGATTTACTTAGAAAATTAATTTATAAAAAAATTAACAAAAAAAAAAAAAACCAAACGAAGCCTCTCCGATATATGTTTAATATTTATCGTATTTATCGTATTGTTGTGTCATGTTAATTCTTCTTTACCTTGTTTCTTTGTATTGTTGTAAGAAAAGGAAAAAATAAAGAATTGAGCGCGAGGCAGGTGTGTTTACTAATGAGAGAAAGAGAGTGAACAAGAAAAAGCAAGATCAGTATTTTTTAACTCTTTTACTCAAAATTTATTGTTTGATAAATAAAAACGAGACAAAATGGCTATAATATAGAAACAATTTTTAGAAAAAATAAAATAATTTTAATTATAATAATAATAAAGAATTGTGCGTGCGTTTGATTACCACAAAATCCTCCTTTATTACAATTTCCAAAAAATAATGGAGGAACTTGAAAGGCGATTTATTAAAAATTTCTTCAAAAGCTGCCATATATGCAAGTGTTCAACAATGTTGCTGCTACCCAAATCAAAGATTAATTTGTGGATTATTTTAACAATCTTTGTGGTGCTGCTACAAACCAACAGCTGTTATTCTTTAGGTAAGTGGTAAATTTATAATTTGTTTTTGGTGTTTGTGGCAAAATTTGGTGAATTTCTTGGTAATTGTAACGTAAAGAATTTCAATTTTCAATTTTCTTTTTTCTCATTTTTTAATTCTCATCAGGTAATATGAGTGATTTAAAATTCAAAACAGAATTTGCAATCATTAGAGGTGCCAGATTATTTTTTGTCAGTATTACTATATGAAGAAATTTTGAAAAATTGCTAAACATAAATGAAATTTGAAAAATGAAATATGCTACATATTTACTTAAAAAGAAATATGGAATGAAACGATATCTGCATCATTTTTGTGTTTTGTTTTTACAACCAGGACAATGTTTATGTGTGTTTCAAAAAATTTTATATATTTTTATTGTGATTTTGTGTAAATAAGGGGCGCAGAGAAAAATATTTTATTCTTTTTTAAAGAAACTTCAATTGAAGTTCGAAACATAATAATATTAAGAAAAATCTGATAATTCAATTTCTGAAATTGTCCAACATCTAAAAACAACAATTCACCACATATATTATAAAAATATATAAAAAAGAAAATTCTGTGGAAAATAAAGTTAAATCATTAGAAAGCTATCGAGCTTACAAAAGCTGACGAACGTTAGATTTTACATAAAGTAAAGCAAAATCACAAGTTAATCGAAAAACGTTTATAAGTCAGCAGAATTCTAGAAGTATGCCGTTTTTGCAGAGACAGAAGAAGTGCTTCCAAAATCGTTGGGAGTATATCAAGCTCTTGGATTCATACAAAAGCATACAAAGACGTCGAAGGCCGATTTTGTATGTCTGAAATGCAGTTTCAGCACCACAAAACTATGTCGTTTCTGCTATTGGTTATGAAAAGTGGATCTATAATGATAATACAAATTGCAAAAAATCGTATGTAAAGCCCGGACAATCAGGATAATCGAAACTAAAGCCGAGTATTCCTGTTTTCAAGGTTATGCGCTGCATTTAGAGGGATCAGAAGAGTGTCATCAATTATGAGCTCTTAAAACAGGGTGAAGCGATTACGGGAGACCATTACCGAATAAAATTGATCCGTTTGAGAACGAAAAACAGACAGAATATGCCACTAGACACGAGTCCAAAACGAGTTGAAACTAAGTTTGGTTTCGTTCGATTCGGAATGCTGTAGCTGGAATACACTTCACTTCAATACAAGTTATTTTCACTTCAGTACAAGGTATCGAAAAAAAAAAAAAAATAATAACAATAACAATAAAAAATAAAATAAAATAAATGAGAAGTGGTTTTGGCATTAAATCCATAAATTGCAAAAAAAAAAAATGAGAAAAAGTCGTGTCTTCCGACGGGCAATACTTTGAATAAAATTCACTGTTACTTTATCTTGGAAATAACTTTAAATTTTCTTAAAAAAAACATCAAATTTTTGAATCAAATAAAAAATCTTTAAAAAGATCCAAAATTGCGCAATTTACTACTTTATAAGTAATACTTATAATCTGGCATCTCCAGTTTTATTTGAGTATCTTTGTTTTTGCTAACTGACCATTCCAGTTCTCTAGTTTCCTTAAACAAAATTCAGATAAACAGATTGATATAAAATATTTTGTCAGTCTTTTTTTTTTTTTTTTTTTTTTTTGTGTAACGCGAGTAATTAAAAAGCTGAAAATATGTTTTGTTTATTATGCATATTTTTGGTTTTTATTCTGATTCTATTCTCCATACTATTTATTGCAGCTTGAGTATTTTTTTAATAAACACGTTCTTCTCATAATAACAAAACCAACAAACAAAACAAATAAGTATGTATATAAACATCATTTATTGGCGATTTATCACACATGTCTTCTTATACACATTTGTGTATTAAATTATAAACAATGACTGCAAAAAAATTTTAAAGTAAAAAAAATATATACACAAATAAATCTTATCATTGAATACAAACAATGTACCTATTTTTGCTTTATGAATTATGTTTTTCTTTTGCAATTTTGTTTTATTTTCTCAATCAATATTTTTTAAAAGAAAAATTTTGTTTTTTTAAGTATTCAAATGGCTTTCAATATATATATATATATATATATATATATATATATATATATATACTAACCTTACTTTAAAATGTGACCACCATTTGCCACAATAACAACAAGAAAAAAAATTTTAAATAAATATTTGTATTTAAAACATTTAAATAAAAGCACGTGAATTGCCAATTGATTTCTTTTTTTTGTAAGAGTGTGTGTCTGTGTTCTTTTTTATTTGTTGGTTTATTCATTTATTTGTTATTTTCCATTTTTATTTAGTTGTTCGTTCATTCGTTTGCCGGCTTCTTATTGAGTGTCAACAATTTTGTATAATTCAATTTGCCTTTTTTTCCATTTTATACTTTACTTTTTTTATCGTTTAACATTGTAATTCACCGTCTATAAGGTGGGTATTCCGTGATTGCTTCTCATCAGTCACCATCATAATCATGACCATTTTTCTCCAATTGTTACCACATAATTGGCAAATTGTACAAAACGACAGTTATAATTTAAAAGCGTTTAATTTATTGTTATATTCAAAATATATTTTATAGAATATTTGATGTTTTATGTTTAAAGAAATTTGTCAATAATAAACATTTAGATTCTTAATAACCGCAATTTAACCTTCAAAAAACACACATATGTGCATAATTTATTTCTCTTCATGTACAAAATGTATAAAAATTAATTTCATTAGTTTACAAAATTTAAGTTTTTTTGTTGTCAGGGAAATTATAACTGATAAATATTTTTTTCAGTAAACTGCCGTAAAATTATTTTTGTACAGGTGTAATTTCCTAACAACTTTCATTGATTGTTGATTGTGTAAAAATTTTAACGAAAGTTTTTGGTCAAGAGTGGTTCAAAAGGATGTTGTGTAAAGTGTGCCTTCGAATAAAACATAACAAAAAAATTTTCATAATAAATCTTAATACCGTTAATTTTAAATAAATTTCTTGATTAAAGTACCTTTTAGATACATGCCACATTTAACAGCAGGTCGAATTCTTGAAATCCGTTCGTTTGTTCGCATGCAGATGGCAGTCGAAGAAAAATGTACAAAATATAATTTGATATAATTGTGAGTGAGTAATTTGTGAAAAAAGCACCTAAAGAATGGGATGAAACTTGGTTCAGAAAAGAAATTCACAAGAATGAATTTTGTGCCCAAAAAGTAGAGAATCTCCTAAGAGCTATGTTCGGCTGCGTTCTTCAAAATCAAATGCGAGTCATATTAAATAAAATTATACCTAACCTATGCTTTAGTCAATCACGGTTAAACATATGTATTTTAAATAACAAAACTGAGAAGAACTCTGAGGCAAAGAATGATCGAAGCTCCTGAAAAAAAAAAAATAAAATTAAAAAAAAAATATTTTGCATGTATGTAAACATGCGTTATTTCTGAGTTTTCTCATGTTCCAAGATAATCGAGAAAAAGGTCCTGAATAGTATCGAACTGAAAACAATACAAATTTACAGAACATATTGTCGTATGACAAGTTTACTCAAAATGCGACAAGGTATGTGATTGTTTTGCTTATTTAGTCTAATTAAAGTCGAATAATTATGAAAAAGTGTCGTAAAAAGATATTGATGACACTAGTGACATGCAACAGTGGTTTTAACATCTGGCCAGATCTAAATTTTTGTCGTTCTTTTAATTCCACAGAGTATTAGTTATTTAAACTACCTAGAATTTGGGTAATTGTAAAGGAATTGGATCCAAATTAAAAGTGAATTTAAGAAGGCCCCAGCAGTGTTCAAATGTATTTATTAATTTTATAATCTTCTAGGGAGATACCTCGAAAAATTTCGTAAAAAAAATGTATAATTTTTTTCAGAAATCATTCCTAATGAAATTAAAAATAATCTAGTCAGCAATTAATTTTTATTTAAAATGATATATAAGAAAAAATCTGGAGCAGAAATACTACAAGTAGTTGATTTAGTTTTAATCCTAACTTATTCCGTTCATCTTTTATTATTATTATATATATATATATATATATATGTTACGTTTTATTTCAACGCAAACCTTAAGAAATGCATATAATTTTTGTTACATATGTTGAGAACAGAGTTAAAAAATATAAAAAATTATTTTTATCTATTTGTTTTATGCCTCCGAAAAAAAATATTGAACTCCTAATTGTATTTGCAAATCGTGTACTCATGATTATGGAAAAGTAGAAAAAGATGTGGTATATTTATGTTTAGAACCCAACTATCTGATGAGAGACAATAACAACGATTAATATTATTAATGTCTTGTCACTAGAGAATACTAAAGAAAATTCCAAATTGGTGTTTATAGCAAAAAAATAAAAAAAAAACATAATATAGGAGTCAATAAGTAGCGAAAAGTACACTTTTTTTATGATTTATTGCTATAAATGATATTTTTCTGAAGCTACATCTCCTAAATATTAAATTCCTCCCGTTTGAGAAACTTTTGCGGGTATAGACGGAGGAAATTTACAAATTAAAAGCTTATTTAAATGCAAACTACTAATGTCACGATCAAATTCTTTGACACCCTTTTTTATATATAATTTTCGACGAAATCTTATTTTAAGTTAAACACAATTTTAATGCATTTACGAATATTAAATTCAACAGTGTAAAGTTTTTTCACAGTTAACAATAAAAAACTGTTTTCCATCTTACGGTTTCAAAACAAAACAAAATATTTTAATTTTATATAGCCTTTTTTTTTCTTATCAAATTACTACCCAGAGTTAAAGCGTAATCTCTTTGACATTTTTCATATAAAAAATTTATGTTGTCTACAGTTATAATTCAACGGGTACAAATTTCAAAAGTCAATAGTTCATATTAACTGTTGAAAGGAAATTATCTTTTTTTAACTCATGTTTAAATAAAATCGTTAAAATAAATGTTGAAAAACCGACGATTTTTCGAAAAAAAAAACATTTTATTCTAAAAATCTATTTTTGTTCAGATATTAACATAGTTACCATAGTAGCAGGGATAAAATATGCATCAGGATTTCCGCGTCCTAAAGAAGCACTATTAAGGGTTCTGGGACACTCACAGTGTGTTTGACTATTTTTGGACTCTAATGTGTACATATTTTTATTATCCAAAAAACTTTTTAAAAATTTTTTCGTGCATGTAAAGTTCATGTTTTTTCTCTTTTTTTTTTCTGGCCAGAAAAATTTTGAAAACTAGTGTTTTATAATAGAATAAACGCAACAATTTTGTTGAAAAGAACAATGTTCAATTTTTAATAATAATTTTTAGTTGTACTTATGTGTCTATTATATACGTAGGTTCTATATTATAAATGTATGTGTTATAAGTTTTAACTACACCTCTTGTTAAATTTGCCATTATCAAATTAATTATTTAACAGTTTTTTTCTGTTTATTGAAAGATTTTCAATTAGAATGTTTTTAATTTAATTTCTTATTTTTAAATTAAAGACCACTTTTCTTTAAAAAAGCTTTATTTAAAATTGCTCGTAATTTTAGCTTCCTAAATTGCGCTAAATTAGTAGTGATAAAAGCGAATTATTATATACGAGTACTTCTTTCAGAAAGAAATATAGCTTAAAGATGAGGAATTTTGAAAAATATTTAGAAGTTTGCTAGAACTAGAAGGATAATTTGATAACATTGTAATTTAGACCCGCTGTTACTAAGTATTTAAAGGGAAAAGATACCATGAACGCTTATGAAATCAGTTATGAAACTATTAAAGCAAATGGCATTTGAAAACTTTGAACGCGGTTTCTGCAAAACGACGCAAGGTTCTCTAACTTGCCCTTGGTGCTGTAAATTGTTTAATATAATTTTTCGATATAGGACTTAAATTGAGGCTATGGTTAATTATGGATCTTACATTTGTTGGTATGATTTATATTTTTCATGACTTATTTGCGTCAATATTTAGACAAAATTTATTATCCTTAAAAAAGTTTTGAGGAACAGAGCTCGTAAAAAAATTTTATTATTGCAAACATTCAAATCAGGACTTTGATCAAAACAGTTTATCTTTAATCATTACTAAACTGCTTAGGAAATCAAGAACTGAACCGAGATGAATTTCATTTAATTTGAGTTTGCAGTTTGGATATAATTTCATATGGACTAATAATATATACCATAATCAAGGAAAAAAGATACTGGCTACAGGTGACTAATATAATAACAAATAAACATGTACAATATCCATACCAAAAATATTATACTAAAAAAAAAAAAAAAAACGCGAAGATATAAATTTTTTATAGAAATAACATTTCATCTTTATAACAAAAATTTCGAATAAATCATTTTAAACACTTCTACTTTATAAACAAAATCCTTTTCATTTAATGTGAAATGTTTTCACAAGTTTAATACAACTTCACAAAATGTTAACTTTTAATTGAGTGTGCTAAAAATAAACAACTAAACATAATTTCAAATATCTAACCCTAGACATTCCATTAAATAATCAATTAACATTGCTGTTCTTTAAATTAAGAACCGCAAAAAATAAACATTTAATAAAATAAATTGCCTTCCTTTTTCCCTCCACCACCTCAAATGTCTTTGGCGCCTTTTTTTTATAGAATTTTAAATGAACGAACCATGGCAATAATTACCAACAACAATTATCACTTTCTACCTAATAAATAGTTGCAAAATTTATTTTTGTGGTTTTGGATTGAAAACCTTGCTGTTGCTGTAATAAAAACTCAATGGGGGAGTTTATTCTTTTGTTGTATTTTTTTTGCCTTTTTTTGTAAATAGCGTTAGTTAATTAGCTCATAATATTTGTTGTTTTTTTGTTTTTTTTTTTTCAAATTAATTTAAACATTTTCTATTTATGGTATAATTGCAGTGTAATGGATTTTTAAGGCAGTTTTAAAAAAAATGATTAAAATTCAATACATACTTGCTTATTTGCATTTGTATGCCTCATGATGTCTAATGTAAATCAAATATTAATTTAACGGTTTTAGTTATTATTATTGTTATTACTTTCCAGTGGTAAAAAGAAGGGGTATAGAAGCCTTCTAGAAGGCCTTTTTTATAGTCAGAAGAGCTTCTTTCTGCATTCCATGTTCATGTATTTTTTACACTCGATGTTATGCAGGTCTTCTACACTATTTAATAAAATATGTTTGTACCTTTATAAAATAAAAAGTTTAAAACTTGAAAAAAACAGTATTAAAAAAATCTGAACTTTTGACAAAACATCTTAAGTCGAGATAAGACAATATGTCCAAAAATTTACATTTTCATAGAAATTGTTGATTTTTTTAAATTGTTTGTTTAACTCCTGAAAAAAATTTAATTTTTTGTTAATTTATTTTGTCCAAAGTACACGCATATAATACAAATAATTCAGCTTTTAAGAAAATGCGTATGTAAAAACTATTTATAGTTAAATAAAATTCACTTAGACAAACACAACCTATTCAAACAAAGCAATAAACAAAACTAAATGAATTCTTATTATATTTTTTTATTTCTGCTTTGAATTTTGATATTGTTTTTATAACGGTTTCTGAATATTTTTGTTTTTTTCTTAAAGCAAAAAATATTGTAATCTTTCTTCCCTTTTACACGAAGGGAATTAAAACGTATTTTTTATGCATAGAATTGCTGTTGCTTAAAACGAAATATATTAAAAAAAAAAAAAAAATACAACTTCTTACTCTCCTTCTAAGAAAAGGGAAGTCGGAAGTTCTATCGGATATTTTAAAAGGTAAAGATGAGGTGTTCTTGAATTCCTTAATATATAAGCCTGGTTAGCATGAGAAGGTGTAAATAGACTTCTGGAAGGCCTGCACGATGGAGGCCTTGATATTTTTACCATTGTGTTATTATAAACTTTATAAATGTTTTGCATGTGTGTGTTAAAGTATTTTTACGTGTATTGTATTTTATATTGCTCATTTTATGCATCTATGAATGGATGCAGGCAAGGTACACAAATTCTATTCGTATCACAATATTTATACATCCACACATAACATGTATAATTTCTATTCATATACATATGAACATGTATACAATGGCAAGTTTTACATAGTATGCAGTTTAAAGATTTCGAATTATGTATCAATAGGATATGGTTATATGTATAAATTGATGAAAGTCCAAACTTCCTGTCAATTTTGTAATAATCTAAGAAAATTTATAATTAATATTTTTGATTAAACAATAACATCATTTGTGGCACAATAATACATTTTTTTAATTATTTGAACGACGAATATTGCGGTAAATGTGATGAAAAGGCATCTTTATAAGCAACAGTTTTATGTAAGGAATGCGCCCGTAAAAAATTAGTGCACGCTTTAAGTACTGTAACTTATATTACACATGAGAAAAATTGTACCATTAACTTGTTTATTATTCTCAGTAACTATGTACAAAATTTTGTTTCTTAAAAAAAAGACCTAAATTCATGCAAAGGCGTAATTTAAATTTATAATCAAAACACATTTCGACCATATAAAACAATTGCTAGGAATGTTTATGGTGAGTAGGGAAATCCAGTTTCTTGAGTCATAAAAAATACAAAGAGTTCATGGTCATCGAAAGTAACTCTGATAATCGAAAAAAAGTTAATTTACAGTCTATAGGATATTTTATCAGAAAAGTTTAAAAAATGTAGGCTGAAGACCCACAAAAAAGTTCCTAATAGAAAAACCAAAAAAATATGAAGGCAAAGGAGAGGACGAAATATGTATGCTGTCTAAAGGAGAATATAAAGTAAGTATTGTCAATTTTTTTACAACATCCTGATCAGTAATGTTATGGGAAATGTAGCAGAGAAATATCGTGTAAAAAAAAAACAAAATTGTCGAACAAATTTTTCGTCTTGCAAGCCAATTGTATGTGTGGCGAAAAAAGCACTTTATTTATGACAAATGGCACTTTTAACAGAGAAATTTACGCAAACGAGTGCTCTTGGAAAAAATTTTCTATCATTAGAAAGTACAACAAATTCTAATTTTTTCTGGCTTGATCTAAGTGGTATGAAACAAATGCTGTTGCTATGTACCAAGGGAGGCCAATCAACTAAACTGTCCAGAACTCAGTCCATTTGAAATTGATTGGGTTATAGTAAAAAATATTTAAAGAATACTTAAAGCTGAGTAAAAAATAAAATAGAGTTTAAAAAGAAGTGGACCCATACCAACAAAAAAAAAAAAAAAAAGTAACCGGAAACACAATAAAGCTTTTATTCATGGCATTCGAGAAAATATTAAATACTTTATTAAAAACGATTAAAGAATTAAGTTTTCTTTTAAATTTCAAAATGGAGTCTTTAAAAATAATAAAACTTCAAAAATATAGTGCAAGCTCGATATTCGCGACTACTTAATAACCAGACCTATCGCGAAAACTGAATTTTCGCTATAACAGAACCCAAAATTTTATTGAAAAATTTTGTGTAATTTTTAAAATTAGAGTTGTTTTTATTGACATATTTACATTTTAAAAATTTTTAAAGAAATTAAAGATTTTGAGTTACTTCTTTCAAATAGTGCTGTTGTCTGCTTATCATTTTCCAAAGTCCATTGTATACGTATGTTTATCGATGTTATTCAATCGTCTACTTTAATTTTGTTTTCTTCATGACCACTATCGTATAAATCCTCCGATTCCGCATCTAATAATTCTATTTGCTCCTCATTACTTTCCACATACAATTTTTCTTGAATCCAGTTGTTTATATCAGCATTCATGAAAAGATGTTCCGTACCAATTTGAGAAGTGTACCAATAGTTGAAAGATCTTCGTTTTCTTCGTGAGTTATATTTTGTTAAATATTTACACAACAAATGACATGAATAAACTCACAGAATTGAAGATCAAATCATCCAAAAAGATTAATATAAAAAAAGACGAGGATTTCGCTGTTTTGGTTATTGGCATTGTAATGAAAAAAAAACAGATAAAAGTCGAGAAAATAGTTTTTCGTAAACTGTCGCGATTATAGAACCTGCAGTTTTAAAAATTAAGCCGCCGCGGTAACCGAGTCGTTGCGATAATGGGTAGTCGCGAATACCGAGCTTGCACTGTATTAACCCATTAGTTTCATTTTTATAAGTTGAATTTTATGCGCTAATTTTTTCATGCGCAGTCCTTATCTGAAACAAAATTGAAAAAGTAATGTAATATATATATGTGCAGAGTATTTCTTGTCATGTGCAAGTACTTGAACGTTCGCTTTTTATCTAAATCTTTGATTAAAATTGTTAGCAGTAATCAACAATTAATTTCGCTAAATAGTTTGCAGAATACATAAAAAATCACAACTTTTCAGGTGTTTGTTTAGATTTCTCATTAGAAAACAATCGATTTGGGTTAGTATTTTGGACGCTATAATGTTTCCCATAGATAGACGGACCGAGGGACATTGCAAGATCGACTCTGAACTCATGTTCGACATAACCCGAAGCAGCTCATTCTTCGCCTTCTCAAGAATTCAAATCTTTGTGACTTGAACTTGACAAATTTTTTGTCGCAACTTAAGCCTGTACTAGTACAAAATCTAATGGACCCATCACTTCAAAGTGACTGTAGGTAACGCCGTTTGTTCTATAGAAGGCTACAGAAACAGCTTTAACTTTTTGTCAGTCTCCTGAAAATTCTTAGATATTATTTCTTTCAGAATCTGATATTAAACTAAACTGATATTAAATCCTAAACCCTTGCTCATTAGCTACAACTAGTGTATTCAAAAAACTGACTTTTTCAGAAAACCGGTTTTCGAGTTATTCGGAAAATAGTTTTTCTTTTTTAAAAACCGGCTTCGAATACGTTTTTACTTAAAAAATCGATTAACCCGTTTTTATTTAAAATAAGAATAATTTTAAATTATTTATTATTTTTACTAGAGAAAATGCATACATATAACATATTGCTCTTCTGCGACTAGAGGATAATACTCAAAATATGATGTATTTTTTGAACTGAATTCTAATAAAGTTTATCCGACACATCAAATTCTTTTATTTTGGGTGAAAATCTGTCACATTTCTTGTTATAATCGTCTAAATTTAAATTCACTTTTTACCTTTTTACTTTTAATTATAATAATATAAATATAATATAAATCTCAATTTTCATTATCAGTTTTCATTTGATTGTTGTATTGAATTATGGGATGTTTTAATTAAAAGTAAAAAATAGCATTTCATAAAAAAAACGGTTAACCGGAAAAAAACCCGGCCTGTCAAATTATTCGAAAATAAAGATAAAGGGTTTTGATTACTCTAGTTACAGCGGAGTATCCAATTGGAAGACGTAGAAATGCTATTCAATGGCAATTGTATAATTAATGTGAGAGATGAGACACACAAACAATATGGAATCATTATAGGCCAACGGGTCTCTATAGATAACCGTCTTCTTAAGGAACCAGTGTCGTCCTCTTCTTCTAAAACGACTTTGGTGAAACAATCGACGTCAATGAAAGATTTGAGGTTATGATTATCTAACCAAGATCAATAGACTTGACTCCGCTAGACTTCTTTGTTAGGGTTTCTACAGCCGCAGGTCTATTTCAATAATCATAACAACATAACCTATGACAACGCTAAAACTCAATCGGATCTATGCGGCACTTTTATTGAAAATTGGACCTCTCGGATTTGAGCTACCATGCGATGTTGCGATGTTGGATGTAGTTGTATTCAATTCATAATACCATAAATTAATCTCCATTAAAAAATATTGGTTATACCTAAAACACATCAGGTTTTGTTATATTTCACTATTTAGATACAGTCAAAAAACATTATAAAGGTATTTTGATACATTCAATTAAATAAGACAACTAGGTGTGAATTACAAAATGGAAGTAGCAAAAAATTGTAAGTGCTTCTAAATCAACTACATTTTCATTGCTTCAAATTTCAATTAAACAACAAGAAACTTGTAAAAAATTGCAACAATTAATGACTCCTTAAAATAATAGCCATTTTATTTAAAAAACGCTTTTCTATTTCGAGCACAGTGGGTCTAAAAAGGTTGTTCTATACGGAAATATTTAATTGGAAATTTTCTCAATGAAACTTAAACCTATACTACTATACTGCTACAACGATCCAGAAACCAAGTAATGTCAATAAGTAATTGTATTGGAATAAACATAAAACATAAATAATACATGCTTTATAGCTAGATAAGTGAGATTGTGTGTAAGCATGTATGTATGTTTGAATAAAATCAATGCAATATCGTTATATTATATTGTGCACACACACTCTCAAACAAATGTGTGGAAATAAACAACATTTTACTTATTGGCAGAAGAACAACGAACAATCAAAAAACAAGTACAAAATTGAACAACCAGCATACGAACTCATTAAATAACAAAACCCACTGTGACATTTGTCAGCCTAACAGCCAAACAACGCGGTTTGCATATTTGATTGTCAATGACTTTAGAAAACAACAAAAACTAATAACCAACAACTGAACAACAGTCACATTGTTGTAATATCCTTTTCAATATCATATATAGAATCGAGAATAGCAAAAAGAAAGAGAGAACCGAACGAACGAGCGTGTGGTGGTGCTGCCAGTAGATGAGAAGACCCAACAAGCTCTCATTATTATTATGGTCTTTTGTGTGCATATTGACAGTTTGGGTGGCATAAATGTATGAGTGAATAAATAAAGGAATCACACATGCAAACATGTGTGAAAACTGTATGTCGGAAGTTTAAAAAGTTATTATAAAATTTAAGATGTTTAATGGATAATAACACATGTTAAAAAAATATCTTATTAGGTTTATTTAGTATAGGGCGTGACTAAGGCAATTGTGATGCTTCGTGACAAATTAAATAAAACGATAGTTTCTCAAATAGTGTTGTAGAATATTTATTTTTATATTAAAAAAAATCTAACAAATTATACCAGATTCTGAAGAACAGAAAGTTTCTATGACAATAAGTTCATGGTGTCATTTACAGTTTAAAGAAAAACTTAAAGCTTTTATCCAAAAATAATTCACAATTATTCAAAATTATGTTATTTGAACCAAAAATTGCAATGTTAAAAATTATCTTGGTGGTCAATAAAAATTTGTTTATACACTGGTGCATATTCCTATAAACGCACATAAATTTTTTTTAAATCAAATTTCCAAAACGGCTAAAAAATAATGAAGGTGCTACAAATTGGTTTTTTAAATTATTTGTTGACTTCACTAAAAAAAAATTAATAACAAACTGAAAATGTACATACATTTTTTTCATTGTAATTTTAGTGTAGTAGTTTAATGCCATTTTTTATGGCATCTTCTTATATACGCACTTAAACTAGTGAACCAATTTAGCATTATTAATAATGTATTGATGAACCTTTTCGTTTGGATAACTTAAAAAATTTTGTCTGGTATTGATTCGACTAATTTTTGAAAAAAAAACACTGTCAATTTCTTCCCAGGCTTGCTTAATTTTTAATTTTAACTTTTTTGTCATTATGTTTCCATTATGCGCATTTCTTGAGTAAACTTTATGGGCCATGTAGCCCCACAGATTCTCCCTTGGATTTAAATCCACAATTTAGGTTGGTTCGAGACATGGATTGCAGCATTTTCCTGTTGGAGTGTGCAATCTTCTTCCATTTTTTGCTCCATAAATGAGAGAAGAGCATCTTCCAACAGTTCATAATAAATTGCACTGTTCATTTTAATTGGACCAAAACATATTTTTGATTTTCCTGCAGCAGAAAAGGATGATAAAACCATAAGACTACCTCCACCGAAATCATGCCAATACCAAGAATATGAATCGGGACTTTCCAAATTGATTTTTTCACTTCATTAGAAAAGATTACTTTATTCCACTCATCTGTCCATTTCATGTATTTGCGTGCAAATTTTTAACGATTTTCCTTATGATGCTGTTTTAACATTGGCTTACATTTTGGCTTCTTCCATCATCACCATCTGTACACGAAAAGTGTGCAATATGTTTGGAAGTGACAGGAAGGTCAAGTTTATTTTTTATTTGTGTAGCATTTAACTCGTTGCGGGTGGCTTCTTCTTTTATTTTATTAATTTGCCTTTTTGTTAATTTTTAATTACCTTTTGTTGGTTTCCGCACTCCGTATTTCTGCCCTTTCCGAATGGTTAATTTTTCGTCCAATATCTCTGTTAGAACAGTCTTGATCATGAATAAATTGAATTTGTTTTTTTTCCTGGTTTGTAAGAAAAGTTTCCTTGGGCATCATTTAAGCTGATGAAATTTCCTTATCTTAACTGAAACAAACAACTAAAACTTAAAATTTTTTAATATTTTGTTTTTTTTTTGCAATAACTTTTTAGACAAATCTTTATCGACTGCGTTTATAGGAATATTCCACTGAAATGATCACCAATATGTTCTGATTGCTAAATTAAAGAAAACAATAAAAGCAAGAAACCAATATTTCTTACATAAAAAAAGTACCATTATTAGTAATTGTTATTGTAACAACACAACATTGCTTTTGGTAAAGAGAAACAAATATACCTCAAAGAAAAACAAAAATTTTAAATGCGTTTATAGGAATATGCACCAGTGTATGTAATAAAAAAAATATTTTGAAAGAATAGAATCAATTTAATTAATTTGTTTTTTTTTTTGTGGAAGAACTTTTCACTCATTCCTTATTCTACACGATGTTTCTGTTTTTAAAAACATTTTTAGTTTTTGCATATTATTTTTATTGTTTTTTTTTCTGTTGCTATTATTCTTTTTGTTGCTACTGCTAAAAGTGGTATGGTGGTGGTATTTCACTTTTTATTTTTCGTTTTCCATATGTTAGTTTTAAAAATGGTTAGGTTTTTAAAAAGCATTACGGATTCTGAATTTCCTGTTACGAAAAAATACTATACTCGAAAACACATCCATAGTTTAGCATAAAATGCACATGTTTCTACATCAAGTGGTTGGTTGTGCATCGTGCTCTTCTTGTACATGTGTAATATGATATTTTATTGTAATTTATTTAGGATCAGGCATTTGTTGCGGGTTTTACTTTTTTGTTGGTATTTTTATTCTGTATTTTAGTTTTGCGGTCTTTTGATGCTGAGCTTCCTAAAATTTATAATACATTATCAATAATATTTGATTTTTTATTTCAGTTGTTGTTTTAGTTTGCTTGCAAAATTCAGGAAGAGAGCCCATGAAACTAAAACTAAGCCAAACTAAACTAACCTGCATATATTACTTATATACACCACCTCACTTGTAGTAAATATTTAGTGTTACAATTGAATTATTTATAAATTATAGTTGCACTAATGCTCAAGATAAATAAAATACGTGTAAATATATTTTTTGTTTTGTTTATACTTGTTGGAAATTTATTGGTGAAGTTTTTGAAAAGATGATTTTTTAAATTTAATTGTATTAAATAGTTTGGAAGGTATTGGAATATTAATGTACGTTTGATTTAAATGTGTATTCATAAATTGCTTGGAAAAAATATACGAACCATTCGAATTTCACTTCCAAGAAGTTATTTGGTAAGCGATACACTTAGTCATGAGTCATGAGCAGGGAAACTACAAATATTTAAAAAAAATATTTTATACGCATTAAATATGTATTAAAAAAAAAAGAAAAATATGCTCTAAAAACGCGAAAATATGCACTTAAAAAACAAACAACTTTTGTAAATTTGTTTTATTAATATTTTAATTTTAGAAAGTAAGGACAAAGGCCGTAACCACTGTAAAACCAAATGTTTTTTTACTGGATTATAATGATCCAAACTATATCTACACAAAAAAATCATATTTATATCTTTAGAAATTACATCAATATTGACAAAAGTCAAAAGGCCGTAACATCAACATCAAAACGAAACAGTCGTAAAATATGTTCCATTTAAGAAAAATTTTGGTTTGAAGAGTATTTTATGCTTTAAGCGAGTGATTAAAATTTTTTACTTAATTACTTAATTTTAAACCAAAAAAGCAAAAAACTAAAAATTGTGGTTACGGCCTTTTGGACTTTCATAATGTTTTTTGCTTCTGCTATAAAAACTTAAAAAGTATGGTTATAGCTTTTTGCATTTTAGGTGACGATATCCTTTCATTAAAAAATATATCCTCTCAAAAATAGCTTTAATGACATTCAATTAAAAATGGCTTAAAAAGATCAATTAATATGTCTCTAATTCTTAAATCTTGTTCCTGCATGTCAAGCTTTTCAGCAGTAAAGTGGTATCCATTACAGTTAATTTTAAATACTACTTTTTTTTTTAATCAACTCAATTTGAAGAACATCTTATGAGAAAAAAATTATCCTCAAAATGTCAAAATATGCCCTAATAGGATTAAATATTCTGTAAAAATAATAAAATATGCTATAAAAATGCACTAAAAATCGCTAAATGCAGAAATATGCCGTTAATGGTAAAATATATAAATATGCACTTAAAAATCGATGTCAAAATACCTTATTTGCTCTGAAACAGAAAAATATTTTATTGATAGTTTCATTCAATGTCCTGGAAAAAACATGCAAATTTCATATTTGTGGTTTCCCTGCTAATGGGCCATTTCTCAATTATTTGGAATTCTTATTTCTTTATTATTGAACTATACTTTATTAAAATTTTCTTAAAATTTCAAAAAAAAAAAAATTTTTTTTAAAGTTTATGCATAAATATAGGAATTTACTTTCATTGATTTTAGTTCATAAATTTTAAGAATAATGTCTTAAATATTAATACTTTTTTACATTTTTTGTTAAGAAGACTTAAAATAAATTGTTTAAATTTTCATTTATGTTTTCAATTTTTAAAAAAATGTTTGAAATTTTTTTCGGAAAATTTTATGTTTTAAATGATTTTTAGCTACATTATAGGAACAGAAGAGAAGTGCTTTTTATCAAAATGAAGTGCTGCAGAATGGAGGCGAAATTATGTAAATTTCTAAACATTATTTTTTTTTTAAATTTTGCTTGGAATTTTGCCATTTTAAGGCGTTTGTTGCTATTATTTTCATGTTTAACTATTTTATCATTTACCATTTGCAATCAAATCTAATAAAACTAAACCAAAGATTTAACAAATTTTTTGCAAAATTAATAAAATTTTCATTATGAACAATTTAATAATATCCATGAACAAAATTTTATTTTTTATGAAAAAAGTTTGGGAAAAAAAGTCATATTCGATTCATAATATTTATAAAATAAATGTTCAAATATATGAATTTCTTTTTTTTTTTTCTGTGTATAAGAAAATCTCAAATAGGTATATTACATTTTATTTGAACGATTTTGGACCAAGAAATTGGATTTCGGAGCAATCAAAAAGCTTAACAGAGAATTAGCGAATGAGACGAAACTTGTTTAGAAAAAGACAAAGTCTTAATAATAAATTCCAAATCCAAAAAGTAGAGAAGCACCCAACAGCTATGTCAAACAAGTTCGGCTGTGTGATGGTTCGTTGTGTACTTTTTCAAAATCCAATATGGCTCAATTAAAAGCTAAACATGAAGTTTTAATAGGAAAAGTTAAGAAATTTTGTAAACTATAATGATTAGAAGAACTCTGGATCCAGAATAATAATAGAGAGTTCCTTAAGGTATTTCTACACGGTAATATTTTGTATTAAGATTTGTCAAAAACTCAAATATCATTACAAATTTTTTGCTTATGAAAAAATACTTATGATTTTTTTCAAAAACATTTAAAAAGAAAATAAAAAATAAAAAAAAAAAAAAAAATTAAAAAAAAGATATTGAATGAAAAATAAAAACAAAATTAAATATAAAATCCTTGTATTACCGTCTAAAGTAGTTAAGTATTTTTCTATTGGATTTTTAGACATGCCAATAAAATACGTAATATTTTATTTTTGAAAAATTACAATATTTTGTGTGCTCGTCTAGAAGTACCTTTAATAATGAAAAAATAAATAAATAAAAAAAAAAGAAAAATGTTAGGCAGAAGAACATACGTCATTGCTGATTTTTTTCATCTTCCTAGGTATATATTTTAATAATAAAATAATCGTATCGTGCTGAAAAGTATACAAAATTTATAAAACAAATTGTCGTATGATAAATTTTCTCTAAATGCAACAAGATATGTGATTGTTTTCCAGCTTTTGTATAAAAAAAGATCAAATAATTATGTCAGAATTCCATAAAAATATATTAATACTAATCCTACCATAAAGCAATATATCGATGGCTTAATATAGAAAAGGCGTATCTCGAACTTTAAAATGACTTGCTTGTTTACACAAATACGCTTATAAGATACACAAAACACATTGAAAGAAATTGGAAATTATATTGTGCTGCGATTATAAATTTGATAATTACCATCATAGCACACTTTATTTTTTTTTAAGGAATGTGTGATTGAAAAAAAAAAAAATTATCAGGAAACTAAATTACAAAAAAATTTAGATACGCCTTTTCTATATTAAGTCAACGATATTTATCATTTTCTGACCTGATTTAGAATTTTGTCGTTACAGCACAATCAGGCCGAATGGTACACTATCGATAATGTTATTTACAAAGTATTAGTTCTTTAACAGCCGAAAATTGTGGCTATTAGAAAGGAATGGAAATAAAGTCAAAATTAATTTTAAGAAGGCCCCAGAAATATTCAATTTCCATTATAATTTAAAATATTTTTTTTATTCCTAGTTCACTGTGTTCATAATTTATTTCAAAATATGTATGTCACATTTTATTTAAACGCACATCTTATATATCTTGGTTTACATAAAATTCGCTTAAAAAATGAATTTAAATAACCATATGTCTGTGGAGAATATTCGCTGGACCAAACTACTAATCTGAGTTTAATGAAATTTGCCCAGATTGTTTTTTGTTTCCCTAAGCAGTTTGATGTTTCAAAATCTGTTGAATCTGTTCAGTAGATAAGTTATAGAACATTATCTCAGCTAACCTTAAAAAATTTTTGTTATCATATTAATTAATTAGGAAATTAAGGATAAATTTTTATTGCGGAACATGGTTTAAGTCGTGCGACTGTCTCGTATAGCTACGAGGTAAATTTTCAAAAAAATCTTCCCACTATTTGAAAATTACCCTTTATGTCTGTATGATAAATTGCACAAGCTCGAGGTATTTTTATGTATTCCTGTTTAAAAACGAGAACATATTCTCTATGAAGGAGTCTTTCGGCACTCAAACTGAGTGATCGATTTTCAGTAATAATATTTTGGGAAGTTTCCATTTCATTGTTTAAAAGGCTCACAAAAAGATATTATATATTAACATTAGCAAAAATTTGGATTCGCAATCCTAAACAATACAAGAGTAACTAAAAATCAATGTGTGTGCATATCCTTTGGATTACACATTATGATAATCCAAATTTGAATCATTTTCCATTGGGGACTGATTGAACATAAACATAAATCATTAAATGCTCTATTTAGAATACTGAAGGAAAATTAAATGAAACAAATAGTAGAAGAATAAGTACTTTTACATACATACTTTAGATAGAGGCTATCTGAAGGATTTTTGTTGTGTAGTTCTGTCATATAAACTTGAATCTTTGCCTTTTAGGTTTAAATAAAAAAATAAAATAAAAATAAAGTATGGTATAATTTTGAAATTAGTTGCACAGATAAAGATAAACGTCTTCTAACAAATCATGTGATTTAAATAAAAACATTTTTTTTTTTTTTTTGTAAGAAACAAATCAACAAAACCTATTTGTGTTAAAAATATAATAAACGGTGATTGGAGGCAAGGCTTTGCTCTTAAATTAATGGCTCTCTTATGTGTAATGTTATTTATAAAGAGTCCGGAATTTTATTTTATTTTATTAAAAAAGTATACAGTCTAAATCCTCTAACGACATTTAAAAAAATACTAAATGATTTTGAGCTTTTTTTTTTTTTTTTGAAAAGAAAGCTGAGGTTGTTTTGTGGTTTTTTCATAGAAGGCCAAGTGGAATGAGTTTTGATTTTTTTCCAGGAAAGGAGGGTCTGAACAGTGTATGACTGTCATATTTTCCTCCTGGTATCAGGAAAATATAAGTAGATACGTAGGTTCTATTTATCGGATGCCTCGGTCATGGGCGGACAACCCAGTTATAACTAAAAAACAGTCTAATAGATTCGATTTTTTCCCTAAAAGATTAATTGTTTTATGCTGTGACATGCTGCGCTATCCTGATAAAACCAAATATCTTCTAAGACCTTAAGTTTTAATCTTCACAAAATCTGTAATCAAGACTTCAAAAGCAAAAGGCGTTTTCAAAAACATCTTCCAAAATGTTGCAATGATCTCATCTCTATAAATTTCAATAATTCTAACGGTATCGCATGTAAAATTTGAAACAGCTAATTGTCATCTCTAGAGAGATCGATAACAGGATAACCAAAATTATTATCCAAATGATCGTTTGTTTGATAGACTGTGTTTATACGATGTTTGTCATTAGCGATACTTTAGCAAATAAAGCATAAGCCGTTGGCACTTTATTTAATGTTCCGAAAATTTTCAATGATAACTGTTGAATTTTTTTCAATTCTGAACCACTAATTAGTAAGTGTGTCCATTAAATAGATTATTTTTATTTGCAAACAGTTGTCACATAAATATCGTAATAAAACGCAATCTTATAGAATGAGCACAAATCCGCAGCAAATTTTCAATTATTGTGGATTTTACACAAATTATTTACATCATCAGTTTTTTTATTTCTATGTATTTCAATACCCTTAATATAAAATTGACAATTTTGTCTCTCTCTATTGTTAAATGTCCATTGACCTTTTGTAGAAACGCACAACAAAAATTACTATTTTAAACAAAGTTATTTGTTTAACAATTATTTGCATATGTTTGGCACTTTTTGTTTGTTAGTGGTCATCCAATATTTCAGTTCAGTATTTATACTTTATAAATTAATTATAAAATACTAAATAAATTCAAATCTGTAAGGGGAAAATTTTAATTTTTCAAATGGTAGTAAAATAGTACTTTTTTAGACTACTAATATTTCCCAAAATTTACTATAGACTAAAAAAACTATATAATTTAATATAAAAAAATTTTATAGGAGAACATTTTCTTAACAATTTTTTAATAATTGCAGCAAAAAAATGCCATATTGAGCTTAAGTGAACCAAATAATTTGGCAAATGATGAAAATTTTGCAATACATTTTTAGATTACTAATAATCTACTGGTAACATAAAAATGTACTAAATATTTCCCACATTGTAAAAATGGTATTGAATTTTTCATTTCTGATCTAAAAATACGTAAATACATATTTACATATTTACATACTAAATATATGAATTTTAAAAAGTTTGCTATGATTCAGTGTTTGTTGCTGTTGTTTTAATTTTCAAATTTGAAATTTATGTATGTAAGTATTTTGTTTGTTTATTAAACTGTATGGTAAATATATTTGTTTGCTTTATCTTTTGTTTTGATCATGTGAAAATGGTAAGCGAAATTCTAATTAAAAATCATTTTTGTGGAAAATCCATAGTGTTTTAATGAGTATTTTAAATTTACGCTCAGGTTTAATGGTCATACACAAATATACAACAATTTACATCCGTAGTTGTTTGTGTTTGTATATGTTTGGGCGTATGATTTTTTTTTTTTGTTAAAGGATTTTATTCAATTATATTTTAATTTGAATAATAAATTTTATAACGGTATAAACTCTAAACACAAAATCTATTGGGAATGATTTTGTTTTGGCGTCTGTCTGTGTTTGTCGGTTTTAATGGTTAACCTCGTAATAACAATAACACCAGTCATTAGTACGTATGCAAGAGTAATGGAAGTAATGAAAATATTGTTCCATCTTGACTGCCAGCCTAACTGAATGTATGCGAGTGTTAATTGCACTCAAAACGTTCATCATGGCAATGACACGTACACATACTAAGTCATTGTTCTCCTTTCTTTTTTTCAATTTTTAATGTTTCTGGTTCTGTTTCTTGTTTTTATTGTTGTTGATGATGTTTTGTTTTCCTTTTCTTAAGATTGTTTTCGATTTGTTGTTCTTGCTGTTGGTGGTGTTCTTGTTAAATTGTCTGTGAGTGTGAGTACGTCTTGTTTTGTATTGTGCTATACTAAGTTGTGTTTTTGAAAAATTCACCTTTTCCTATTTCACTTCATTGCATTTTTTTCCTACTTGTAAATCTACTTATGTTCTCTTAATTTCCCTTTTTATTTTATTTATTTCCTTTTCATTTTGGTGGCAGTAGTGGATAAAAGTGTTAGAACAATAGTGTTTGTTTATCTCTAAGTCTAAAGATAAGTTCAGACTAGACTAATATTTGACATGAAATATTTCATCGTGTTTTCCCACAATGTTTGCAACTAAATACAGAGTTATGATCAAACAAAAAACTACAATAAATTTATTTGATATCAATTATGAAATTAATTTATATGAAAATCTTATTTTTTATTTTACGTTTATCGATCTAGAATAATTTTCAAAAAAAATTCCGGAATATGGTGATGTCAAGTAGGGTTGTCATTCGAACATAAAATAATCGATTACTTGATGAACAATTTTTCATTCTTTTCGAATGAACGATATTTTTAAATTTAGAATAAAAAATTTTTCGATAAATTTTTAATGATTTATCGAATAATTTTTCAAAACTAGTTTCTGTTAAATTGAAATTATAAATTTAAAAAGTTTTGTTTAGTTGGAAAACGCCGTCGAAAATTATTGAAAATTTCATTAGGATATAAAATTTGTAAACCACGTGTTAATAGATTTCGAGTTAAAGCCTACATTATTATTTGGAAAAAATAGAAGAGCTTTTCTAAAGATTTAATAATCACACGGCTTAAAGGTAGAATAAACAGGAGACGTATAAGTTATTCCTAAATTCTGGAAATTTTCCAGCGCATTTTATTATCTTTAATATTCAACGAAAAGTGAAACAGAAGTACTAGTATATGCAAATGCTTTATTTTTGAGATTTTTTCATTTATTATTTACTTTAAAAGTTTTTTTAGTGACTCAAGTGATGTGGAAATAACAGAAAGTTCTGAAATGTATGACAATGGTTTGTTAACTGAACTAAATCAATAAATAATTAAAATTTAAAAAATTGATTTTAACAATATTGGTGATCATTGACCTTATTTATTAAAATCTAAAAAGAACAGCAAAACTAGATTTGCTTTTAATGCTATTATTAATTATATTCCTTATGAATGATTATTTTAAAAGAAATTTAATTTCATTATATAATTTATAAAAAAAATATATAAAAAATACTAGTTTTTGCATTTTTTAAACTTGTAATTAATTATTCGAACAATATATTTTATTCTGTTTTCCTTCGATTAATCGAAGAAAATTTAAATTTTATTCGATCACACGAATAATTAAAAAGATTATAAAATTTTATTCGATCAACTTCAATGTCGAATAACTGACAACCCTAATGTCGAGGTAATTTCTGTAGCTTTATTATTTAATATAAAGTGAAAATGCTTTTTATTTAAGACAGATTTTTATAAAATTTTTATTTAGTTTAATTTTTAGATAATAAATGAAAATTACTAACTATTATTAATTTATCAATTGCAAAATTTATAATGTAGATTAATGAAACTTAATAAAAATGTGACCAGACAAATTCTTCTGCTCTCGACCGGGTGTCTACAATTATATAACTAACTGGGTTTACAAATTTTTTTCTACAACTAACTATTGGGGTGCAATATGAGCTACTCTATTGACTAAATACAATCCGACGAGAAAAATTCTCGGTTTTGTCCACAAAATGCAATCTGATGAAATAAATGCTTCGGCACTCACTCGAATAGCTAGGATCGTATATTCTATACACTAAATACAATCTAACGAAATAAATTCTTCGACTCTCGGTCGACTAACTACAATGTTCGGCCTCCAAATACAATCTAATGATATAAATTATTCGTCTCTCAATTGGTTAACTACGACTATATTACTATAAAATTACGACTATATTACTATAAATTCTTCGGCTCTTGGTCGGCTAACATTTTCGGTTACGGTTTGGTAAAAAGAACTTAGGTCGTGTCTAGTGATACTTTGATCCCTAAGAACAAAGTATAACATGATCGGTACTTCGGTTCTTGTTCAAATGTATCATCTATTTATCTTAAAATTTACATAAACTAAATGAGAATTATAAAGTTCCCTTATTGCATTGTAACTACTATAGTAGTTACAGCATATGTTAATATGTTGGTGGTGTAGTATTTGAAGCTACACGTTACATCTTTTAGTGAGTTAGTAAAATACAACAATATTTATGTTTAAACAAATATTTTTAGAATTACAAAATGAATAAAATTGTATTTGAAAATTTTCATAAATAAACTAAAAGTTAAATAAAAAAAGTTTTGTGAAGCATGAAGCAAATTTAAAAGTATTTTGTGCGTATGTTTAATTTTATTCTACAAAGCTGTCATAATTATATAATGTAAATAGGGTAGATTTTGTTTTGTTTTTTTTTTTTTTTTTGAAATCTAGTTCAAACGAGATTTCCAGAGTAAGTGTAAATTTTGTATTAAGACAAATATTTTTGTTTAACAAAAAATCAGCTGTTTTATTGTTTGGTTTGTAAAAATATTTGTTGTTCACATTAGGCAAATCAAATTTTTGCAAAAATCGTCAAATATTAATCTAATGTGAAATTAGATAATATTCTGAAAAGTTTATGTAGTTTTAAATATCCAAATTCCAAAAAAAAACTGCGGCTCTTGTCATCAAATCTAATAGTACATTAATTTAGTTATTTACATCGTTAAAATCCCTCTTTAAACACATTTACACCATTTAAATTCATTTCTCTTGTCTTTTTCCACCAAGACAAACAAATTCATTAACAGTTTTACGCCATTACTTTATTTACACCGTGTTCGCAAACAATCACCCTTATATTTGTATAATTCTCTGCAATTTCAAATATAAAAAATGAAAATACCATATTTAATATAAAATAACCTACAATTGCTGTGTCTTGGACTAGACATTTTCCAAAATAAAATAAACCTACCGTTATAAAAACTCAACCAAAAGATATTTTTAAATATTTTTTTTTTCATTTCGTTCCCTCATTTGTTTATCTTTGTATCCTAGCAGCCCACTTAAGCTCTCTAGTCTAAAGGTGCAAAATATTTGCCAGTTAGTTAATGCCGTTGGTCTGTCTTACGGTTGTTCGTTCGTTTGTTTCTTGGGTCGCGGGTGTCTTTCTAGCAATCATTAGACATTTCCGGTGCTTGTGAAGCTGTGTATGTGTGCATTTTATTCCACAAGACCCTTAGCTTCAACAACTAAAAGTTTGTTTATTGTGTATTTTTTTCTTTTTGTGCCCAGTTAAAGGTAATTTAACTTTGAGTCTCTTCAGAGATACCCACCATGCACTGACAATCAAGTAGAGAGATAGATATCTATACATACAAGTAAATATGTGTTTAAGGAGCAGAGATGTAAAACGAAAATTTAAAAATTTATCAAGAGAATTGTAAAAAAGTACTTCTTAGGCAATAATTAGGTAATATCTACTCCAGAAGTTGTTTGAATATAAAGTAGATTACTACTGCAATGCAAGTGGAAAAATCTTAGTAAATTTCTGGATGCCAGAATTCTTTAGATTTTTCGGGAAGTCTTCTATGGAGTTTTTTTTAAAATTCTTTCATAATTTTTCTTTACTAAACCTATTCTGAAGGGTATTTAATATAATATTCAAAAAATTGTTAAAAAATATTCGCAATTTTTCTTTTCATTCACTAAAAAGTTGTTCATCGTAGAAATTTGATCAAAAAAAAAAAATTAAAACTTTCTTATATAAATTTTCCTGTTTACTTTTTTTTGTACTGAAGTGTACCATAAGATTCCTCACCGACGCATACGTATATGAACTTCCTTTTGGTTGACTAAGTATTTATTTGCAATGTTTTGTTTATATGTATGTATGATGTTTAATTTCTTTGTTTGTCTCTTGTTTTATTTTCAATTGTTGGGTATTCATTCATTAATTTATGTTTTTATATCAAAACACGAACGAATCTCCCTATTCAATTCCATTTCTAAACTCACTCACGGTCTTTGACAACTCTCAAAACGAACCTTTTACATGCCCATAAAATATTTATGTAGATATATGTGTGTGTATAGGCATGTGGAGGAACTTGTCGTTCTTTTTATTTTATGAATAACTTACATTTTATATAAAGGTATGTTGAAGGGTTCCACGACTGGATGTACAAGTTTAAATGAATGTCTTTTGCCATGAGAATTATATTATGAATTCTTAAAGTTGAAGTTGATAAAGTGCCATCCACAATGTACTTCGTTAACTGCAATAAGTAAGTAACTAAGTTGTATAACTTTAGGTCGAGGCAAATACATACTGGGAACTTGCCTTTCAGGAATTTATGGGAAGGAAGGGAAAAATGCTAAAATAAAATATGTGAGATATTTCGAATCTGAATGAATCGAAGCAATCAAAAGAATGCTTTTTTAAAAATTTTTTGGGATTTGGGTAGTTATTTTTATTCTTCTGATAATTTTTTACATTAAATATTTTTATTCTTCTGATAATTTTTTACATTAAATATAATTTTTTGCATATAGTTCAAGAATAATAACTCAAAAAACGAGATCTTTGAGATTTTTAAAATTGTCTTTAATTTTAAATTGGATAGGATGGGAGAGTAATATAGGCAATTTATTTTTTAAAGGAATGAAAATATGTTTGCACCCATCCACATGTTTAAATTGTTTACGAAAATATTTTTTTTTAGGTAAAATATTGCTATTTGCTATTTTTAGGTATTTATTTCGTTCTATTAATTATAGAATACCTTATAAAAATAAACATTTTAATCAAATTATTGCAAAAATTACTTATAATTTTATAAATTTATTATCTTTTTAACACACTCTTATACAAGTATTAATGACATCATGACTACCACATTTCTGATTAATTTGTAACAAATACAGTCATATACACTAAATACCCTGCAGTTCTGTTACTGGCTATACATATATACTTACTATGCTTCCAGGTCCATTATGATCTGTTCAATGCCGTCAGTTTCAGTTCCGCCCAGATTATTCCTGGTTATCTTGTTTCACCTCCGATTTCTTTCTTTCCAAGTGTAAGTCGGTCTTGTGGATTTCATTCAATTGTCATCTTAGCTACGTCTCCGTGGGTTTGTCTCAAAATATGGATAATCCAACACCACTTGCGATTTGTGATTTCAACACGGATTGCCATTTTTCCTGCTATTTCTCATACGTCCCCGTTTGGGATAATATCGGCCAGAATAAACATGGTGAAGTCTTTGGTCCCTTCCATCAATTATTTCGACTGGAATTCTTTTACACTGCAGTATCTGCCAATGGTATCAATAGCCTCAGTGAATTCGCTTAATATGTATATAGTAAGAATTACGAAATGAATTCCTGAGAAAATCTTATTTTTTATTTTGTTTTTATCGATTTAAAATAACTTTCGGAGAGAATTTCGGATTATGTGGACGTCAAGGTAATTTCTGTAGCGTTTTTATTAATATAAAATGAAAATGCTGTTTATTTAATAATTTACAAAATTTTCAATAAAGTAAAATATTTAGATAATAAATGAAAAATATTAATTATTATTAATTTATCAATTGCAAAATTCATAATGTAGATTAATGAAACTTAGTTTAGAAATTGGATTTATACTATAATACGTATATTGTTTACGCGTACAATGCATGATTAGAGGTCCATTAAACCAGTTTGTTCATAATGAAGTTGAGAAGACAGTGAGAAGGATAATTGCATCAAAGCACAATATATTTCTTTAAAAACTCGACAAAAGTATGATATTTAAGTTAAAATTTATCAAATATAATTATTACAATGAAGAAATTCAATTGGCCTACACCACTGTGTATGTTCATCAAAATTCGTGGAGGGGTATTATATTAGATATGTGGACAATTGTGGACCGATACTTTTACTAAGTGTAAAATTAAATATACGAATATTACGTTAATTACAAGAATATTACGTTAATACTAACATTTATATGAATTTACGCACTTTAGGTTGATTCCCGAAAAAGGGAGCTATGGTAAATTATGGAGCGATCCTCATAAAATTTGTCAGTATGATTTCTACTTATACAAAACTTATTTGTGTCGAATATAAACCTGATACTGACGTATGTACTGATTTATGCACGTTAAAGTGATTTTCGGAAGAGGGGTTTATATGGGACCTATGGTAAATTATGAACCTACCTTCATGAAATGCGCCATATGGATTTATATTTGTACAAAACTTATTTGTGCCAAATTTTATTAAAATATTGCTATATTTAAGATAATTATGATCGTTAAACCCCTATTCCGTGAGGACATTTGTAAGGGGGCTAGGTGAAATAATGTGTCGTAACCAATTTTAATAGGCTTCGTGGTTATTATTTTTGTTAAATTTTCTCAGTATATCTTTAAAATTGCGACCTGTACTTTGTTCACAATATATATATATATATATAAATGTAAAATACATTTACATTTGAAATGTAAAAATACATTTACACTTGCAAAAAACTCTTTAATGCAAAAAAATCGTAATTTGGCATATAATAACGGAAAAAAGGCTCAAATTATAGCAACCTCTAAATATTACCCGATTTCTCCAATTTTTGGTATACACATTTGTTTTGAATGTAACAGGGGCGGCTTTGTGGGGCCCTAAAAAATAACGTTTGCAAATCCCATGTATTTTTGGACCAGTCTAATGTATATATATATATATACGTAGTGGAACGATTTTTCCCGAAGTGTTCCTTCGCTACTTTGTGCAGATCTCTAGTCCCATGTGCATTAATTTTTCGATTGAAGGCCTCGACAAGGATTGCGTTAAACGTCTATAGATGGACCATTTTTTGAGTTTTGCAACCACTATATGGGCAGCTCTTGCTGTCCATATTTTAAGTTCACACTTGAAAGTGATGATCAGGGCAATAACAAATATGTTCTAAAAAAAAATATTTTATACGCTTTAAATATACAGTAAAAAAAAAAACGAAAAATATGCTCTGAAAACACGAAAATATGCATTTAAAAAAACAAACAACTTTTATAATTTTTTTTTTTTATTATTATTTTTTTTTTCATTTTAGATAATAAGGCAAAACTAAAATTTATCAACTGTGTTGAAATTTGATTTCCCATTTTTTATTATTTCAAATGAAAATGTCATTAATCTTCAATTTACTTACCCATCTAACTCTAGACACTATTATTAGTTGAAAAATTATAAAAATTATTATATCGTCACCAATGATGCAAAAGGTCGGAACCAGTGAAAAATCAAATTTTTTTACTGGATTATAATGTACTGACCCAAACTACATCTACAAAAAAAAAAAAAAAAAAAAAAAAAAAAAATCATGTTCATATCTACAGAAATTACATCAATGTTAACAAAATTCAAAAGGCCGTAACATCAACATCAAAACGAAACAGTCGTAAAATATGTTCCATTTAAGAAAAATATTTGTTTGAAGAGTATTTTGTGCTTTACCAATTTTTGCTAAAAATTGTGACTACGGCCTTTTGGACTTTCATAATGTTTTTTGCTTCTGTTGTAAAAACTTAAAAAGTATAGTTACGGTATTTTCATTTTAGGTGACGATATGCTTTCATTAAAAATACGTCCTCTATAAAACATGTAAAAAATTACCTTAATGAAAATCAAACAAAAATGGCTTAAACAAGATCAATTAATATGATTCTAAATCTTAAATCTTGTTGCTATATGTCAAGCTATCCATTAAAGTTAATTTTAAATACCAAAATTTTTGCGTTTATTCTTTTTTAATAAAATTAATTTGAAGAACATCCCATGATGTAAAAAAAAAATATCTTAAAAATGTCAAAATATACGCTACAAAATGCACTAGAAATCGATAAATGAAAAAATATGCCTTTAAGGGTAAAATATGCACTTATAAGTCGATGTCAAAATACTTTATTTGCTCTGAGACGTATAAATATTTTATTAATAGTTTCATTCAACGTCCTGAAATTGCATATTTGAGGTTTCCGTGGTGATGATGTTTTTTTACAGTAATATATTGAAAAAAGGTAAATTTCATCTACAGTCACCAGAACTGTAAGGAAAACACACGCAATTTTACACACACTCCCATAAAAACGTGTAAGTTTTCATAAGCTTATCAATCCCAACATTGACTTTTTTGCTTTTATTATCATTGCAAAGCCCTTGCTCAATCAATATTACCTTTATTCACCCATCTCTTACTCTCTCATTAACTTGTTGTTTTTATTATCATAACAGTTGTTTTGTTTGCGTTTTTTCGATTATTTTTGTTTTGCTTCTCTTTTGTATTTTATTTCATAATTTTATACAAAAATATAAATAATAATGTTAATAACTTTTGCTTAAATAATAGCGTTTTTATTTTGAATCATTTTTATGCTTGACTTTTTTCGTTTATTTATTTTTTGTTTTCAGTTTTTCGAACGGCTTTTTCACTATTATCGGGGTCTTATCTATTAATGTTATTAAATCAATAACGACATAAAAAAAGATCACAAAGTCAATATGTTAAATTAATGAAAAACCCAGAAATATACATATTATTTCATTGTTAAAATGTGCAAAATATTAAAACAATAAACAATAACACTGGTCGGAAAAAAGTTTGTTTGTGAACTAGGTGGAATTTGTCCTGCTAAGCAGGAATCTGCTTTCAGTTTTTTGTCCATCAGGTCGTGATTTAATAAGGCGAATACACGAGTATATTTTACCACAACTTGAGAACGGGTTGTCCGATTTATACAAAAGATAATGACGAAAACTATTTTTAAGTCACTTTCAAATTATTTTTTTATCTACCTAACAGTCTCGGAGTTATTCAAAAATTAGTGTCGGAAAAAATACAATTTTTGATGAAAAATTAAATAATTTTTTTCCTAAAATTTTCTTTTAAGAAATAAAATCGGCAAAAATATGTAGTTTTTAATTCTTTATCATAAAGTTTGTAATATTGTGAATAATATAAGCAATATATTCTTAAAATTGATGTACAGATCTTGATTTCA
The DNA here is from genome assembly GCA_932274085.1 of Protocalliphora azurea. Classification (NCBI taxonomy): domain Eukaryota; kingdom Metazoa; phylum Arthropoda; class Insecta; order Diptera; family Calliphoridae; genus Protocalliphora; species Protocalliphora azurea. The sequence continues at coordinate 115,653,734 of OW026523.1, forward strand.
TTCACAATTAAGTAGACACTCGGTGGGCACAAAATTATTTTTTAATTTTTAAACAAAAATAGGTGAATTAAATGGAATTTGACATGCTAAATCTGCTTTCACATTTTTTCTATCACGTATTCATTTTTTATGTGCATGACTAATATGAGCCCCTTTTTATGCAATCACATTTGTATAACTCGGGAACGGTTTGTAGATAATTAAAATTTATCTTCAAGTTATCTTATCTTCGGAGTTACTCGGAAATTAGTGAGGAAAAAAATATAAACCTTTAATAAAAACTTGGAAGAATTTTGGTCATTAACTTCGAAAATATTGAACAGATAAAAAATAATGTTAACATAATTTGAAAGTAATTTTTGTATGCGTCTTTTGGTTTCAATTGTCTAAATCGTGAAACCCGTTCTCGAGTTATAGTAAAATATACACGTGTTATTGCCTTAGAAAAAATCTGAAAGCAATTCGAGTTTAGCTCGTCAAATTCCATTTAGTCCACCTATTTTTATTTAAATATTTTGTTTTTTTTTTTGCCCACCATTGTATCTCCATTTAATTGTAAGTATTCATGGGTATTTTCACTTAACTGTGAATAAAATCAAGATTTGTATATCAATTTTGATAATATAGGACTTAATTTTTTATGGAAAAGATAAAAATTTTTTTTGCCGTTTTCACTTTTTAAACGAATTTTTAAGAACAAAAATCTTCAATTTTGCAAGAAAAAATTTTTTTCGGATACTATTTTCTAAATAACGAAAATATTGAGTAAATAAAAAATGATATTAAAAAGGCTTGAAGAGAAGACATGGCGAAATTTTAGAGGTGCCCATAAAAAAAAGTGTACAATTTAAAGCAGTTTCGTATTTGGCACATCAAAATCCGTATGGTTGAACTATTCGTCTTCAAGGGCAGATTTTTTTGCAGCCCAGTGTCATCAATCATTAAAACTGTTGCAATTTAATATATATATATATGTATATATAAAATAAAGATTCAAAAATATTAAAAATATTGGAATTACTTACTTATTCCTAGAATATCAAAAATTTATTAATGGACAATTTATATTAAAAATATTATAAAATATACATAGCTAAAAGCCGTAATTGCAAAAAAAACCCCGTTTTCTTCATGTAAAATTGTGAGTGTTAGTATAATGTGTAAATTATTTAATGGCATTCAAATCACCTGCTGAATATTTTCATTAAAATACTAAATTTGGGTAAAATGACAGCTGATGAGAAATTTGTTTTGTATTCAAATTATAAGTGCATTTCAATTTTTTCTCTTCAATTGCATTGTATTTAGGACACACATTTTGCCGATTTAGTAATATATATTTTTTGGATTTTTTTATCTATCTAAAATATTGATTTTTTTTTAACAATTGGAGCTATTTTCAAAACTTTCTTAAAATAAATAATTGCCACAGTACTGTATTCGTGTAACTCAAGGTTTGTCATTATTTTTTAAACGCGTTGTATCAGTCGTGTTATTAAAAAATCACATAAATGAAGTAACGCGTACATCGAGGGTTACCTGTGTTTTTTAATTGGTAATTTTATAATAATAAAGTTTTACATTATTTCCATAATTTAGATTTTTAAAAACTTTAAAAACATAATTTAGTAATTTAAACTAGTTTACTTGTTAAGGGCATAGTTTAACATGGATATGGAACACTGTTGTCAAAAACCTAAGTCAGTTGGCAAAAAAACCTAAGTCTAAGAATGTGTTAGTAAAAAAATTACTTGAAAATAAAAACAATTCTAGTACGTGTGCCTTTTTTGAAAAAAAAAATTTTTTTTGAGCTTCATATATAAGTTAATATATGGTTAAGGGCTTTCTGCTTTTAAATCAAACAATTTCCCATATTACAATTTTATTTTAAGGCATATTTAATTGAATGTTTTTTTTTTTGACTCTCTTTCATTTAACACACTCGTTCAATCATATCAGGTGACATTTTATGAAATTTCTTGTCAACGCCATTTTTATGCATATTATAAAATGACAATGACAACAACAATAGAGAAAGAGAGAAAAAAAGCAAATTTCAAATTAATTTAATAGCTAAAGGAAAGTTGCAAACAAAAAGCAAAAAAAAGTAACAACAAAATACATAAACCTAGAACACATCTGCAGCACTCTGACGATTATTAAGTAAATTAGTGAATACAAATACTCTATACATAATTGTATGAATGTGAGTGTGTATAGTTAAGGATTAATTAAAAAGATTAAATACAATTTTCGTAATTAAATTGTTACTTGAATATTTACATATGTGTGTAATACTAGACTAGTACAAAATTGTGTGGAGAGAAAAAAAACTTAAAGCTTTAGTCAGGAAGTCTGACTTCGAATAGTTTACTTTATTATAGAAGTACTTTATTAAAGCTCTTTTTAAGTTTAGAATCTTTTAATCTTTTAAGGAACTTTTTCACACTTAGTTTTACATTTTTTTTCAACTCGCTTACTATGAGAAATGGTTCAAAAAGGCTAAGTTTCTTTTATAAAAAATCCATTATTAATTCTTGCTGAGTACAGATTGTTTCATTATTTTAATTTTAAATGAAACACTTAAAATATAATTGAAAATCGGAATCAGAAAGAACATTCTCTGGCATTTAGTTTTTGAAGATAATTTCATTCAAATGTCCGCGACTACGCAGTAAGTGGTCCATTCGGAAGGTTTCGCGAATTATGCGTTGGTTTCGAAGTCTTGAATCGTAACTGGCACCCTCTAGTGGGTGTAGACCCGTTAAAAATCGATTCGATGACGTGAACGCGGCCAAAAATGAAAACAGTTACATATTAAATTTTGGAAAAGTGGTAATGTGAATGTAAAATTTATAGGTCACATTTGATTTACCGTTATTTTGAATGTAATCAATTGGAAAAGTTCCTAATAGGTAATAATTTCAAACTTTAATGGACAATTAAAAAAAAAAAAAACAAAAAAACAAAAAAGACTTTTTTATACTTTAAGGAATTCATTTCACAAGCATCTGGATTTAATAGGCATATAGTAAGGTTTTTGTATATATTTATGTTTATATTCTGGATTTATGTACTTATTTTAATCTCCCTATAGATTTAATATGATTTAATCTAATATTATATAAAAACTAGACTACAAGATATACCGAATTGATGGGTCCTTTCTTCAAATTTGGTCACTAAATATAAATATAATAAATATATACTAATTTGTTATTCACTTTAACAGATTTTTCAATTATATTATACATTTTTTCTCATTATTTACAGAAATATTTTTGAACCTGAGACTAAGAGCTCAAAATCATTTAGTATTATTTTAAAATATAATTCTAGACTCTCTTTAAATAACATTTCACATAACAAAGCCGATCTATTTGAGAGCAAGTCCAATTTGGGATTCAAATATACAAAAGACTATCATTGGATCGGATTTCTTATTATTGATGTAAAAAAAACGGACTGATTGATGCTAAGACGAAACTAAGTTTAAAAGGTATTCTTGTAATGATGTGAACATTAGCACCATCGTCTCTATTCTACTCGTTTGTTATGGAATATAATGATTTGTCAAAAATTAATTTTCTTTCTTAAGTAAAACATTCAGTTCAACATTAAATAGAAAATACAAATGCTCCTCCAGTATTTTGCCAACCTAGATGTCTTTCACCTGAAAAGAATTCAACGAAATGGTTCGTCTTGAATAGTGTATTAAAAAAAACAGACATCGAATTATTCGAAAAATTGCTTAAAAACCGATTTCGAATACGGTTTTACTTAAAAAAAAAAAACAGTTAACAGGTTTTTACTAGAAATATTAATATTTTTTAAGTGTTTATTATTTTTACTAAAGAAAGTACACTTATAGCACATGTCATTTGTAATGAAAAATACGCTCTTGTGCAGCTATAGGATTATGCTCAAATTTGTATTTTTTGAACTATTTACTGAAGTTTACCTTATTTTGGGTGAGGGAAATTTTCTCATTTTTTTTCTGTGCTTCAAATGAAGCAAACTGTTAGTTATCTGTCTGTTTCTGATAATCTGAAGAATTTTGGCATCGTTATAGTACATTTTTGCACATTTTCATTATTTTAGAGCATATTTCAGCAACTTCTGCGTATTTGTGCATATTTTTCACTTAAGAGAAAAAATAGCATATTTTTCACCCAATTTAAATTTTTACATAATTTGTCATTAATGAAATTTTTGTTTTACTGTCACATACGTTTTTCGAATCTGATTATCTTATAATTTGCTTCCTATAAATTGATAGAAACGTTGTAATTTACTGCTATGTACTAGCTTTAAATATTCGTAAGTGCAAAAAGAAAACATTTTTAGCAATTACTAATAAAAATTAAGTTAGCATGAATAGTTTAAAATTTAAACAGAAAAAATAATATTTTAAGAGTTTATTTTTTTTTTAATTTTAAGGCTATATTTTCCGATTTTAAGAGCATTTTTAATGCCTTCTTTGGATCATATTTTTGGTTGCCCTACTTATAACAAACGTCAAGACTAAAATTGATTTTACCTAGATTTTGTTAATAATTAGCTTAAATAAACTAAAAAAATCTCAGTTATCAGTACGTCTGGTATTGCTCGAATCATAAATTAGAAGTTTTAAACAACTAAACATAAAAAGCATTATCGGATAACAATGTAAATAAGAAATATTTTTAAATAATTTAGGACCTGATTCAGTACAAGAAAATTGTTTACAAGTTTGTAAGAAAATTACTCAAAAACCACTTGATAAAATTTGTAATTATCTACAAATTTTATTTTCAAACAGTTTGATTGTTTTTATGAATCGGGCCCTAAATAAGATTCAGTGAGCAAATGTTAAAAATGGCAAAATGGGTTGCTAGAGAAAAAAAAAATAAAAGAAAGAACATTTCATAAAAAAACGGTTAACCCACAGAAAAAAATCAGCTTGTCGAATAGTGTAAAAACAAAAATTATTGGAAACGAGTCGATTTTTTTTTAAACAACAACCGATAGGTAATTTTGAGTTCCCACGAATGAAATTTGGTTTGTGCAATGCTGCATAAACCTTTCAACGCTTTATGCATAAGCTTGCAGCAGAATTGAATTACTTATACGGTTATATCGATGACTTGCTAATGTCTTCAGAAGCATTTGAGAATTTTATTTCAAAGGCTGCATCAATATGGTCTTATCATTTAGAGTTTCACAACTTGAATTCCTTGGTTATTTGGTAACGAATAAAGGGCTAAAACCACTTTACAGTCGTGTTGAAGCTACTTTGCGGTATAAACTAAAAAAACTGTCAAAGAGTTCAAGTGTTTTCTAGATATAGTTAACTTCTATTGTCGTTTCATACCCTACTCCGAAAATTGTCAAGCATTATTACTTTGTAAGACTTTCCAGTTGACTTTCAGTATTGTGAAGTCTGCTTATGAGACTTTCTGCTGTTGTCGAAATTGAATTGATTTCTCTGTCTGATCAATCACAAATTTTATCTGCCATTGTAGCTAGTTTTTCTAAGCGGTCTTCACTGGCAGACAATATAACTTTCATTTGCCATGATAGTCGCTGCATCGAAAGTTTTCTTAAAATATCATCCAATATTTCATCTTAAGCTATGGAACGCATTTGACTTATGGCTTTCTATCCGCTAGTTTGATTTCTGTCAAAAGCTTCTTGAGACGTTTTTCCTTGGGATCGGAAAAGGAACTGATGAGTTTTGCCTTCAATGTTTCATACATGTACGCTGCTGGATGGTTCATGATTATGTCGTGCACTTTCCCAAGAAGGTTGCTCTCTATTGATGCCACAATTGTGTGAAACTTCATAGCGTCGTAAGTAACATTAGCCATTATGAATTGTGACTGGATTTGCTTAAACCGTAGCAAAGGGTAAGAGTGTCAAAATTATGGTTCTTTTACAACAACTCTTAAAATTTCCATTTGCGGGGCATTTGATGTTAAAGACGATGTTAACATCCTTTATTGTATGTTGAAAAATGCGGCGTCACCAATTTGTAGTTATAATGTATTATATGAAAAACCAACAGTAAATTTATTTATTTTTTACAAAAAGTTTTTTCTTATACAAAATTCAAATTCTAATTAAAATCTTATTTTTTCGTTTTTACTTCAAAAGCTATAAAAATTTGTTTTTTTTTTTAAATATATTCTGAAATATTTTATTATTGGAGAAGTGTTTTTTCTAAACTGCTTCTTTTACAATCACCACAAGCGTTTGGAGCGCTTAGAGAAACCAGAGACGTTAACCAGCAAGTGGCTTGAAGAACCATAAACAAGTTGCAATCAGTTCTAAATAAGATTACTTCTTTTCGCTAATAAAGATATTGTTTTCATGCAATTTTCTACAATAATTTTGGAGCAGTAGTTCTCACTAGTGTCTGATTAAGTGGCTGGCTCCATTTAATATTTTTTAGTTCTTTTCTCACTTTTCTGTCCCTATGTAATCTAAGTTTAAAGTTTCAATTCATCTGTCTAGTTTTTGTTAGGGCAATCAGTCAAAGAGAGAAAAGACTAGATAAATCACTAGTTCGAGAATCAAAACCATTACACATTTGTTTATGCGTACGTTTCTGTTTGTGGCACGCAACCACTTATGTACATATAAAGCTGTATTTAAATTTTTATTAAAACATGACATTAATTAGTTAACAAAAAAAAAAAAATAATAAATAAAAAAATAAAAAAAGAAACGTACAACAAATTTTACTCCTCTACAAATTTTTCTGTATGTTTATAAATTAGGTCAATTTTGTTTTTCAGTGGTTATTTTATTTTTTTATTATATATATTTTTTTTTTTTTTGTGTTTTATAGAACAAACTGAAAGTAGTTTTTTTTTCTGTTTTTTGTTTTGCAAATCATTAAAATATTTGTGTTAATTGAAAAACATAATTATCCTATTGAGACCATTGTTGTATTATTAAAAGTCATAAAATGTATGAATTAAATACGTTTAGTAATTGTTTATTTCTTGTTTTTTTTTTTTTTTCTTTTTATTCTCTCTTACTCTCCTTTTTATCAATCTCTATTAAATGAAATAATTTTGTTATTGTACAAAAAGTATTTTGTTTAACACATTTTGTATTGTAGTTGTTTTAGTGACAACGACAAAAAACAGTAACAACAAAAATTAAATACTCAAAAGGTACAAGTCATTTTTGTGGTACTATTTTTTGTTTACAAGTACATAGTTGTGGTTGTGTAAGCCAATTTTCATAAAATATTTAATATGAATTATTCAGCCCTATTTCAAAGAGTGACGCACTTTTTCCTGGTTAGAATGGTTAGAGTTGATTTTGTGTAATACACTTAAATGAGTCTTTTGTTCCATACACTCACATATATTGGAATATTACGAAATTTCCCTGAGGACTCATAAGGTAGGTATCTAAAAAAACAAAAACTGTAAAAATGTTGCCCATTCCTTAAACCTTACTGAAATTGTCAGATACCTGATAGCAAAACTTAGTTGGTTTTAGTTGTAAGACTCTTGCTATAGATTATATACAATCAGCCTATTTTTTGTAAGTTGTTAAGCTTAAAAAGGAAAGTAAATTCTTAACGACTGTTCGCAATCCAAGGATTTTTCAACTCTATTCACATTATAGACGAAAGGTCCACTAATAACTAAATTTAAGTTTGATGAAAGTTTCTAATAACATTCACTATGGTCCACTCTCTTTGTTGATCTACAGCAGGTCAGATTTTTCTCATTCAGCGTAAATGAGCCAATGATGATTACATAAGGAATTAAAAGGTTGAAAATAATTGATAGCTGTTCAAGCGTATATTAAGACTATACGGAATGAATTTGTAAGTGTAAAAATTCAAACATAATGACGGGACAAAATATTAATATGACAATTTTCAGGTTAGCTTAAATTTTCTATATAAATTTAATTTCGACTAGATCATATCTGTTGTGCTTCGCTATCCCTGTCATACTATAATAAAAAAAGTTTAGTCTGAATAAAGTTATTTTTGGTATGCAAAATTTTTTAGAAAATGCAATCCGAAACCACAAACTCTTTAAGACAAAAGGGCGAATTAAACTCATAAGTAATTGTAACAACTCTCTTTCCATAGTTTTCCCCGATTTGGCATTTTTTAGCATTTATTGCTTTTTGGCTTTTTTCCATTTAAATTTTTTCTTTTTGGTGCTTTTTTAGTTCTGGTGATTTTTTCCGTTTAGATGATTATTTTCATTTTTACGATTTTTTTATTTTTGCTTTGTTTTTGTCGACTTTTTTATTTAAGCGATTTTGTTATGTTGCCATTTTAACGATTTTTTATTCTGTTATTTTTTGCTTTAGCGGTGTTTTATTTTGTTTTGGCAATTTTTTTCATTTTCACGATTTTTTTTTCATTTTTTTCGTTTTGACGACTTTTTTATTTTTGCGATCTTTTTTATTTTAGCATTTTTTTCCTATTGCCAACTTCTTTTGTTTTGGTGATTTCTTTTATTTTGCTATCTATTAGCAATAAACTATCAATAACAATGAGATAATAACTTTTATATTCCTTCGAAAAAAGTAAAAATCATATAATAACTTGTATTTATTCTCGAAAAATAAAAATCACCAAGTAAATGCTATTTCGGCTCAAAAAATTTAAAAGTAAAAATATCATCGTCTGACTTATGATAAAAGTTATATGAGATAAATACTAACTCAAGAGTGGCACTGCTTTAAGTTGAGAGAGTTGTTAGAGAGACATAAGAAATAAAATAAAGAATAGTTTAATGATTTGAGACGCTCTTTTGGTTCAGGCTTATACGCATAAATGTGAGTTTTTTATATGTATTAGTAGCAACTTTTACTGCTTATAACTTCTAATAAAAATATCTTGATAAATGCACATCTATGAGAAAATACTTTTTTATGGTACATATTTTATTAAAATATATGTGAGCTTAAAAGGTATAAAAAAAAATGTATTGTCATTGAACTTCCATTACACTTATCAAGTGTTTATAAAGCTGATAAAGAATGCTGTGGCACAGTAATATAATCCGATGTCTAATTACAGTTCATAAGATGTGCTATGGTACCGCCAAACGCAGACATAAAATGCAGTTCACGACTATAACGTGTTTATGGTCCTTCGAAGCGGATGCTGCTTGACGATGCTGCAACCACATCTATAACTTCAGCATTGACGACGATAATTTTCATCTGGTCCAAATTCCTGATGCTGCAAATTGGGCTTATTAAAATTCGATAAGTCATGTTTAAGTTTCAACGAAACCCAAGTAGAGAAGACACCATGTTTGCAAACTCTACTTTGGTACCGGCAAACACAGACAAGAAGGGAAATTAACAATTGCAATTTGTTTATTAAGATATTGGGAAAATAAATTTTATAGTAATAAATATTTACACCCGTATTCACAAACTAATTTTAAATTTAAAATACCTTTGGAACAAAATTTCAATGAAAAATTTGTTTTAAAAGGCATTTTAAATTTAAAAGTTGTTTGTGAATACGGGTGTTAGTTATTAAATATTGGATTCAAACAATAAGAGATTAATTGCTTTGATGAATTCATAATCAAAAGTAGTTGTTTTATACTTATTATATAAATAATTTATAATAATTATTTATAAATTATTATATTATTATATAAATAATTTATAATTTTTAATAAATTGAATTATTTTTTTTCTTTTTCTTTCAGGTAAGTGAATCCCTTATTAAATTGTACTAAAAATATAAGGTAAATTTATTTAATTATTACTTTCAAATTCATATAAGTCAAGTAATTTATTTGGCAAACCCAACAATTACTATACAATTTAAAGTTCATCAAATTATAGAAACTGTACTTTTGTTTAAATTTTATTCTTTAAAAATAAAATGTCCGTAATAATACACAGTAATTATATCTACTTACTTTTTAAATTGTAACCTAAATTTATATCTTTAAGTAAACTCCCTTCTTTTATATACGACTAATTGAACATCAATTAAATACTGTGTAAGTTTTAAATAAATTTACATACATTTGATGCTAAATACTACAACATTTAAACGAAACACAAGTGTATTATTAAGAATAAAACACTTACACATCTGTATACATACATCATATGTATAAGTGGACATACAACAATTATTGAATATTGTAAGTCTTGAGTTTTGATGCTTTTGTTAACTTTTCTATAAACATACATATTATATGTTGAATTTTTTTTTTTTTTTTTAATTTTTATGTTTACTTATATTACGTTTATAAAAACCTAAATGAAAAGAATTATTACAGAGTAAAATATAAAAGACAGACAGATAGACAGACGGACATATACACACATGGGAATGAATCATTTATTTAGTTCTTTGAAGTTGTGTGTTTTGAATATGTATGTGTATATGTGTGTGAATGAACCTCAATGGCTCTAAGGCTTATGCACCAGGCTGGCATGGCATCTTTATAAAAAAACATAAATCATTTCTTATAAGTATAAAATAGAATATACTGCATTCACAAATTCAAAAGACCAGAAATACATATAAGCAATTTTTTTTTTATAAATGCAAAAAAAGGAGACCAGAACTAAAGTTAAATATTTTAATTGAACGAGGGCAATAAGTTGAATGACAAATTTGTAATACACAAAGACAGACAACACCCAAGTAGACACAAGCCCAAGTAGATATAAGTACTCGAGCTTAAAAATTGTTTGAGTTAAAAAACAAAAATTTTTTTTATGTAAGATTCACTTTTTAATATTTAAATACTCGACTTGTTAAACGCATGTAAGTTTTACACAAAAAAGTGTCTGTAAAGTGTTTTTTTGTTGCTGCTGTTAAAAAACATTTCCAAATAGTAATTAAGTATTTATGGCACAATGGGAAAAAGTTTTTCTCATTTTTTTCTATTTTAATTTTTATATTGTTTGTGTGTTTAAATATAAGTTGAAAATGTTCAATTCTGTTATAAAATAAAATTTACTCAACTCTATTTTACTTTCACTGCATTCAAAACTCTAACATACACAAACACGCATACTCACACTCACACACTTGCAGAAAAAAAAAACACATACACATGTAGTCTAGCTGTATAGAAAACAAACACGCATAGAGGGAAATGCTATGTATAATTAATAAGAGTATTTTATTATTTTTAATGGCCAAACATGATTTTCCTAAGCCCTACAATATTACAATATTAATGACAAATACGTTATTTATTATACATAAAGGGTGATTCAAGTAGAGATACTTTTTTCAATAGCCTTTTTTTGACAGATCACGTGTGAGTTGTGTGATGCTGTCATGTTATTTTTGTTTAGTATTGTTTGGCACTTCATAATGGAAAGACTTACGACTGAACAACGTTTACAAATCGTTAAACTTTATTACGAAAATTCACGATCTGTGAGGAATGTGTTTCGTGCATTTCATTCAACTTATGGTCAACATAATCGGCCTACTGAGCGTATTATTCATAACACCATTACCCATTTTGAGACCCAGCATTCATTATTGGATAATATTCGATCGAATAGACCACGTCCAGCACCCTGTGAAGAAAATATAGCGGCCGCAGCTGAGAGTGTACACGAAGACCGTGGAGTGTCGTTCGCAGCAACTTGGACTGACGTATGGAACGACTTGGCACATTTTACGTCGAGATCTTAAATTGAAAGCGTACAAAATACAGGGTATGTAAACAAACAATGGGTACGTAAACAAACAAAATTGCTGCATTTGGGACGAATAGCAACCTGAAGAGATTCAAGAACTGCCACTTCATCCAGAAAAAACAAAGGTTTGGTGTGGTTTGTGGGCCGGTGGTATCATCGGTCCATATTTCTTTAAAAATGATGCCGGTGCGAACGTAATCGTCAATGGCGACAGTTATCGTGCCATGATAACCGACTATTTGATGCCTGAACTTGAAGCTCGTGATCTCGGCGACATTTGGTTTCAGCAACACTGCGCCACTTCCCACACATCGCATCAATCAATGGATTTATTGAGAGAACACTTCGGTGAGCACATAATCTCACGTTTTGGGCCGGTCGATTGGCCACAAAATCGTGTGATATCACACCGTTAGACTTTTTCCTGTGGGGATATGTAAAGTCTAAAGTTTATGCGGACAAACCCGCTTCGATTCAGGCCTTGGAGGAAAACATCGCGCTTGTCATTCGCCAGTTACCAGTCGAAATGCTCGAACGAGTCATCGAAAATTGGACTCAACGAATGGACCATCTGCGACGTAGCAACGGCCAACATTTGATAGACATAATCTTGAAAAAGTAAATGCCAAAGAATGGTCTTTCAAATGATAATAAACATTCCCCATTAATCACATTCCAAACAATCAATAATTTACGAGAGATATTATTTTATTTGTCAAAACTAGTTTAAAAGGTGATTATTAAGACTTAAAGAATATTTCAGTGATGGTCTAGAGAGGATAAGATATTCCTGTCTGGCGCTCAATTAAATCTCAATTTTTGATAAACAAAAAGTGAAAATATCAGTAAGCGATTAAAGGACTAATGGTTTGGAGAGTGTTCCGAAGTCCCTAACCAACATAATCAAGGAGATTAAAGTATTCTCTTAAAGGCAAAGTAATAATTTTTCGATTTTATTTTATCGGTGATCTATAATCCATCAAACTTATACATTTCAATTTAAATTTTCAATTGTTTTTTTTTTAAAAGATATTTTAATGTAATAATTTTCTCTAACTTTTTTTAGTTTTTGGAAAAGATTGACAACAGCTATTTTAAAAATTAACTTAAAGTGTTTAGTGACTCCCCCGCAGACGACAGGCGGTTTCGATCATACTTATCCTCCAGGAACTTGATGTAGATTTGTCAATGTACATTTGAGTATACCGAGGAAATGCTTTTTGGAGATTTCAATGTGGGAAGACCTCTTAAATGATGCGTATCTGGAAAAATTTTGTTGAATTCATCTCCAGTTTCTTGTCTGATATATTTTGGCAAAAAAAAGTTTCGAATATTTTTTGAAATAGGTCTCGCATTTTTTAGTTTCTTAAGGAAAAAATTTTCCCCATCGAATTTTGATTTGCATTCTGGTGAAAAAACTACATATTTTATTGTGTAACATAATTACATAATAAAAGAACAAAAGTATGTAATTTCTATACATTTTGCAAAAAAAAAAAAATCTAACTTTTTTTCCTATGTTATACTAAAATCATATCTTATAGACCGAAATTTTTGCGATGTTTTTTATTTTAATATTTTGTTTTCGCTCAAAATGACGAGTTTTTTGATACCCATTTCGAGACAAAACTCAAAACTTTTTTTTTTTTTTGCATAAAATGTACTATGCCCGTGTTTTTCAATCGATATTAGGGATCTGAATCATCTTTTTGCTCAAAAACGAAACTAAGGCTACAAAAAGTAATTTTTTCGGAAAAAATACATTTATTTTTTGTTCATTACTCTGCAATTTATAGATCAATTTCGAAAATATTCAGTACCAAAATTCTTAGGAACTTATAGAGTATATTTGTATTCTCAGTTATTTTAGAATTTCGGAAAGTTGTTTTCAACAAACGGACAGATTGTCATCATTTTTTGGACTCCCCTACCGATAACGGCCCAAAATAATTCTTGTAGGACCCAGAAAAATGTGGTGAAAATAACAAATGCAATTTTTTATTTTGCTATCGTTAAGTGATTATTTTCAAAATAAGTGGTATTTCAAAAATAAAAATATATTTGAAAATATGCAAAAATATACTTTTATACCTAAATATGCTTTTATGCCATAAATGTGTAAAAATATGATTTAAAAGTTGAACATAATGTCTAAATTTTATAAGATACAGAATATGCAATTAAAACTTTTAATACTAAATACTTAAAAGTAAATAAGCTTTTTCATATATATATATATATGCTTTTTTGCTCTAATAATGAGTTACTAAAGTAGCATAAAATTAAACCTGCTATGGCAGACCTTAATCAAGGGTTTAACTATAATAATTGTTTCATTTGAGTGATCAACAGCGAAGCCAGCATATTTAAATTCACAAGTTTTTTTCTTGTTTTTTTTTTTTTTTTTTTTTTTAATAAAAAGGAGAAACGCAAAAAAATTTAGGTTTTTCTTTACAAAGCTAGAAAATTCTACAAAAACCAAGGTAACATATACAAAATAAGAATAAAAGCAAGAACAACAGACCATTAGAAATAACCTTGACATTCTTTTTCTACATTGGTCGTACTTGTAATATATAAAACTACGTATGTCTAAGACTAATTAAAATACTTTTGTGCTTTTAAATTACAAAAAGTTAATGATTAATTATTGTAATTTCAAGTTGAAAAAAAGTTTTGGGTTTAAATATTACTAAATGAAAATAGGCCAATAATTAATATATTATTAATATTATTTTTATAATAAAATTTTCTTATAAATATTTCTTATGAAATAATACTTAATTTAAATATTCTGAATTGCCATTACTGACCTAAAGTGTTATTAATACGAAATATTAAGCTCTCAAAAGTGTTGGTGTTTAATAGAAGTGAAATACATACGTGTTAGTCGAATGCCTAAGTTTTATCTAACGCAAAGAAATTAATTTCACACAAAACTTAATTGTAAATATTATTTAAATAGAATTTATGTAAAATGTTGGTTTTATATTTAATAGATTTTCTGTGATGTTTAAAGCTCTTTAGGCATTAGTTTCAGGGAATTTGCATAAGAAGTTAAAGTGTTTAACATATTATTTAATTATATAAGGACTGCGCACGAAGTAATTAGTGCCTATAATTCGGCTTATGTAAATGAAACCAATGGGTTAATCTTTTTTTTTCTTTTGTTCTGTTAAAAACCGTTATATTCCAGTTTTAAATTTGGAACAAAAATTCATTTTTCATTCGTTTTTACTAAGATATTTATTATTTTCTGGAATACCCTAAATATAAGCTCTATTGTCTATTCGGTTACTTTTTTTGTTGGAATGGGTCCTCTTTTTTTAAATTCTATTTTATTTTTTACGCAGCTTTAAGTGTTTTTTAAATATTTTTTTTACTATGGACTTAGTTTTGAACAGTTTAGTACATTGATCTCCCTTCGAATATAGCAGCACTATTTGTTTGATACCAGTTTTTGTTGTAATGATAAGATGCGATATCAGTAAGGAAAATTTTGAATTAACTTTGTTTTATAATGATAGAATTAATATTTTTCGAGAGAGTGAATTTTTGCGTATATTTTCAAATATTCTTCAAATAAATTTTTTGATAGAAAAAATATATTAATTTAAAAATTTTTACGATATATAATATCGTAAATTAAATATATATTTAATTTATTTAATTAAAATTTGTGTACGTTTATCTCTTTTGTTTTCATAGAGCTATTATTTATTTATATTTACTTAAATAGTTAAATAAGTAGGCCTAAGAGAATCATCTAAACTTGGTTAAAAAATCTGATAGGCACATGAATTTGAACAAAATTCTGAATTATTTTAGATAAAGAAATTCAGCGATTTTTAACGTAAAGTCTACTTGCTTAACTAAATTTTAAGTCCGAATCCCTTCTACATTACAAGCTTCATCCAAGCCATCATCATCATATCCTCTACACCAGGCTGAGAATCTGTTATAATATGAACTCCATATACACTCATATCATTCTTGAATCAAACTAAATTTTTTAAATTTTACATTTACATTTTGCATTTTTTATTTAATTTTTGTGATTGGAAAGCGACGTTTAACTATGCGTTGTAGTTTAGGCATATATTCGGTTTTTTACAAAATATATTTTTTTAATATAATTCTAAATTGTGGTGGTACTTTTACATTTTAATCATTTTATAAAAATTTTACAACAATTGTTTTCAAGAAAAATTAAAAAAAAACTGAAATTAAAACATCTTTAAAACTAGTTAAGAAATCTTAAAAAACTTTTTCTCAAATAATTCGAATAAATTTTTATTCGAAATTCTTGATTTTAGTTTAAACGAACAATTATTTGATTTTAATTTGTCGATTAATGGAACAAACATTATTCGAGCGACTACCCTAATGTATATCCAATGAAGATTTCTATACAAGCAAATAATAAATATTTATAGATAAGTAATTATAAAGGTGCAGAATAATCTATCAGAAATGTTAAAAATATTTTAGAAAAGACCTTGTTCTGGCAGCTCGTCTTGAAAAGTTTACATTTTAAATCGTTGAGACTTAAACTTATTAAAAGCAAATTTTATTATTGAAGCTCTCTACGAGTAGTTTTGGAATATTAAGTATCCACTTCTTAAAATGATCTACATATAAAACAAAATAAATAATTAATTATTAAAAATCGCAAAGTTTAACTAGAACAATTGTATAATTCCACGGAAGAACAAAAGTAAACTTGTAAGACGGTTCTAAAAAAAAAAAAAAAAAAAAAATAGCGAATAATTACATTTCATTACTGAACTGGTGGAAAGTATTTTCCATTATCTTATTAGACTATATGATTTCGTTTTTGTTCGTTCATTTATTTAAAAATTTATTTAGAAATTCATATGAAATTTTATAAAGATTTTATCCAAAATATAATTTGTTTTTGCTATTTTTAAAAACCTTTAACATATTTAGAACTTTTCATCATCGCACGATATGTATTTATTCAATTTTCATTCAAGTACTTAATTCGAAATGCTTTATAAATGAAATTTTAATTTCATGTTTAAGTTAAAATTTTCCCGGGTATACCGGGAATTCCCGGGAACACGATGTTTTCATTCACGTTGAAAAATCCGGGAATTCCCAAATCCTAGTCTTCGCTACATATTTTAAACTTTTCTGATAAAAGTTACTGATCAATTTAATAAATGAGTCGCTTTTTATCCAGAGTTGTAGAGAATTTTCCTTAAAATATTTCTCTTCGGTATTCGGGGTCCCTTTTGGTAATCATAAAAACTGAATTTCCGAACTCACTAGCAATCCTAGCAATTGTTTTATATGACCGACATGTATTTTTGATATAAATTTGAATTATGCGTTTGGACGAATTTTGTTCAATTTTCATGTTTAGAAAAACTAATTATGGTATTACAACAAAATTTTGCATATAGATACTGAGAATAATGACAAATATTATGATGTTAATGGTACTAATTTTATATAGTAAAAGTTAGAGGCCTTAAAATGTGCACGGATTTTTTCATGCGCAGTTCTTATATTAAGGATTTAATGAAATAACAAATACCAAATTTTCTGGTAAATATAATTTGACAAGATTTTAACAATTTTTTGCAGCTAATTATACAACTCAATAACTTAACAAATTCAGTTTAAAACAATAACTATTTAGTTATTAAATTAACTTTAATGGAAAACCAATAACTTCCAAGAAAATGTTAAAGATTTACAGAAAAACTCAATAAGTTATATACTTACATATATATGTATACTAAAGGATTTACTATATAAATGTCAATTAATTTCAATTTCAAAAGCTTATTTTACAACATACAACATAATATATAAAATACTTTTAGGCGATAGTAATTAATTTTTATCAAATGTGATGAAAATTAAATGAAATGTGTAAGTTAAACTCTATTTAACTTTAATTTAAATTTTTTTTAACATCATTATGAGTCATCTCATTATTAATTTTATTGTGATACTCATTAAATGCTACAAAAATTAAGTGTATTTATTAATATTAAATTTAATTTGTATAAATGAAATATTAAATATGTTTAAATAACATTAAATATTAATTAACAAATTTATGTAGGGAATAGTTGATTTTATGAAAAGTAAAGGGTCATTATCAAAAGCTTAATTTAATTATTTTAATTTTAATTAAGTTTTTTTTTTCTTTGTGGTTAAATAATGAAGATTGATTTTGGTTTCAATAAAATTATTTAATTTGAAATTTAATTTCCTTTAGCACTTTAAAAGTTAAAAAAAGTTCAATTTTACACAAAATTTAAAACATTTTAAATAACCATTTAATTCTTCTATAATCAAATAGACCTATAATAGCAATCATTAACATAAAACTTATAAATATGTTTATTTTACAAATACTTACACACTTAAAGTCAAATTACTTATACACATACATACAATTAAAATACATATAAAATTTAGCCCGCAGAAAGTCAATAATAATAGTGACCAACAAGTCATATTTAAATGAAACGGGTCAACTAAGGGTTCACATATCAACTTTGTTATAAACAAATAGAAAAGTGACACAGAGAATAAAAGAATTGTAAAATGAATTAATGAATATTTTTACAAACTTACACAAACATATTTTAACTTACATATGTATGTACATGTAGTTGGAGAGCCTGATATATGTTTGCTTAGTTTTGGAGTCATTGTCCAAATGTGTGGGCCTGTTATCAAGATTGATTTGGTTTGTACATCGTGACAAGTCTTATATGCAGTTTGTCTTAGTTTTTCCAGAAATTATATTTTTATTCTTCCAAAAAAAAAAAAAAAACTTTTCTTACGATTTTTGTTGAAACTTGAATGAAGTTTACTTTAAAGAATTTAGATTACAGTAGAGGACAAATAAGAAAAATTTACTAGAAAGAAGAACAATTTACTACCTTCGGCTGATCAAATTTTCTCTTCATATTTAAAATGTTTCACCTTCTGAGCTCCAAAATCTTTTTAAGGTATAAAATTACCTAATGGGACTTAAATAAGCTTTTTTTTGTTCCCTATCCATTTCTTTTGAAGTTCTGCTTTTTATGTAATAAAATAAATATTTATTTGAAGTTCTGTAAATATTCTGTTGTTAAGTATTATTTTAATTTAGAATTTAAAGAACATTCCCAGCAAAAACTTTGCTTTCCTGGTAAGCTAGCAGGTATAATTGGAAACAATAATAAACTACTTATTTTTTGCCTGAATAACTATTTATTTTTGTTCGACTTGTCCACAAATTCATGTAGTTATTTTTTGACTCTAAGGGTACTCAAAAATATGTACCTAAACGAAAACAAAAATAAAAAAAACAAAAATATTTTGCCGTCAGTGAGACCCGAACTTGGACACACACTAACCATTCGTTTTTACTGGCTAACGTCTTACTCAGTACACCATCTCGCACATAGCATCCCAAGCGACAAAAACTCTATTTAGTTTAAAATATCTTTTTAGACATTTTGTTATAAAAAACTAACAGCTTCAGAATGGGGTTGAACCAACAACCTTCTGGTTGTTAATCCGGCGCTCTAACCACGTGATTGCAGTATTATTGTACTATTATACTATTGAGTACTTATTAATGTAATACAGAGTAGGCAAATAATAATGACGCCTCATTACCAAGAAACTACTTTAATAAGTAGTTGTTATTACCGAAAACCATAAAAAAAGAAAAGGATAGGATTTCAGAATAGTGTATTTAAAGTACAGACAGCGCTACAGGGATAAATTTGACTACTTCAATTGTGAAAGGCATTTTGAAGATTATAAATTTTGCTAATACATATAACTTTTTTTTGCTTTTTTGTCTTAATACTAAAAAATTTCCGAAAAATGTCTAAATAACATTAAATTATTAAAAACTATTAAAATTTTGTTAAATGTTTGAATAAAACAATGGAGTTGGCGTAGAACACCGTTGCGAAAAAAATGAATTGAATTCCATATTCATGTTTTTTTTTTATCATTTTCCTGTTAGACACTACACAATTACAATTAAGGTTAAATGCTTTTACTAATTTTAATTTTACAGAATCATCCATTGAAACATTTTTGCGTATCAATTCGCACAAAAAATTGAGATTATTTATATCTAACAAAAATTTTCGCTTGCTGCGCTTCTTTCTCCAAATCAAATATAACTTAACTCATTTAATGGACTTACTTAATTGTTATAATTACATTTTAATAAAGTCCATTAATCATAGAAACTATTTATAAACAGATATATTTTAGAAAACTTTTTATAAAAACGAATTGCCCGAAAATTTAGAAATGATTAATGAAAAAAGTATAATTCAAAAATGAGGAAAAATCACTTCGACATTTTTCAAGTGACAGTTCTGGTGGGTTAACATTTTTATGGCAATCAATACGCAGGAAAATTATCTACCAAATTTTGCTAATCATCATAAGGCGGCCAAATGTGTACATTTTTTTCAGCCTTTTAAAAAATAAAAAAAAAAAAAATATTTTGTACGGCTTTTCTATTTTTTGGTAATAAGTTGACTTTTGGACATTTTGCGACTTAAAAAACCTATTGTTCTAAAATTGATTTATATAACTTATTCCTTAGCTGTCAAAACGTGATTTTTAGACTTTCCTGATACATTTTGTAAATAATATTGAAAAAATCTGTATGAATTAAGTATGCGACACTCGAGCGCTGACCACAGGAAAAATATTTACAAATTTTATAAATTTGTCTTCAGTTTCCTACCAGCGCACAGTAATTTCAAAACGCTTTTTTTAAAAATAATTCTGTAACTTATGAACCGTTGGAGATATATAAATATTAGGTTAAGATTTCTTTTGTAATCATTAAACAAACCAACTTTAGAGTCTACCCTCTACCCCCGTGACCCACTAGGGACCTCTTCTCCTCCAAATCAACTCGACAACACCTCAGCTCTGATCATGTGATATTTTATTTAGTTATCTCCAACGGTTCATAAATTACAAAATTATTTGCAAAAAAAAACCAAGGGTTTCGTTAATTTTTTTCAAAAAAAAAGTTTTGTGTTTTTCTTTGAAGTAGATCTCAAAAAATTCATAATTTTATCATAACTGAATTCATCTGATAACAAGCACTGTTCGATGGTCTTCACTTGCACTTACACTTTAATGTGTGTTTCTGCTATAATGTCAATACTATGTCATATGTCCTTAAAAGAAAAACGAAATTTGAGTCTACTTAAGCATACCACAACTGTTAACCATCACTGTAAAAAATTATACATGTGAATGAATATTGTTTGTCATAAATTGTGTACACTTAGCCCTCGATTTGAGCCGTTTCAATTTACGTCGTTATGATTTTAATTTGCGACATTATGATTTCAATTTGCGTAGCTATATAAGAAGTTTCGTAATTGTTAATAACAGGTATGAAAGTATTGAAGAAAATTTTAATGGAAACAATTGATTAAATTGATTAAATTAAGTTGAAGAATTAAATAATGCGTATCAATTAACCGGTCCATATTAACTACGCAGGCCGGTGCCTCAGTGTATGTGTTTTCTTTATTTCCATAATGCGTTGATGATTCACTGAATTGAAATACTATTAAAACTTCTTTTGATCATATCAGTTCTTTGTCCACTTCTTTTCTTTAATATTTATTACTAAATTCTTAACCCTTTACTACCATTTGTTTCTTATTTTACTGGTTCTTCTTTGTCTTCAGCAACATAGAGAAAAAACAACAGCAACAGCATAAAGAAATATTAAATATTCTCAAAGCGTAAATTGAAGTTTTTTTATTTTTTAAAATGCAAAAATCCTTTGGGTATTTTATACTATAAAAATATAAAAAATATATATATATATAAACACATGTGCAGAATGACCATACATACACATAAATAAATATTTAATATTATCTGCATACTTATGTGTGAGTTTAAGTGCATTGAAGTGTAAGTGTGTGCGTTTAAATATGTCCACTTGATTTAAATATAAAACAGGAAACAGGTTGCATGTCTTACCTTGTTTTTTCTTCTTTTTTTTCTGATTTTTGTTAAAATTTGTTTTAAAACATTGTCAATCAGACAATTTGTTTATTTTTTTTATATGTGTGTATATTGCATGTTTACTTATGTTTGTTAGCTTATCTTTTTGAGTAAATGCGACTTTATAAATTAACTTTAGTTTTTTTTTAACTTCGTTTCATTTTGTTTTTATTTTTTTTACTTTTGGTGCTTTATCTCATCATCAACGTGAAGAAGTTGTTTTCAGTTTTATTTTTATTTTTTTTAAGAATGTTAATACATATTATTTTAGTGTATAAAATTCCTATTTGCTTACTCTTTCTTTACTTGACTCGCTGACCATTTCATTATTAGTTCTTTGCTGTTTTACTACTGAAGTCACATTTGACATGTGTAAGAGTAGTAAGCATAAGTATGTATTTAATTATTTCAAGTTTAACTTTTTTCGCTTTTTGTTAATGCAAAATATTTTGTTACTGTTGCTGATATTGTTGTTACTGTTACTGCAGTAAGTAATAACAACATGGCTAAAAAGATATCTATGGTTTTAACGCTGATTTGTATCAACACTTATTCATGACAGTAGTAAAAGAGCCGCAAAAAAAATAAAAACAGTGTTTCGCAAATGGATTTTTAAAAGGGTAAGAACTTTTTAATATTTCTATTAAAAACCCTTATTCATAAAAAATAATAAATAAATAAGTTGAACTTTTTTGTATTTGAACTCTACTCATACGTGTTTAGAAAAAATTCTGATTGTGTATCCTGTATCAGATAAAACGATTAAAAATCACAATTTAATTATTATTTTTTCGATTTTTAATTTTGGGTTAAAAAGTAACGATTATTTTAATTTTTATTTTGCGATCATTAAAATAACAATTAACTTTCTTTTTAAAATAATTTTTATGTTTTTGCTCCAAAATAATCGTAATTTTTAAGCATAAGAAATAATCCAAAAATAAAAATCAAAAAATAATCGCTATATTTTGAGCGAAAAATAAAACTCAAAAATAATTGTTGTTATTGAGTTTTTTTGTAATAATCAAAAAAAGAAAAAAAAGTTATTTACATATCTTGAAAGGGCGTCTAAAGACAATAACAAAAATGGTTCACGACATGTTCCTAAAGTTCTTGGATCATATTGATTTTTTTTTTGGACGAAAAATTTGCCATAACAATTATTTGCAATCCCTGGATAAAACTAAAACATTGCAATTATATATATATTCTTTATCTGATCAGCTAGATTTATTACATTACTGATCTCAAACTTACATCTAACTTTTAAAAAGTTTAAATTCTCTTTTAAAGAGCCGCATTAAGGCTTTCTTTTTCTCCCACTATAACTATTTTTCTTTTTATTTATACTCTACACCACCATAGGTGGTTGGGGTATTATGCGTTTGTGCTGATATTTGTAACGCTAAAAGAAAGTTATCCAACACTCATCTTAAAGTAAACCAAATTTTATGAAGATCTGTTCATAATTGACCATATTTGCCATATAAAACCCTCTGCCGAAAATCACTTTAACGTGCATTGATATTCGACGCATATAAGTTTTTTGTAAGTAAGTAGGTATTTTACATTTAGTAAAATTGGCTACAGGTATAATTTTTATGCTCGTACACAATGGTGTAGGGTATCATTAGAATTTCCAGCCAGACGGCTGTCTGGCTGTCCATGTAAACCTTGTACACAAAGTACGGGTCGAAATTTTAAAGATAATTCAATGAAATTTTGTACGTTGGACAAGGACGAAGTTTACTGAAATTGGTTCTGATCTGTCCATTATTTAACCTAGCCCCCCCATACAAATGTCCCCCTGAAATAGAGTTTAAACTCTCAAAAATTTCTTAAAAATAGGAATATTCTAATATTCTAATGAAATTCGATCCAAAAAGTTCTGTACAATTATAAATCTTTGTTCCAAATTTTATGAAGATCGGTTTATAATTTACTATAGCTGTCATATAAACCCCTCTTCCGAAAACACTTTTACGTGCATGAATATTCGACACAAATAAGTTTTATGTAAGTATAAACAACATTGCCAATTTTACAAGAATCAGTCCATAATTTACCATAGCTTCTATATAAACCCACTTCCAGGAATCGCCCTAAGGTGCACAAAATCATCTAGATGTTAGTAACAACGCATATTATTGCATTTGTATATTTTATTTTACATTTTGTAAAATTGGCCACAGGTGCAATTTTTATGCTCGTACACAATGGTGTAGGGTATCATATCGTTTTCTAAATGTAAAATTTCGAATCGTAGCTAATCTTTTAAAGTGATTAATAAACCTTAGCAGTGCTCCGCAAAAAATATGTCTTTTGAATATTTTGCTCACACATCTATGTACTCCCACGTTTATGTTTTTTGTTTGTTTGATTTTTATTTGATTGATTTATGCGGATTTTAGTTTCTCTTTGCTATACATGCCTAAATTAATTAATTAAAGTTCTATTTATTTGCCGTTCACTAACTTATGGATACAACCAGGTAAACTGGAAATATGCTCTGAAAAGTTTATATGCATAAAACATGCAGAAAAATATACAAAGAAAAACAAAAGTAAAAATATGCCCTTTTAAAACAATTAAAAAATATATATACTTGGGAAAATTGTAGAACTTGTTCTAAAATCATTTCTTCTAGAACTGGCGTAAACATAGTTCAACAAATTTAAATAGATTTAAACAGTAGCCTTAAAGAAATGTACAAAAAAAAAAAAAAAAAAAATTAAAAATAAAATCAAAGAAAAATCCTTGAGTCTAATAACTAGTTAAAATCTTAGGGAACGTTCTTTAGAACTAGTTCTGAATGTGACAATTTTGAATAAAAATCATTGATTTAAAAACAATTTTACAATCAAATCATAAGTGAAAGTTTGACGATGAAAGTTTTGGCGGGAACCTGAGTTCCTGCAAGCAGAGATCGAAAAACTATTTTTTGTGTTCAAAAGATAATAAAAATCCATCGTTTAATTTTTTTTTCATTTTGATCGAAATAAAAAAATATTAAATATTTTATAACAACACGAATATTTGACTTCTTTTCCAAATTTTCAAAGAATTTAAAAAAGTGTAAATATATACATATGACTATGACTGTATATTAAAAAATAAAAATCCCTCACATATTTCTTTTAACAAATGAATAAACTTTTTGAACAATAAATATATTTATATTGATTGAAAAATAAAAATAAAAAGTTTTCGGGTGCTTGCCTGACAGTCAACACCTCAGATCAATGGTTCACAAGTTACAGAAGCATGTTAAAAAAAAGAGCGTTTTGGGACCACTGTTCATCGTAAGAAAGTTTTCAAAATATCTTTTGCAGACATCCAGGGCAACCATAAATATGCTCTAAAAAAGTATTTTATGTGCATAAAAATGCCCATAAAATTAAAAAATATGCTCTTAAAATATTATTTTTTCTATCTAAATTAAAAAAAAAAAGAAAAACATTTAATAAAGTCCAGAACTAATTGGAGAACTAATACATTTTTCCTGGGATGTATCTTTTTTTTATTAAAACAAAACGTTTTATTAATATAAACAAGTATTGAAATGTTATTTTGTTTATAACAAAATGAAATATCCCTATATATGAAATCGCTTAAAAACTTAAAAACTTATTAAGCATTTTCTAAATTTTATTAAAAAATTTTTCATATATTTTAAGACGTTTTTTACGTGGTTTTTACTTTTTGAGTTTAAAATTAAAAATGTATGGAAAGCTTTAGTAAGTTTTTATAGATAAAATCTAATAAGTTCTACAGTTTTTGTTCAATTTAAAAATATAAAATTTGGTTACGTTCATAATAAAAATGGCCTTAAAAGTTGTTGCATCGTTGCAATGGTTTAAGGTTTTGCGTTAACACTCATCAAGTGTACAGATGATTCTGCCGATCCTGTCTGTAATCAGTGCAATATGAGCTCTTAGCAATATATTGGTTTTTATTTAGTTGGTAATATTTTATTGAAACAAGTCAACACTATTCAAATTTTCCTTCCTGTACTCATATAACGATTATTTTATTATTTATGAAATAAATATTTAATTACAAATATGATTTTCGCATTTTTTTCATCTATTTATGTTTAAAAAATGCTAATATTGTTTTTCATGCTCTAATGACTATTAGTTGAAACTAATAAAAAAACCAGCAAACATAACTGAATTTATTTTACACACTTGAAATGTTTTTTTGTTAATAAAAATTTAACATATTCAGGTAAATCAAATAAAAATATGATACATAGGTATTTTTATTAATTAAATTTAAAATAATTAAACAATTTTTAAACGACAATTAAAAAATTAAATAATTTTATAATACGTTTTCTAGATTAAATGCTCTTTTTAATTTTATGAATTTAATTTTGTTAATATGATTCTTAATATTTAAATATGTAATTTGATTGTATTGCAAAAGTTACATATATATATATATATATATATATATATATATATATATATATTTAGCCTGATAGCCCAGAGAAATTTTGAGCCATGTTTTAAAATTATTAGTTGTATAACTTGTGCAATCAGCAGCACTTTAGATGCTTCAATAATATTTTTGAAACCACTTTCTAAATTGCTTTTTAGGCTTCATATAATGAACATTTTTTTAATTTTCAAGTCCTTGGACATTACCTTTCATCAATATGTCACCTATTTTCATTATAACCACATACACTTTGAGAACTCCCTATTTTTAAAACATATTTTTACTTTTTTTTTTTGTTTATTTATTTTTTATTTTTTTATTAATGGTCAAACTAGAACATTTTTAATGATAATAATGATGACAATGATGTTGTTGATAATGACGACAAAGATAGGTACCAAAAAAAAACCACCACCACTTCCACTCTTGCGACTACTTTATGCCGTTTACTCTTTAGGGAGTATTGAAACCACTAGATGAGCTGTGACGCTATGACGAGTTTTTTTGTTGTTCTTGTTCTCCTCTTGGTCTGTGCTTCTTGTCCTATGGAGCTGGTTGTTATTAAGTAATGCTTAACTGGTTTTTGTTTTTTTTTTTATTTTTTTTTTATATTGTTATTTTTTTATATATATTTTTGTCTACCATGTGCGCAGATAGTAAGAAGATAACTCTATGAGATCGTCGTACTTTTGTTGTTGTATTATATAGTATATGCATGTGTGGTTGTAGTCGTACTTTTGTTTTTGTATTATATGGTATGTATATATAGTATGTATATATCACAAATTGTAGTAGTTTTTAAAGGTTTTTTTTTTTTAACCATGTAGTGTTAACAAAAAAGCTCATTGCTTAAAATTACAATAAGCTGTTTATATATATAAAAGATAGACAGTAAAAACTTTGTAAATTGTATTTCTTTAAGTTATTTATCTCTACACTCTCTGAGTTATGAATATAGTCTGTTCGTCAACTATTCTTAAATCATCGCACAGTGTTACTAAAACGTTTTCTTTTTAATAATTCTGTAACTTGTGGACCGTTGGAGATATTAAAATAAAATTTCACATAGGCAATGCTGAGATGTTTTCAAGTTGTTTTTAAAACACCTCAAATTCGGTAAAATTTTTGAGCCTAAAAATTTAGATATAATATATTTTTGAATAATAATGTTATTATTTGCACCGAGGTATTCCAATGAAATTTTGGCACAATATAGATAAACTTGTCATTAAATCAAGGGAATTAAAATAGCTCCCACTTATTTATACCAAAATCCCTGTTCAGGGAAAACTTGCTTTTAAAATTGATTTTTTTTCATTAAAATTATCACCCTGTAGTTTTCGGAGGCGTGACTTATAAAATATATATATTTTTTTGTTTAATAAACATATGTAGGTATGTAATCAAGATATCTGTTTCTTAATCTAGCTTTGCAATTTGAGAATTTCACAAGTAAATAAAAATAAAAATCATGAAAGTTTACGAAATTCGGATAGGACTAGCGGGGAAACTGTCGCCCCCTAATTAGCTTTATATGCATTTATGTGAAGTTTTCTTTTGGAAACATGGAAAAAAATTATGATACGGAGGAAAAAAATTAATTTTAAAGTAATAACGCCTTTTTGAAAAAATCGCAAAAAATTTCAATTTTTTTAAAGGTTTAAATTTCAAAGTATTAAAATTTTTTATCGGAACTATATTTTTATATGATTTTTGCATCTATATTATTTAGAATTTTATACAGAATCCAAGGGAATATTTTAGAAAAATATTAGGACTCAAATTGAGCCCGCCAAGTTAAAAAACTAAAAAAAACATGCTCAAAAATGAGCTTCGGTCTAAATATCTCCACCTACTTTTATAGAGATTTACAAGTGCTATCTGTGTGTAACAATTTTTTACAATCAATCATAAATGAAGTTTTGCAAGTTTTTGCAAGCAGAGACCGGATTTTAATACTAAAAAACCCAACTTTTTATTTTTATTTCAATCGAAAAACAATTTGTTGTGTTCAAAAAATAATAAAAATCCACCATAATTTTCTTATTTTCATCCATAGTTTTATTTTATTTTTTTCATTTGGTCGAAATAAAAAAGAATAAATATTTTATAACAACACAAATATTTGATTTCTTTACCAAATTTTCAAAGAATTTAAAAAAAATTAAATATATATGACTATAACTGTGTATTAAAAAATAAAAATTCCTCACATATTTCTTTTAACAAATAAATAAACTTTTTGAACAGTAAAGATATTTATATTGATTGAAAAATAAAAATAAAAAATTTTCGGGTGCTTGCCTGCAAGTCAACACCTAAGATCAACGGTTCACAAGTTACAAAAGTATTTCAACCAAAAGAGCGTTTTGGGAAAAGTTTCCAAAATACAATGGAAAATTTTGGTAAAATCAATGGGACCGAATAAAAGTGTTCGTTATAATCGTGCTCGACTGTACATTGTATTAGGAAATTTAAAAATTTAAAATATTGAATATTTTTCCTTTTAAGTGTAAAATATGCAAAATTGTGCTCTTTAATATATGCAAAATTATGCTTTTAAGTATAAAATAAAAAAATCTCATTCAAATTGCTAAAGGACGCTCTCAAATAAGCATTTTCTATGAAAATATGACGAAATATACTTCTAAGCCCAAAATATGTAAAAATATGATGTTAAAACCAGAATATGCAAAAATATGCTGTAAAAATTTTTTGCCAAAATTCTTGAAGTTATCTGAGTAGGTTAACTATAACTATTTGGTTCATTTGAAGCTCAAGAAAAAATGTGATTTTGTATATTTTTGGTTGCACTGATTATTACAAAATAGCTTACAAAGTGCTGATATATTATCAAGACTTGTAGTAAAAAATCTTGTGTAATGAATAGCAAATTGTTTACGTTTCAAAAATTTTATACTCTTCAGAGCCTTCTATGGGTTAAATCAAACAAAATAAAAACAAAACAAAAAATCACAAAGAAACAAAATTGCCTTGGTCAGTTTTCTATCAGATATGGCCTTAAAGAATAAACTAACAATGTTGGCTGTTGACGTTAAAGTCAAGTCATAGAACTCATGTCATCTTTCATTATGTACGTGTGTATGAACACAAGTTTTTTCTATACAATAAATTTAGTATAAATATGTATTCTTTCTAGCAATTTGCCTGAGTGTGTTCTATAGGCTGCAATTTATAATAGACTATGGAGCTGCTTTTGCTTTGGCTGCTTCTGCTGTTGATGATGTTGTGTTGTATTTACTTTATTTTACTAGCCGGCCCATCATTCCGGTTGTCTGACTCGTTCATTTGTTTTATACTCTTATAGTTTTTCCCTTTTTTGTTTTTATATCATTTTCTTTATAAATGTAACTATTTTTTTATTTAAAGGTATTTGTTGGTTTGTTTGTTTTTTTTTTCCTTTTTTACTTTAATAGCGAATTTTTACAAACCAGTTTAAATTTTCTTTCTCATTCTGAGCTTTGTTTACTTTTTTTTTCATTTTATTTTACAACATTTGTTCATTTATCTTCTATGGGATTTTCATGATATTTAATCTTTAATATCATTATGATGTTATGATTTTAATAATAATGATGTTAACAATGATGATAATTATGATTGTCATCGTCATGAGAGGCATTGTGCCATAATTGGTATAAACAATGCACCATTTAGGGCATAATTCCTTATTGTAATAAGTTAAAAATGTTAAATAACAAAACAACGGCAGCAGTAGAAGGAAAAAAAGGTTCTGAGAAAATTGTTATTCTTAACCACAAGAAAATACCCGGATGGAAAATTAAACTTTTAAAGATTTCTTTTCTGCCCTTAAAATGCTTCTTATGTTGAGGTTTTTCTAGAAAATGCAACATTGTCAAATTGCAACATTAAAGATTGTTGCCGTCTCAAAAAGAGTATGCGAATAATTTGGAAATAATAACCGATCAATTTCTTTTAATTCTTTACTTGACTTTTATGTTGTTTTGAAAATTAACCAACAGATTTCCCACTGGGTGCTAGAACCAAAAAATTTGCTGTGTATATTCTTGAGCATGGTGTATTATGCTTTATTATTTTTTTTCATTTTAGCATTTGTTCGAGTTGTATTTATCGTATTGTTCTTATTTCTTTCCTGTGTATAATTCTATGAAAATTTATTATCTTGGGACTACCTTAAACTATCACTATTAAATTATGTACATTTATTTTGTTTTCATTTTTTATTTTTGGTTGTTTGTATTCTGTTAAATTATAGGTTTAGCGTTATGTGTTTTTTATGTACATCATTTTTACTTTAATAAAATAAGTAGATAAAAAGTTCCACTATACTTAAAAGTATGTATTTGGTAAGATTGAAATACAGTCGTATTGTGTATATGTCAATTAAAGCCTGAGAAAAAGTACTAAGAAATTTGTTTATGTCAATTTAAAATAAATTAAAAAAAAAAAATAAATAAATAAAATAAAAATAGTTCATTTACTTCTCATAAAGTTCTAAATATTTGAAAATATGAAAAAATCTAAAATTGTAAATTTTTAATAAAAAAAAACTTTACATTTTTGTAAATAAAATATTTGCATTGAACGACAAAACTATTGACTGGATAATAGACTGGAGTATATAGTAGACTATAGGCTACACTAGACTAAATAGTAGACTATAAACTCGACTCTACTCAAAACTAAAGACTAGACTATAGACAAGATTATAGACAATACTATAGACTAGATTATAAGCTAGAATATATACTAGACTATAGACTAGACTATAGATTAAATTATAGAATAGTAGACTATTATAGACAATCTTATTGTCTTTAGAAAAATATGAAATAATTTTTGTTCTTTGCGTTTAATTTTCTTTATTGTTAAAAAAAAAGAAAACAGGTGTCTAGATTCTCAAAATATTATTTTAATAAAGATTTTCTTTCATTTTAATTTTCAGAAAAAATATTAAGCCTAATACACCCATTCAGTAGCATCAGCATTTGTAATACATTTGTTTTTCCTCTTCTTTTAAAGCCAATAGATATTTAAATTTATGTTAGAAAATTCTCCCTAAAAATTCACATATTTAACTAAAATTAAAAATTCTCATCCTATATAATATGCATTATTATGTTGTTTTTTTCTCCATTATTTTCAAAATTAAGTCAATCATTAAAAAACAGATAAATTGCGTTGATTGAAAAGAATTTCTTATTTATATTACTCTACCTATAATACAACATGTTATAGATTTAAATAACAAAAAAGCTCAGATATAAAAAGCATTTTAAAGCAGCTTTTTTTTGTTCATCAATGTATAACTTTATGTCTAAGACGACATTGATATATCCTTCCATTAACAACCTACCGAAAACATAAAAAATTCAACATTTAGAAGATATGAACAACAACAACAGCAGCAAAAAATTCATATCAAATTTCAATATCACTTAGATTAAAATAATAATGACGATGTATTTTTTTTTTTTTTTTTTATTGTTCCTCTTTGTGACACTGACAGCATATGTTTGCAAATCAGTACCGTTTGCAGCACCAACCATGCCACCACCTACAAAAATAAACAAGATTTGAAATGTAACATGAGATTTATCTACTATATACTCGAACTTTTGTTAAAAAATTTTTTGTTTGTTAATTTTTTGTCATTGTTAAAGGAAGCAAATAAAATTGGTCAAAAAAAAAAAAAAAAAAAAAAAAAAAAAAGATTTTGCTTTACTAAAAACATGTAGATGAGATTTTTTTTTTTTTTTTTGAAAAAAATCGAAAACATACACACTCACTCAGTCACTTAGCCAGGCAGCAGTAGCAGCAACACAAATGACAACGACACCCATTCATACATGACAAGGATATGAATATTAAGGAAGCATAACATCAGCAAAAAAATATATATTTTTGAAAATTAAAACTCTTTAATGTATAAATGAATATTTTTTTGGCGCTTATATTTCTCCCTGTGTTTGGCACTGAAATACTATAAAAATTTATATGAAAACAAAGGAGCAGCAGCACACACACTTGGAAAAAAGAACAAACATTTTTTATACATTTTATAAAAATTAAAATAAAAAGGAACCAACCAAAGAACGCATTTCAACAGGAACATGCAAATAAGATTTAATTGTTTCCACCATTTTGCATACTTCCGGTTAGACAAAGAAACTGCTTTTATTTTTATTATTATTGTTATACATTATTTTGTTGTTGTAGTCGTTCTTCTTATTGTTGTTGTTAAATACTCATATTCATAGTTTTTACTGTTTAAATTTTTTTCTATTTTTTGCTTTTTCGCTTTTAATAAAACACATTTATTGTGAAAGAACAAATCTTAAAAATTAAGGATGCTACCAACAACAACAGCAGCATTATCATCATCATAATTGTAAAAAAAGTCATTGTAATTAAAGTATTTTTTTTTACAATTTCATTTTTATAAAGGTATTTTAAAGATTTTTTTTATGAGCTTGAGTATTTTTTATGCTACCAACATTTCAGCATAAGATGATATATTACAGGGTATAGTAGGAGTAGGCGCTAAGTTTTTTTTATATGGATTTTGTAGTCATTTAAGAGAGGAACACAATTGTTGAATTTAAATTAATTTGGGATTTAACCAAAAATAGTATGAGTGACCTAAATAAAACCTTTCGGATTCCTGTTCTATATTCTTCTAGTTTTTTTTTTTTTTTTTAACTAAGTCTGAGTTCACACAAGGCAATTTTTCTTGCTGAAATTCCGATTTCGTACGAGAGAGGGAGAGCGAGAGGAAATAAGAAAGATCACAAACTTGCGTATACGGTATAACGAATTCGTTATATCCGTAAAATTTCAAAAATTTTTATTTGGAAACAAAATACACGTATTTCATTCCGATATTTACATTTGTAATTAAAGCGTATTTCTTTCTTTTAAAAATAGCCTGTATTTATGATTTTTAATTATTAATGATTTTAATATATCAGAAAGACTATTTTTGCATTCACCAATCATTTGACAAATGGCATATTAAAATTAATTATATTTTTTTATACTAATTCAATGCTTGCTTTTATTATCGAGGTTTTGTAGTTTAACATATATTATTGTTTCACCCTGTTTTTTATATTATCATTATTTCACTTGTGAATATATGGAAAATATTGTTTAGCATAGTTGTTTCTACAAACTTCATATATGCACATGCACATTAAGTTTATAACTTTTTGAAATTTTTTTAAATATTCCAAATACCTTAGCAAGACTTTGTAGAGCAGGGTTTTCTACCTCTTCATGCTTCATGGACCCTTTTAAAAATATTTTTTTTTTTTTTTTTTTTTTTGTGGACCCCTTGGCACATTTTGAGTTTTGGTATAGTAGAAATGAAAAATAGTAAAAACTCTAAAGGTATTTATTTTAAATAAAACTGCGTTACCAAAATTCATTTATTTATTAAATATACAGACCTGTACTGAAATCACGGTGATTTCAAAATACTAACGATTTTGAAATCACGTAAGTGATTTTCAGCTTTTCTGGTTATCATGTTATTTTAAATTTTGCCTAGTGAGTTAAATTTTTTAAAATCACAAGCAAACAGCTGTTTTATATTATTTTTTTGGCAATTAAATAAAATAAAATATTTAGCCTTTTATTAAAATGCCAGGTGCAGGGTTGTTGGCAATAATTGCTTTAAAAAGGAAGAAAATAAATAATGAGCGAATTAAAAAAACGGAAACAGAAGAAAAGTTGTAGGTAAATAGAAATTATGTACATTGAATTAAAAAATTCATGCAAATGGCTTTTCAGACTTATTTCATTTTACCAACTAAACAACAGGACATTCCAATTAGTACTTGATAGTATAGCAGCACCACACTTAAAAATCTCCAAAGTTCTCCAAAATTTATTTTACTCGTATTAATTTGAATTTGATTTCAATTTAAATTTAATTTATGTAAATTTAACATACAAAATATTATTGCAAAACAGAGTTGCCACATTACTTTTATGCATTTTATTGCCATTTACTCACTTATTTTAATTTTGTTTTTCTATATTTACATACGAAAAAACATTTATTATTAATTATTACTATTAGTTTATTAAAAATTTTATTACATTTGGTCTTCAACGAAAAGTTCAATTGAATAAATTAGTAGCATTTTCAATGACTCGATTAATTTGTAAGTCTGGCATCTACGTATTTATGTATTTTCGAAGTTCTTAAACAGTAGACAGACAAAGAAATAAATGAAATCGGAAAGTCGTTTCCATAGTAAAAAAAAATTTTGTACGCAAAACTAAAGGTGATTTCCAAAAAAATTGCTATTTTTTCAATAATGTTAAAAATTTTCAAACATAAATGGATAAAGAACATAATAAATTATATATATATAAATCACTTCCCCAAAAAGTGATTTCCAGAACATACTTGATAAAAAATTAATATTTTAAAGCTCATAAACAAATAAAAATATTAAAGGCCTTATTCATAATAAAAATTTTAAATTTATAAACTTTTTATCAATCAATTTTTTGGAAATTTTTTATATTAAGCTTCAATAAATTTAAAAGTTTTATTATGAATAACGCAGTAAATGTAATAAAATGCCTTTGTTTTTCTTAACTTTCTAACATTCGGAAAATTTTCTGAAAGAAATTTCTTACTTCATTTTCCACATCCAAATGTGATCTAAATTTGGATCTTATGGACTGTAGGCAAGAGAAACTAGTTTCGCATAAAAAAGTTTTAACGCTTCATTCTCAACCATCGTGTAAACTTTTAATTATTTTAACCAAAAATTTCCAACCAACATTGATTCAAAGTCATATTTAGCACACGTTCTATTGCTTATTTTTTGAAAATGATCGGGTATCAATAGTAATGTAAAATGGATTACGAAGTAACTGGTTTGTCAAAAATTGTTTTTAAGCTCCGGATAATATCGGGAATATTCATGTATGTTGTTTTTAAATATCAGATGAATCCAAGTTATGATTCAGCGGTGCAAATGATGAATATTTTGGTAGAGAGAATGAAGACGTCTTTCCATAAAGAAATTTTTGCACATAAAAGCACTTATTGAATCCAATTCAGTTAATATATTTATTTGTCTGTCTTGTAGTTTAATGTCAAGATTGTTTAACGCTGCGAAAATTTTTGAGATACTCGTATAAGCAAAGTAATAGTTTTCTCTAAGTTTTTTTTATAAAGATCTTAATTTTTATATAAAAGGAAAATGTCTACTTCTATCTTTAATTTGTATAATCTCTTTCCCTTCCAAATCCAACGGACATCGCTATGAAGTAATAATTTCTTGTATTCTGCATTTAAATCGACACATTGGGCTTTAAGAACTCTATTTCTTAAGGCACTAGTTTTTATAAAATTTACTACGTCTTAAAGTGGTCGAAATCCCTGATCTAACGTCATTTAATTAAAATTTTAAAAGCTTTAAATCGATAAATATTTTACGACGAACAGATTATGAATACTTCACTAAGTAAATTGACATTTTTTACTTTTGTTCTCTTCGCAATATTCGCACAGCTGAAAGCGGTCTAAAATAGCATATTTGCCACGAATAATTATTTTGGTACAAGGACAAAGCCTATTGGATATGATAATTATTTCATCTAGCCTCCATACAAATGTCCTGCCGGAGTTGTGATTTAACGCGCATAAATATACAAATATTTTAATGAAATTCGCCATAAATAAGTTCTATATAATTATAAATATATGTGTCATATTTAATGAAGATCGGTTCATAATTAATCATAGTTCTTATGTAAACGTCTCAGCCGAAAATCACTTTAACGTGTATAAATTCCCTATCTAACAATGTCATTAAGATTCTGAACTTGTGTTCCATAAGTAACGTAAATTCGGATCATTTCCAATTGTCATCGCAAGATGTTCTCATTTTTGCTACCTATTCATTGAGTTTACGATGTCATGTAAAATTGATTTCTTTATGTACTTTTTTATCAATTCAAGAAAATTACTTTTAATATTTATATAAACCAAATATTTTTTATTAAAAAATACGCATAACAATATTTTTCATTAGATAAGTAGCAAGCATTTGTAAATTCTCAACGTTTTATATGAGAAAAATTTATATGAATCCCTTCTTAATAACATCTTTGGATGATATAACTTCTTAAGCACGAGAAACCGTACATTTACTGTAAATTTGTAGGTAATGAAAAAGTACTTTCCTAAAAATGACTTCTATTTATTTTTGCTGGAGTTATGATTATATTTGGTACAATTAGCTTTCATACAAGCAAAAAGCAAAGTGAGAAATTGTATGAGTATCGGTCCGTATTTAGTTATAGCTCCCATATAACAGCCACTTTCGAAAATCACTCTGGAGTGTATATATGATAGTAGCAACATAATATAATGACTCATATGTATTAAAAGGGGCGCGAAATATGGGTGTGGCACCAACAAGGTCTGGCATAACCAATTATATGTAATATATACAACCAAAATTTCATATTTATTAGGTAACATTGTCACAAATATAGCAACACAGTTGTGTTAAAATGGGCGTAATGGGGGCGTGGTTGTTAGTAAAGAAACTGTTTTAATTATAGAATATATTTTGAATCACATGTGAATCGAATTTTATATACGTAACTCTTTTAAAAAAATTCAGAGTAAAATGTGGGCGTTTCGTTCGATCAAGCTTTAGCAAAGCACAAGTTGTGTTAAAAATTAGTTCTTTAAGCAATTTAATACAAAAATTAACACTAGGCTTCGTTATTTTAAAGTTACGAATATAATGCCACTGGAATCTATAGGAGTTGGAAGAGCACTTTTAAATATATCAGATAAGGTTTTCGCAGCAAGGATTACACAGTGATGTTTAAGTAATTTAAGGTTTAGTAAACAATAATAATTCCTTTATTTCACTTTCTGCATTAAATTACAAGTTGACTTAAATTGGTTTCATTACACTGCAATGCATCAATTATTTTTTAGATTTATATGACAGATGGATTTTCATGATTTTTTTCTTTTATATCCCCAACAACAACAGCAAAACAAGGCCGAATTAAAAGTTACCCATTATGTGTGGTTTCTTTGCTTTTGCTACTAGAATTGATATATTGTACGAACCTAGCAAAAACTTTTTTGTTTTCGGTAATAACAACTACTTATTAAAGTAGTTTCTTGGTAATGAGGCGTCATTATTATTTGCCTATTCTGTATTACATTAATACGTACTCAATAGTATAATAGCACAGTAATACTGCAATCACGTGGATGAGTTGGCTAGAGCGCCGGATTAACAACCAGAAGGTTGTTGGTTCAACCCCATTCTGAAGCTGTTAGTTTTTTTATAACAAAATGTCTAAAAAGATATTTTAAACTAAATAGAGTTTTTGTTGCTTGGGATGCTATCTGCGAGATGGTGTACTGAGTAAGACGTTAGTCAGTAAAAACGAATGGTTAGTGTGTGTCCAAGTTCGAGTCTCACTGACGGCAAAATTTTTTTGTTTTTTTTATTTTTGTTTTCGTTTATGTACAATAATTCAATACATATTTTAGGTCACTCACGGACCCCCTGGAATGTTGCTACGTACGGGAAACCTTTTGTATAGCATTGAAAGTTATAAAGGAATATAGTATTAATTTTTCACGATCGTTAAAAAATTTCATGCGCAAATCGCGTTGAAATTTTTATAAATTTAATATTCTTTTCAACATTCGTTTTTAAACATTTTATATTTATTTGATATAAAATAATTTAATACAATTATTCTGTGGAATTTCTGTGATATCGTAAAATTAATATCAAAGTTATATACATAAGAACTAATTCATTTTTTTATTTCTTTGTAATAGAATTTTCCTTGAATTAATAAATTTCTGGTCTTTTTATGTAGTAAATTAAAGTGAAAAATCATTTTTTATCAATTGGACATGCAATGTATGCAAAAAATTATTTTTTTATTCGATAAAACTATAAGTTTAAAGTATTTTTCTTCTAAATTCTTGACCACATCTCCACATATTTTTTTATTTAAGTGGAAGAAGAATATAAAATTAAGCGATTTCTTTTTACAATACGTAGTTCCTAAGTTCTATAATTTAAACTGTATATAAAAATAAATAAAATGTATTACCGAAGCTTGTTAGAAATCGCGTTCGTTGCAAACGCGATTTTAAATAGATTTGTTCAAATCTATTTAAAAGTTCGGTTTTTATTACCAGGATAATATTGTACATAAAGTAGTGCTATGGTATTTTAAACTCTTAAAAAAGTTATTACCCTAGTGCACATGTATACACCTGGAAAAAATCTTGGTTAAAAAAGTAAATTTTAATTTCAGGAAGACACAGAGTGAAAAAATCAAAAGAATCCTAGGAAGACAGATTGAAATTCATACGTAAATATAATAAAAGTTGAAAGATATAAAAAAAATCAGAGCAGGCACTTACATCTATATGAAATGAAATAAACGTGACACTGCAACACATTTTACCAATGGCAACCAGCAGCAATAGCAGCAGTTCTTTGTCATATATCATACAGGGAGATTTTTTGTATGCTTTTTGGGTTATTTATATTTTTTAGGGACTGCCAACTTTAATAAGTGTGAATATTTAAAAGGATTTCAATTTCTTAGCTTTATAGTTATTTAAAAAGAAAGTGTATTATTTAGCTCTAAAAAGGATGTAGGAATTGGTTTTTGGTAGATTTTCTATATATATATATATATATATATATATATATATATATATATATATATATATATATATATATATATATATATATATATATATATATATATATATATATATATATATATATATGGAAAGTTCGGTATAAAACTTTATTTAAATCAATAATAAAGTAATAATAATAATAAAGTAAAGTATTTTTCCTTGCAGAGCCCTTTCAACTTAATTAATTTGTTTGCTATATGGCAACCATTCATTTAAAACTCACATGTATTTTTTTATTTTTCTTATTATTTTTTTTCTCCTTATTGTAATAAGCCAAATAAATGTATAGGGAAAAAAGAAATGCATATATATTTACAGATATTTACATATATACATGTATAAAATTACACTTACAAATATAGAATGTAGTAGCAGAGCATCTCTATTACTCTTACATTTTCATTTAACTAATCCATCATTATTAAAAGAAAAGATGCAGGCATCAACAGATACATGTGCATACCTTAACTCATACATGCATATGAAAATACAGTCAGTAACGCAATAATAGGTATACTACTTTTATTATTAACATTAAATTTTTTTAAAAACCAGAATCTACTGTTGCAAAAATTACATTATGGTGTAATGTAACCTGTAAGTACTACAAATTTAATTAAGTAATTATATTTAAATTTAAAAGTAAAAAGTTTAACATGAAAAGTTCCTGCAAGAAGCCATGTGGCGATCTTTTATAATTTGCTCCCGGATAACAAGATTTAATCAGCAAAGATAGAAATAAGTAGTTAACCGATCCTAAAGCGAATCATAATGATCGCCAATTACATTAGCCAATTCCTTTTTAGTTAGACAACTGAGAGCTGAAAGTTTTATCGTTTTTTATTTATTTAGTAGTTGATAACTGGTAATTAGCCGATCTAACTCCGAAGTATTTATCCCGCCGCGTTGCAAATACTAACTATAGCAACCTAATCACTCCACGTTAACCGATAATAAAGCCATTATATCATCGGAATATAGTATTATAAACTGCAGAATTTATCTAGCCGTATTGAATTTAGTAACTATTGTAGCTCATTAAATCGCAGATAGTTGATCGAGCGCCGAAAAAAAAAACTCAAAGTCCGACTGTTTCACAGAGATACCTAGTTCTAAGACTGCTTGTCTCTGTGTATGTATTAGTAATAAAAACTAAAATGTATTGGTGCTTTTTTATTTTCCTAACATACTTTATATACTTTGACAGCAGTGTTGGCGATTTCTGTGTAATTATCCAAAATTGTGGCAATTTAAAATTATTTTGAATAATTTTTGTATAATAAAATCTCTGTAATTTTTGTGTAATTTCATCGAAACATCAATTCACAAATTAGTAAATTTACTGCTCATAAAATGTTTCTAAAGCTTATTTTTTGTAAAATATAAATCCCCCAATTTAAAGATTTTATTATATGCAAGTAATACACTGAATTAAAAAAAAAAAAAAATTAAAAAATAAGGTAAGGTTTAAACATACCGTGGTAATATAATAAAATATTGCAAAAGAAGTGAAAATTTGCAAAAATTCAAATTAGTTCAAATTTCAAATTTATTATGTACAAAATTTTAATGTGGATATATCGATATTTATATTCTAACATATTCTACGTCAAAGAAATAAGTTTTAAGTTATGGATGATTATAGTTTTTAATAGCATAAGATACATACATTTTCAGCAATAATTTCTGATTGGATGGTCGGAAAAATTGTGTGGAGTCTCAGTTAGAACACAAAGAATTCAAAATTGTATAAATTCCAGAAACGTTTTAGAATTGGGGTAACAATATTTATATTTTACAGATTTTAAAGTTAAGAGAAAATAAATTTTTAATTTTTTATTCAAATGAAGTAATTTTTTATTCAAACTAATATTTTTGTGTAGTTTTCTTAAAATTTTGTGTATATTGAAGGTTTCGGCTGTGTAAGGTGAACTATCGACTCCGGCAACACTGTTTGGCAGATACCATAGTATATACAGTAGTCCGACTCTCTTTTGGTAATACATTTCTCTTTTTTTTTGAGATAGAATGAGATATAATGGTTTGATTTTTATATGACCAACTTTAACCTTTGAACTTTTGATATAAATAAACTTTATACATATCGCTATGAAATAAAACTTAATAGTTTAAACTCAGTTGTTAGTCTTTTTTGTACAAGTGAATAAATTAGCGAGTGGTAGAAAAGCATGTGTCCATTTCAGAAATGGTCTAATTTGTGCAAAACTGGAGACATTTATAAATGAAAAATATTGTTTACGGAAATACAAAATTTAAAGTCTATTTATAACTATTATCTTCACTATATATGCTCTACATTTTTTAAGCTTTAGTCTGTGTATTTCTTTCTCTTTTTAAGTATGCTCTACCTTCATAAAAACTCATATTTTATTTGTATCATTTTTATACCCACCTTCAAAAACTGATGGAGGGGTATATTGTGTTTGTCATTCCGTGTGTATAGCAAGTCGAAATAATCATCTAAGACCCCATAAAGTATATATATTCTGGGTTCTCGTGAAAATCTAAGACGATTTAACGATATTCGTCCGTCTCTCCGTCTGTGTGTAGAAAGCATAATAGGGCTCGGGGCAGACATCCATGGGGGACGAAATTTGACTCAAATATTTGTCTTATACAAGGTTTGTTTGGTATTGAAAATGAGCAAAATCAGTTCATAAATAAAAATGCTATAAACCAATTACTTGGAAAACAGGGTGTTCGTCGTAACTCCAGTTTATACTTTTCGTCCGGTATCTCTTTAAAAAAAAAAAACATGTACATCAACAGAATTTTGCACAAATAGTTCAAAGACCAATGTAAACTTGGAAACCAAAAATGGGCGTGATCCGCCCACTTTCCCGCCTTCCATTTCAGTAGAAATTTTAAAAAGTTGCATATGTTGAGTAAATAGTAAATTCAGCCAAGAAGAGTATAACATTGTCAATTGTTTTTTTTTTATTCTTCATATCCTTCTACTTGTGTAGTATGTGTGTTTATGTATATAAAGTTCTACTGTTCGTAATTAAGACTGTCATTTACTGAACCATGAAAAGCATGCACTGAACTCATGCCTAAAACTTAAGTTGCACATAGCAATTTTTTTCTTTAAACTTGTGCTGAATACCTTACTTGAACTACATACTTCTACTACCACTAGGATTTATTTTTCATACTTATTGTTGAACTTCTTCATCATTATGCGAATCATCTTCTGTTATTTCTTCTTTATATTTTTCATACCATTATTATTTAAATAACACTTTATTTTCTGTATGTTTTGTGTGTGTGAATGTGTATAAATTACTGCTGCTGTCTTAATGTGTGTACATTTGATTTATCCATGAGTTGCAGCTGTGAATTTGTTTTTTAAGCTCGATTAAGTGCCTGAACATCCATTTCATACCTTTGTTGTTTTTGTTTTAATTTTTTTTTGTTTTTGTTTTTCTTACAATTTATAAATTTGTTTTTATTTTTTTCATCAACTTGAGTTCTTATCTATAACTTTTACTGTGATTCTTCCTATGTTTTTTAAGTGCAAAAAGTGTAAATAATAAAGAATTAAGAAGAGATGAAGGTGAAGAAAAAAAAATTAACAATTAAAGAATTGTAGGAGAAAATGCGTATTGTTTGTAAGAAAAAAAAAAAAAAACAAATGAGATAATTAGAAGATAGTCTGTAAAAACGATTTATGGAATACATTTCATAAGTGTTGAGATTTCAAAGTGATATTTTCTCAAATACGATTCTATTTACTTTTAGCCTTTACTTAATGTAGCAAGGGTTTACCTAAACATAATTCCGTTTGTAATTTCTGTACATCTGTATGCATTAAAATTTATTTTTCGTAGGCCTCCAATAACTGACGGAAATGTGTGGTTTATCAATATATTGGGTAAAATCGTAAAAAGAAAAGAAAAAAAGCATTACAAAAATCGGATTTTTAAAAATCGTATCTACTAGATATTGTTTCTATATTTTCGTCAAAAACTAAAAAACGGGCTCTTGGAAAATAAAGCAGATTTAAAAGATAAAAAATCTTAAAACCCCGAATTTTAACCGAATACTGATTTTTACCAAATGATTAATAGAGCAAAATTTTCCATAAAAAATTTTCTCATCACAAAATTTGTTTTTCAGCATGAAAATAATCTCAAAAAAGATCAAATTCAATTTTTCATTAAAAAAAAACTTATTTTTGAAAAAGAAAAGAACATAAAAAAAATTGATCGAAGGATAATTGTAAGTTTTTTTTTAATGATCAAAATAAGTAATAGTCTCGCCGTAGTTTACTCCACAGACCTTTACAAACATTTTATTTTTCCTGCAGAACCGAAAACGTACATACTAGAACAAATGCAAGAAACTTGTCCCATACTAATAAAAAAAAAAAAAAAAAAAAAAACATAAACAAGTTTGCAAACGTAAATTGCCTTGTCTTTGTTTGGCAGTACCAAATAGACATCGGTAGAATGGAATACGTATTTTTATTTTTTTGCCGCTACACATTTCATCATCATTCGTGGTGTCTTATCCATATAGGTTTCGTTGAAACCTAAACAAAATCTTTCATTCAACTTTTAACTGAAACCAGCAAGACAATTCAAAATTACTAACAGTGTAAGAGGTCGGTAAAGATGCAAGAAGGTTCGGTGTCACTTTTAATGCGATGCGAAGATTAAATATTTATTCATTTTGTGGATGAATGTCTTATCAGTCATATATTCCCCGGGAAATACTTTCTACACAGAACCAAGCGAAGAAGTGGTGTGGATTCTGTATTCATTAGACAATGGGAAACTATATCCTGGCCTCAGATAGCTTAAGTGATTTTTTGCGATTTTCCATAGTAAATTACAACAGTTATATGTGAAACATAAGTTAGCGGTGGCGGTGGATGATTTCAGTTGTCAGAGAGAAGTTCAAATTAAATGACGACATGTATTTTATTTTATATTCTTTGCTCATGACAACAACAAAAATTATATTATCCTTATCCCAAACTCCATACAGAAAAATATAAAATAAAGCTTTCTTTCTCTTTTTATCTTATCAACGATTTATTTTTCAACAACAGCAACCCCGACAGTCAGGGAGAGTAAAAAAAATGAGAGGTTTTGAGAAACCATTTTGAAAATAAAAATAGATTTTAATTTTGAACGGATTCCGATGAACTGTTGTAGATGTCAGATCTTTATATATATATATATATATATATATATATATAATATCCGCTAGCTTTTGTTCAGAACTTACTGTCGTTGATCGAGAACGTTCTTAGAGTACTGAAGAGAAGCGTAAAACCGCAAATTTTATGGAATTCTCTCAAAAAGTCTATTGAGAGTAAAATTGCCACCAATCTCAAAATGTCTTTTCGGTTACGGTTTAAAAATTGGGTAAAACGTTTCTCATATGAAGACCTTTGCCAATAAATCAAAAATTAAAAATTATACCATTTCAAAAAGGGCAATTTTCTGTATAATGTTTGTTCACGACACCTTTCATTAATGCTTTTGTCTGGTTGTGACAGAAGTTCAAAGTTGAACGAAAAATGTTAGATGTTTAGGTGTTTTAAATTGTTCTCTTAAATTTGAATTAATAATCAACATGTTATTTATTTAAAAAATTATATGATTTTTATTAATTATAATCTTAAATGTTGTCGAGAATTCATTTCCAAACTCTTGAACAAAAATAAAGATTAAGACAATCAATGAAGGGTAATATTTGTATATTTTTGATAATTAAAAAAAAATTTTAAAAGCAAAAAAGTAATAGAATTCCCAATTTTCCTCCATATTTTTATATACAGATTAAAGAAAATGAGGTTTAGTTTTATAATGTATTTCAACAAA
Organism: Protocalliphora azurea; assembly: GCA_932274085.1. Taxonomy (NCBI): domain Eukaryota; kingdom Metazoa; phylum Arthropoda; class Insecta; order Diptera; family Calliphoridae; genus Protocalliphora; species Protocalliphora azurea. The sequence goes on from OW026523.1 coordinate 115,698,485, forward strand.
TTGCAAATTTTAAACTATTTTAAAATTTGGTAAATATGATTTTTTTGCTGCTGGAAAAATGACTATTGAATTTAGTTATTATCGGTCCATTATTTCACCTAGTTCCCACACAAAGACTTTTTCTGGAATAGAGGTTTAACGTTTAAAAATTGGCCAGATTTTTATAAAATTTAGCAATACTACATTTTTGGTAATCATAAATTACTCTAATACATTTCATAGCAATTGGTCCACATTTGACCATATATATATATATATATATATATATATATATATATATATATACAAAAAATATAACTCAGTGTAAAAAACAGAAAATTATGTTTAAAAAATTTTTGAGCATGAATTTGTTATCATTATTCGGTGAGACTTTCTTCAATGACTCAGAAAGTATTGAGAGATCCAGCACGGTACTTACAGAGAATATACAGAAAGGCTTCAATGTCTACATATATTAACTTCATGAATTTAAAAATACCGCGAAATTTAATTCAAAGTCAACATAAAAGAAAGATTCAGGTATCATTTTAAAGATAACGTTATTACCTTTTTTTTGAGATAGAGAAAATTATATTTTCAATGATATTAATTGCTTATATTAAAATTCCGAGGTTGGTTGGTTTGCACCTATCTGCGATCCTGCGTACAGTTTTTATTATTCTTCTATTTCTAGTATGAAATCAATCCAAATGTGTAGTCCGAGAAAACAAACATTATGTATAATAAAAAAAAGCACACAAACGAGTTTTAGCACATAAATGATCATGTTAGTTATATCTCATCCAAAAAATTTTTACCTTTTTATAAAATTCAGTTCAAATGAAATGTTTGCCATGTATATCATCACTATAGAGTGCATTCATTCTTAAAACAAAAATACATTAAAATAAACTTTATTTTAAATATGTAATTGTAAAATTGTGCAAAGTCAAGTTTATCTGGTAATAAAAAGGATAACAACAGAAGTTTTTCTTCTTTACAGTAAAACACCGACAGCACTGGCAGTAACACGAACTAAATTAAACAAAAAAAGTATAATGAGCAATATTCATGATGACATGATGCCATTAAACTTTATATTCTTTCCCCTCGTCTCTCCTTAGATCCGCAAAAACTTTAAATTTACGGCAAAAGATCAATGAGAAAAAAAAATATTAGTACTTAGTTGGTACTTCAAAAACTTGTAACACTTGAGGCTGTTTTTTGTTCTTGTTTTATGTGTTTTTTTATTCTCTCATTTTTTTTTTTTTTTTTTTTTTTTTTTGTAAATAAAGAGTTTTTCTTTTGTATTTTGTATTCCTTACATCTTTTAGTCTTTTATAGTTTTACAATTCATTTATTAAGGTGAAAATAAAATGCAAGAGAAAGAAAAATAACTTTATATAATTGTAGTATTAAAAAAGGCGAAAAAAGTATTAAACGTTTAACAACTTGTTTGCCAATAAACCTGTTTTAATCAATTGCTATTTGTTGTTGTTTTTCCTCCTTAAGTCTTGTACTTTTTTTCTTTTTGAGAGAAAAAAAAAAAAAAAATAAATAAAAAATAAACATTCCTTTCACCTTTTTTTGCACTCCTTCAATGAAATATTTTCTCACCTGCATCCTACTCACTTATACATTTATATACATTTCTCGTTAATACGAATTCATATGAGTATAAAAAGTTTTGAACAGTTTTTTCTATGTGTTTTTGTTGTTGTTGTGTTTTTATTATTAAAATTCCTTGTGTTTGGTTTGTGATAAAAGTTTTTCTTGTTTTTTTCGCCTTTATGCGGTTTTTTTTTTAAAGTTCAAGTTAAAATTTGTATTTAAACCGTCAGTGTTGCATGTTTTTGCACTAAGTATACTCTGCAGTTTTAAAGGAAGCAATTGCCTAAAAGGAACTAGCGTAATCTAGGCTTACTAACTAAGAATTTACTGGTAATTTGTAAAGTCGTACAACAAGTCCGTTATATCGACTAATAAATCACTAATGTCTTCTTTAATTACTTCTTTAACTAAGTGTAATAAAAGTTCTAGACAATTGGTCTTATTCTACATTACTTTTTACCAAATAAATAGCTAGTGAACGATAGTGTAGAAAGATCGCTTGGAATATTGCATGTTTAGGTTTTAGCTTTTCTTAGAGTGTATTAAATTCGTTAACGCACAGTTATTAATTTTCCTAAGTTGCAGATAACAATTACCACTACTAGAGCAATTGTGTTTATGTGAAATACGTGTAGCAATAACATTTAGCCGTTAATAGATTTTTATAACATTAAAATTCAAAAGAACAACAAAAACATACATATTTAGCAGAACAAAACTTTTATGTACAAATTCGCATTGTGCTGCAATTTGTATTATTGCTGCGTTATTGTTTGAAGCACCTAATGTTATGTTTGACCATCAGTATTTATGGAAATGAAACGAGTTTTTCTTGCAGAAAAAATTTTAGAAGTCACTTTAGTAATTGAAAATAAATTTTTAAAAGTATTAAAATTTATTGCTAAAACTACTCTAACTAGTTCGAAAATCTTTTCCGCAATTTTGAAATTTTTAAGAAACATCTAACACCTGTTCTAAATTTAAAAACATGAATTTATGTTGGGAAATATTAGACCTTTCTGTTGATATTTGTATACGTACAGAAATAAGGGTTCTGCATTCAACTGAAATATCGATAGTATATATATGTATTTCTGATTTGATCTAACGATATCCGTCAGTATGTCTGTACTTTTTGTATTTTTTGTATTTTTTATTTTTATTCTTTGAAACTGGAAGCCGGGGCATTTTGTTTAGCTTAAAAAAGAGACTTCTGAAAACTATTACAAATCGGCTCTTGACTTTACATAACCTCTTCGAAATGTGCTGTAAAGCTCGTTTAAATAAATTGGACCTTATTCGCAAGTTCCTGCGGAAATTTTGTTTTATAAAACCTTTAATATAAATGAATCCTTTTATTATGAAGTTTTATCATTGACGCGTGTTGCCCGTTGTAGTTTTTTTACGGCGATTTGTCTACCAAATTAAAAGATAGATAGAGGAGGCTATAATTAATGCGTCTCAAAAAAACCTTTGTGCTGCCAATGTACTCACCAGTCCATGAGCAAGACTCGAATGAAAATAAAATAATTTTGGTCGATGAGGGATCATAAATGTCATTTTGAGTCATTAGGAAACCCTATAAAATTACCTACTTGCCCCAAGTCAGGGCAATCACAAAGCACAGGACCAAAGGTCATCGTGCTTTTAGCAAAATCTGCTGTGTTTCATTTACACATTATACAAGATTAATTGCTGATTTTCAAGCCACAGTTAAATATTTTTTTTCTAGTTTTGTTCTTATTTAACTACTTTTGGGATTAACTCCGCACAGTGTGAGATTTTGCCAAATTAGCTGGGCAAAATTCTGAATTTGACATCACTTATTTAGAAACAGCTATAAAATATGTTTACTACATAGTAGTCAATATTTTGAATATAGATAAGATCGATTCATTCTTAACCCTACATTTTTTATAATTCCCTTCAAAATCATTTCAGAGCTTCTAAATTTTTGAAATAGTTTGGTATCGAAACGAAACTTTACGGAAGTAAATTTTAGGTATCGGAAAACTACTTCACAGATTATTATTACTATCCGTTAATATTTGACCTAAATTCACATATTATCAGTGTGATGGTTTAAAATCTGGGAATTATTATTTTTTTTTTTTTCTGCAAAAAAAGATGAAGGGGTAGAAATGAGCAGCTGATTTTTGTACAATCTTTATATCCAGTTATAGTTTAAAATTAATGCGGTTTCAAATACGGGCAGATAACAATAGTTGTATTCAAAGAAAAAAATTGATTCAGAGCTCACTTTTCGTATATATGTCTAAATTCAATATAGTTTGGTAGAAAAATCTTAATGTTTTGTCACATGTCCAAATAAAAGTCCTTTTAAATAAATAAAAAAGAATTATGGAAAAATTCGATTCCAATAAAATGTTTGGGAGTTTTGAAGATTAACATTTTTCAACAATCCTATTGCGTTTTTTAAATATTTATATTTGAAGCGTCACTATACAGTTATTATAAGCGAAATGTCAGATTTTTTATAATTTTTGTAGTGAATATACAGTTTCTCGAAATATATAATCCGTTTTTTCATAAAATTCAATGATAAAAAAATTTACTTTTGACCGGCTAAATCATCAAAATCTCACACTGTGCTTAGGGAAGGCATTGGAAACCGCGCGTTTTTTCTTCCTTTTACGTTTTTTTACCGATGTCCAAGGACACAAGAGTAGCTTAACTATCTGACATCGCTCTTCCAGCAATCTACAAATACAGATGGCACAATTAGAGTTTTTTCCCGGGGAAGCGTCGCACAGTGGGATAGAATCGCCAGAAATGGCGCTTAGTTCAGGGAAGGTGTACAGCGCCTGTTTTTTAATTTTGTTGCAATAATTAGCTCACAAGTACATCGAAAAAATACTTTTCGAATTAAAAAAAATCACCTTAAACTTCTGTCCGTGAATCAAACCATAATTTCTGCTAATCTATAGGCCGCAGTTTTAAAGGTAACTGTATGAAATTTGGTACTTCAGCCTAAATATATTTTATAGTTTGGTATCGAAATGAAACTTTACGAAAATAAGTGTTAGCTATCGGAAAACTACTTCATAAATTATTATTACTACCGTTTCATAAATTCTCATATTATTAATTGGAAGAGCGATGTCAGATAAACAAAATAATACAAAATTTGTTAAAATGTAATCATTATTTTACTTTAAAATATTTTATTCTGACATATTTTATATCTTGGAAAAATTCGCTGTAGTTTTACCCAGAAAATTGATTTGTGTGACTAAATTTACCGGCGAGTTGTTACAATTTTTTGCAAAAACTTTAAAAACATACTCTACTATCTAATCTAATTTAAAAAAGTGTCGAAATGAACAATCAAAATTTTTTACATACTTAAGACTTTTGTTTTTTTGAGGTCCAATATTTCGGAAAATGCTAGCAAATATTGAACTTTTTTAACAAAATTTTTTAAAAACTTGAAATATATAAATTAAATTTTTTACAAAAAAAAAAAATTTTTTTTGAGACCTGTTTCAAAATTTTGACTTTAAAAATGTTTTTAGTTATTGAACTGTGATAATTTAATTTTTTTTATTTTGAATAATTCAGAAAATTGTATAGAATTTCATCATATATTTTTTTTAATGGGGCAAAAACGCAAAAATATCAAGTTGAAAAATTAGAAATTAAGTTTTTGAACTCAAAAATGTTTTAAATCATAAGGCGTCTTTTTATATTCCTTAGAAGAATTTAAAATAATTTTGACGTAAATATAAACACAAACATCTTTCAAGTCGGTTAATATTTATAAAAGTTACAAGTTCAGCCAATTTATCTTCTCTCGATGACCCAAATTTCCCCAAAATCGGTCCAGCATTTTAAAAGATACAGATTCATTATCATTTGTTTTGCATGTGGCCCCGCTCTGTATTGTTTTATTTTATTGATTTTTTTTTTTCGGGAATTCCAGGGAATACAACAAATTTATTCCGATTTCCGGGAATTAAAATGGTCGATAATTTAGACCCCACCTTTGACAAGCATAGAATTGTATTATTACTTATATTACTATTGGTAGTAGTAGAGCACATATAACGTTTCCAAGTGAACTTTTTGTTAATTAAAAATAATTATTATTTATATAATTTTGGATCAAAAAAAAAAAAAAAACAATATGACGGAAATTAGTTAAATAACATCCTCGGAACACCATAGCGATTGCTATTACGCTATTTAAGTTATTGTACAATAAACTGTTATTTTTGATAAAAATTAATTTTTATTTCTTATTTTAATTTTATGAATTTAAAATAATAATTAATTTTTAAATACAACAAGCTCAGTCAGGTAATTTCCATATAAATTTGTATGAAAAATGCACAATCCGGCTCGTTTTAAAAATAAATTCTATATTAAATTCCTTCGGGATTTTTTGTTGTTTTCAATTTCTCATAAAAATATTACCATATTTTTTTTTTTAAATTTGTATGAATTTCGCAAACAAAATCGAAAAATGTTTGAAGTAGAAAAAGAAATGAGAAGGAAATAAATATTTTTTTTTTTTTTTTATTTTCCATTGCCGTCTAAGTTTTTGTTTAATTTAAAAATGCGGCTATATAAATCTACTTCTACACAAACAATTTTATTTTCAACATTGTGTTAAGGGGTGGGGAAAAGGTACATGAGAAATTTATATGTTAAGTTGTCTTTTTATTTACAGAAAATTTTAATTTATTTCTCATTTTTATTCTTTATTTATCTTTTTAAAAAAAATTAATTATTTTGCACTTTTTTTTGACTATTTATGTTAAACATTATTGTTCAGCTTTGTGCTTAAACATTTATTGCGTCCACACGTAACATTTTAAAAAGAGAGAGAGAGAGAGATAGAATTTGACAATTGCCAACATAAAGTGTAGACTACGGGTAAGGAAATCCGGACTTGTGTTTAGACATTTATTGATATTTTTTTTTTTTTTTTAATTTAAGTCGTGATTTTTATTTCTTGTCACAAAAAATAAAACTCAGTCTATGATTTTTATTTTTAAACAAGAAATAAAAGTCATAAAATAATTTTTAAAAGTCTTTTGTATTTATCTTCATTATTGTAATTGATAAATACACAATGTTTATGTGATATTTATCAGGTTTATGTGCTAATTAATATTATTGTTAAAGTTATGTAAAAGGTTTAAATTTGGAATGAAAAGTGGTGACTTTCCGAGCGACTTCAAATTAGTATTGCGAAACACATAAATTATCAATTTGACTATGTTTTAATAGAAAATTGTATTGATTTTTTACTGCTATAAGTAACTTAAAGTGGTAACTAGAGAATTCGCAAAATTTTAGTCGGGATGAAATTTTCAGGGAATATCTAAAGATTTATTGGACCTAAGCAAAATAAGTCTAAAATGATAGTTTAAAAGGCAATATACGTAAAAGGAAAGATATAAAGGAGAGGCAGTTAATTAAAAAAAAAATATTTTGTAATTGCAAGAACTAGAATTTTTAACTTATAATTAAATCTTTCGCTTCACATTAATTTTCATAGATAACGCACAAATACTTTAAAATATTCACTAGATTTATATAAATACATTGCATGCCAAATTTTATCAAGATATTACAGAAATTGTGTAATGGTCGAAGTTGAGTAAAAACCTCGCCAACATATTAATAAAATATCCATTTCCTATACATTTTAATACAAATTTGAATACATGACATTTATATCGTTTAAAAACAAAAGTAAAAATTACAATATTTTTATTTTTCATTCATATTTCAAAACTCACAAACTGATTTTTATTTTTGATTTTTATATCAATAAACAAACTAACAATAAAACAATAAAATAAAAATCAAGAACATCAAAATTTGATTTACTTTTTTTAAACTTATAACAATTCTGGTCTCTGGTCAAGAATAATCCCAAGGTATTGTATTTTACCGTATTTGAGCACTTAATAATTGTGTCGTTTAATACTGGCGCTTACAAAAAAATAAAGCGACATAATCACCATGAACTGTCAAAATTTATTCCTGATAGGAATCTCATGATTTGGAAATATTTTCCGCTTTTTACAGCGCAGCAGAATCAAAATACTTTGCAAACAGAGATTTTGAAATAATAATTAAAATAATAATTAAAATAAATAATAATTAAAATTTAGCAAAAAAAAAAAACAATTATAATTTTAAAATAAAATTCATTCGTACAAAGAATTTATTTTGTAATCCTTTTAACCCTAAGGATTGTTTACCACATAATTAGTACCCCCTTTCATAAACAATGTTATCTGAAAAAAAAAACTTGTAAAACAAAATTTTCAATAATATTTATTTAGGATTTCATGTTAATAACTGCCATAACAGCAATAACAATATAAACATAAATAATTAAAATTCAATAACTCTTTAACCGAACAAATGAAATTAAACCCAAAAAAGGAAAAAAAAAACGCAAATTGAAATTAACAAAAAGCCAATAATTGTTATATTTTTTTCCTTATTATTTTGGCTCAAATATTTGTTATATGCTTAACATGTATGAATGTATGAGTTGGCTTTCGTTTTAATAGTCAATAATTATACAAAAGCATAAGGCAATTAAAAGATCATATCTGGTTACTTGGTTGCTTGTAACAGACATACTAATTGTAATTGTGGGAATATCTGGGGAAAAAATTAGATTATTTTTCTGGTTTTCGTTGTAATCTGTTTGTAATGTATTAAAACGTCTGAGTGTAACCTTAAAAAGGGTGGAAAGAAAAGTATGAACATTTATAGTTACAAAATAAAAACACAACAAATCTGGTAAAAACGAAAATTTTTACTTGGAATTAAATCAGAGTAAATATGTTAACAATGTAAAGCATTTTTTGTAAATACAAAATGGTTGTTTGTTATCAAAACAAAAAAAAAACTAAAATTTTTTAAAGAAATATTGTTGAAATCACTTTTTTTTACTCTGTGCTTTGAAGGTATAAGGCATGAAATACAACTAGAAGTTTTTGTGAGAGACAAAAATCTAATTCAGTTGTCAAAAACCTAATTCATGCAATAACAAAATTCATGTAGTCACATATATATTGTTTTTGTGTTTTTAAAAAAATGAGTAAACTTTTTGAAAATTTAGTCTGAACTGCTGCTCACATAAACTTCTAGTTCTTTTCTATGGCATAAGGTACTTTGAAAAGAAAAAAGAAACGTTTAAACGAGTAATAACATTCAAACCAAAACAACCTTTTTTCCTTCTTTTTCCTTTTTTTCCTGTAATAAGAAGATATTATAAGTATTTTCCTTCTACTTGCCTTACAATCAAGGCGAATTCAAACAGGTTACCTCACTTAATCAACTGTTTTTTTTTTTGGTACTTATAACTGTCAAACTTCACTCAAGTACAATTTTTGCTCACCCGCTGAAGTGTCAAATTCAAACTCCATGTATAAAAAAAAAAAAATACTGAATTCACCGTATTGCTGTTTTTGTACAACTGCTGACACCTGTTTTATTTCGCCATGCCTTACAATAATACTTTGCAACCATACGGCCATACTTATACCTAAACAACAAACAAGTTTAACTAGTTCCTTTTGCTGCTTCCAACCAATAAAAAAAGGGAGAACAAATTTTAAACATTTTTAAGATTTACACATTTGGCCACTTTTTTTATTATTATTTAAGAACACTCAAAATATTGGTAGTGTGATACTGTTTACAAACAGGCTGAGCACTATCCAGTAAACAAACGTTTATGGTAGCTTAACTGGGAACATTTTAATAACAAAGGCAAGCAATTCAATAGCTCCTCTCATGCACAAAAAAGTCATTTGGGTTTTAACTGCAATGCAACATAATCTGCTTACAAACTCTATCATACAGCCTGGCAAAGACGACAGAATAATAAATAAAAAATCAAACTAAGTTTTATTTTAATCCATTATTTGTTGTTAAGTTTACCCAGAAAAAAAGGTTATAACTTTTGCTTTTTTTGGTAGAGGGGCCCTTTGGGAAAAACAGGCCAGACACAATTGTATATTTTAGGAAATATTTACCAGAAAATGAGCAGAGTTAAAAAAGCAGGAGAGTATTAAAGCTTTTTAAAGCAAGAGTGTATATTAAAAATATAATTCGACAAAAAAATACCAGTTTAAAAATTAATTTATATTAAGTATAAATTTAACTTCAAGAGTACTGTTCATTATCCTTTACACTATGAGACAAATTTTGGATCATCAAATACTGCCTTAATAATTAAAACGCGAAATGGTAGTATACCATCAATGAAACCTACAAAGGGTTTTGCGAAGTTAGTTCTAAGTTGAATTTTATGGACTCCGGTGTTTTGGAGCACTTTTTTCATTATGTGTGAAAATAAAAAATATTTAAATCAGTAATATTCAATGCATTTTTAGGTACTTATTGTTTTATGTAATGCGAAGCTTCTATTAGACATTATCTAAAAGTTTTATTAAGTGCCCAACCCTTTTATGTCCACTTTTCATAGTAGGATTGTTTGAAATATATTTAACCGCTTTAACGGATATTTTATACTTCTATATACTGTGTATTGTCTGGAAGAAAATATGGTATATAATATTAATAAAATTGCCACGCCCACTTTTTGTATATAATTCGTTTTTTAAAAATTCAAAATGAAATTTTATACATATATCAAGTATTCTTAAGAGAAAACAAAGAATTAAAATATAAGTTAGTTGCCACGCCCAGTTTTTAGTCCACTTTAAGTAAAAATCAAGTTTGCTACATTCTTGATGCTACTTACACAATTCATATAATAAAATTTAATCTGTATGGGTACCGTTCGCTCCTTTTTTACCACTGTCATCAAAATTGTATTGAATTTTGAAATTTGTTTACTAAGAAGCAAATAACCCTTTTTTAAAAAAGCAGGCGTGGCTTACAGTCAGTGCTTCCTTCAAGGATTCACATATGTGTCAAGTTCAATTTAAATCGGATCAGTAATTTAACCGTAAGGTCAAGTTAAATGTATTTACATATTAAGGCAAAAATGGGCGTAAAATAGGTGTGGCATCCGGTAAAAGTCCAGTATGATAACAGTGGTCTATAAAATAACAATCAAGTATAATAACACTTGACTTAAATAAGTTAAAACTTTTTTATTTCCAATTATATTGAAAAAAAAAATGTTCCAAAAAATTCAAACTTCAAGAGGTCATAAACCGAAATTAGAACTAACTTTGAAAAATCCTTTGGGTTTTTCGCTAGACCACACGTACGCTTTCATTTAGCGTTGGAATTATTGAGGCAATTTTTTCTTATTACACTTTCTAGATTTATTCAAACATGCAGAGAAAAATATTGATGATCATTGTTGCGCCAACATATGCACTCTACATATTTTCTATAAATGGGTAGAAGAGCATAATATAAATGATTAGACAAATATATTTTATGTTTAACACAAAAAAAAAAAAAAAAAAAAATTTGTAACGGAAACGAATTTTGGATTACTATTACCATATTGTAATATTATTATAAAAATTATAAAATACCACAATATTATAAAAAAAATCTTTTAAACATCTTATGTTTGTCGTTATCATGCTAAGGTATATTCTTTTCCTGCATGTAATTTCTAAAGTTACGGCATTAAAGAATTAAAAAAATGTTATTCAAAATATTAGAGATTATCATCAAAAATGTTACTAAATTGAACTAAATTTGAAATAAATATTCATTATTTAAGAAGCATCAAAAAGTACAATTAAGAAAAGTACTAGGTACTTAAGTTCCTTTTGTTAGAATACAATTTTTTGCAAAATTTCATATTTTTCCGTTTTTTTAATTTTATAAAACAAAATATAACAAAAGAAAAAACTGTTCGATAAAGTCCTTCTTTGTATTATTCTTAATTTAACCAAGATTTTTTTATAGAATTTATTTTGAAAAATAAATTGATGAAAATGGTCAATTAGAAGTTAAAGGGTTTTAACTTAAACTTTTTTCCCTTGCATCTGATTTTATCAAACATATTTGTGTGCTTTCTTAGAAAATTACCAAATACTTTACTCATGTTTGCCCGTTTTAACCCTTAAAGGAGAAAATCTTTATTATGTTTATATGAAATGTAACTTTGTCTCAGATTAGAATTTTTCTTATTAAAAAACACACATTAGGCTGGAGACAAAAAAAATTTTTTTTTGATTTAGCAAAATAAGACATGTTTCATTAACATAATATAATAGTAAACAAAACTGTTTAACTATTTACCCTAATGATTTGCCATATAGCATTACATGTGTAGGAGCCGTCCTCCAATCACGTTAAAAAAAAAAAAAAAAAATATTCTCAAGATCAAATAAACAAATTTTGGAAAATATAAAATGAGAGAAATTGTACACATCAAAATCGTTGCTAATTTCTTAAAAATGGTTAGAGATCATACATGATATTGATGCCACCGATGTCGGTTATGCTCCTTTCACATTCTTTCTGTTTCTGATTTGATCTATAAAATGTTTGATGTCAAGAACACGATCATTGATTTTGATACTCGTTATGATTAATACTTGATCGTAGTTGTTAATTTTTCCTGGATGTTGATTAACGAATGGCTAATATTTAAATGAAGAACAGCTCATGAATCGAAATATCGAAAAACGTAAAAATCGACATACCAACCAGATTTGTAATTTGAATTTTAATTACACTGTTTAATTTATGCAAATAATAACTTAATATATTTTTTCACTAATTCTACCTATTGTTGTTTTAATCAGTGAAATTATTTATGTAAATTATTTTGAGTTTGGTGAGCAATTACACTATTGATTAATTAAATTAATTTTTTGATTCATTCTTCAACACTTTAATTAAAAATTAAAATATTTTTAAATTATTATTTTTTTATTAAAATTGCAAGAAGTGTTTAATTGGAAATTTTATTTTTTTTTATTTATTTTTCAGTTTTTGCAATTCTGAGTAAATGATGTGTTAATTTTGATGAGGAACAGTGTTGCCAATTTAAACTTTTTTTAATGCTAAATCTACATTTAGTTTTTAAATTTTTTCTAGCCCAGTTAAAATTATCTAGTTAGAATTTCAACAAGAAAAAAGAAAATAATATCATATTGGTTATTAAGTTAATTTTTACAGAATCATTCACTTCAGAATTTTTCTATATTTATTCGCTCTTTCTCGATTTCTTCGTTCAAACGGTCGAGTTATGAACAGAAGAATTCAGAATTGATCGTTTCGCCAGATTGTAGAAGCTCATAATGGATTATTCCCTTTCAGTCCCGCCAAACAATCAACATAAACTTTTTTGCCAGAAAACCAGGCAATCGTTTGTAGTTCGATTTCGCAGCGTTTCAACCGTGTTTCAGTATAATTCGGCCAATCAAATTTCTTTGCAAAGATTCATGTAACACCTAAACAACGAGCTCTTTGAGTAGCCAACTTTTTTAAATGATTCCAAACTGTCATGTGGTTGATGTTTAGTGCCTCCACTATCTCCTCATAGCTTGCGCGCCTGTCTTGCTCCATCAGTTGCAAAATTTCATCTACTTTTTCAGTATCTGGCCGACCATAGCGATGTGCTTTTTTTCCAGCGTTTTTACTTTTTTATAGTAAAAAAGCATCATATAGCGTATTTCTTCAGATTTTTCACTTATTTTCAAATTAATATAAAAACTTTCTTTACTAGAAATGTAATCTGAAACGTCATCTTTCAAACACGTGTTTGTTTGACACACTCGAATGAGTCTTACCCGATATATGAGCATTAATACCATCCAGTGACAAAAAACTGCAGATAAATTTTATATGTCGTAATATTTAACAAAATTGTTCACCAGCGGCTTTTCATTCTCCAATTTTTATTTATATTCTCCATATTTTATTTATAAATTTATTTCAATATTTTCAAAAAACTAATAAGAACGAGAAAAAACAAAAGTTTTCTAATATTATTAGCTTTTTTCTGGCTTTATTTTTTTTACGATATTTAGCCTTTTTTGACTTTTTTAAGGTTCAATTTAGCATTTTTTTGTATGACTACCCTGGTGAGAAACTAATTTTTTTCCTTTTGTACCAGAGGATTCAAAAAGAACTAACATTAACTTAAGCTATGTTCACATTTGGCAAATATTTGATCAAAATTGCGTGACCACCAGTTTTACAAAAGAATTGTTTGTTTTTGGTTTCTTTTTTTTTAATTTTCTCAAATGTTTCTAAAACTACGTGTATAAACCCCTTTTAAACTTTACAGAATTAGTTGTATTGCAATCGAATAAAAATTCTTAATATTATAGCAAAAACAAATATAACACCACCATACCCGAACTTACCCTACTTCTTGAAAAAAAAACAAAAAAATCTAAAGGCCCTCGTAACATAATTGTAACAAATACCCATTACAATCCTCTTCTTGGAGACAATTGACAACGATTACTCACTAAGGCAATACGACAAGAAAAAAAAATTGCTTCGATTCGTAACAATTCGATTTAAAACATGTTTTTTGTTGCTATTGCTAGCTGACTGGCTGGCTGGTTGGTTGGCTGGATTTCTTGCTTATTTTATTTGATTGCAAGGTATTTTTCTGTTTTTCCTGCTGTTGTTTTTGTTACTGTTGCATGTAAAGAATGAGAAAAATCCCTAAGCGATCAATTGCCTGGCAGTGTTTTATATAAAGTGTGTGTTACTGTAGTATAAGCTGGTTGCATTTTAAGGCAGCCAAAGTGTTTTGGCTTTTAACGCTTTACCAGCGATTGATGGTAGTTATTTCCGTTTGTTGCTGCTGCTTATGTCAATGCTGTCAATAATATAGCTATTGTTGCTGATGTTGTTGCTTCTGCCACAGATTTACATTCACAATCAATTGCAGCATCAGCAGCTTTTAAGTTATTGTCGTTTTTTTTTTTTTTGGTGTTTTGCTCAATTTTTCTTTTATTGTTGGAGAGCTTTTTTTTTTTTTGTTATTTCAAAGTACATGTTTTACACTCGCGTGCTTCCCTCGCAGTATCTGTATATCTTGTTTTGTGGTTGTGGTTGGTTTCCTTGTCGTTGAGGTTGAGGTTTGTTGTTTTTTGTTTGTATGTGTATGTTTGCGAGATAAACAATTACTTGCTGTTAGAGAGTAGTTGTTGCTCATTTTTTATTTTATTGTTTATATATTGAAATCGGTTTTTTGGTAGAAAGAAAAACTTGACGTACATAAAACATATTGCCATTGTTTACGAATATTCATCAATAAAATAGGAACAAAAAGATAAGTATTAGCCAGTGTGACCAGATGCGAAAAACAATTAGCTAAATCGTGTTTTAAATAAAGTTAAAATGTACTAAAAAATTATATATATATATATAATAAATTACTTTTCAGTGATATATTTATATTTCATATTAATTTTACACGATTTTGGCCTTTTGTTATTATAAAAGAGAATCAATTATAAAACAGAAGAAGAAAGAGAAGACAATAGGTAGAAGAGTTAGTAGAGAGTCATAAGCAGGTCTACGGAAGCATCTCCCAACAGCTCCCATCAAGTCATTCAATTTACATGATAAATTGTACAATATTCTGAAGTTTTCAGCTATATTTATCACCCAGTTCCTTGTGGCATTGGGTAACTAACTATCTGAGTCAATTATGTTGCAATTTTGGGCACCACTTACGGTTACCCAACATCCTCACATTACCTACAAATATTCAGTGTGCCGTTGTCACACCTGCTTAATCTACGTTTGTGCAGACAGTTTCCCGTGATAATAACCATTGTAATCCTTAAACTTCTGGTTCTGCGTAACATTATCATTTCTACTCCGAAACATAAAGCCCCGGAATAGAATGCTGCGAGGGAAGAATATATCCATTCTTTTAATAAGTTATGTCTAAATATTATATATTTAAAGTAACATTGTATTTCAAAACTTCGGAAACATTTATTTAATATTTTGAATCACAACTCGTATTAATATTATTCCGTTCCTAATTATCGCTTTTATTAAATTCATGAAATGGGACAATTGATCTATTGGCCTTATCATTTAGTATTCTTCCCCTCTTTTAATTTATTTAGTTTTTTGCTGGTGCTGATCTTCGGAGTTACATTCGTTAATGTCTATATTTAAGTAATTTATTATAAGATTTCCAACGCTTGTAATATAAAAATTAATTTATAATATTTGAATTTTATACTTATTATGAAAAATGCTAGAAAATACTAAATTAATAATTACTAAAAAATCTAAAAAAATTAATAATTACTAAAAAATAAAAAAAAAATGCAAAATTTTTGCTGCAAAAATTCTGAAATGGTCACACTGGTATTAGCACAACAAGAAAAATAAAAAACGAAATGAAAATAAATTCAACTACAACAAAACCACTATAAACATTTTTAACTTAAAGAAGATGAATTATAAAAATAACATGGAAAAAATATTGTTTAAAAACAAAAAAAAAAAAAAGAGCAAAAACAACAAAATCATGAGTAAATTTAGGTTAACACAAAGTATTGTTATTTCAGCACAAATACTTTCTATTATCGACATGTATATATATATTATACTTTTCAAAAAACATTAATACCCTGAGGTTATAAATGTAACAATAGTTAACTTTTCAAACTTTAAACGACAGACCAGTTACCTTAGAGTCTACTGGTGTAATGTAAAGTAATTTATAACATTGTTATATAAAGGAATAAGCTGATTTTTAAAACCCAAGGTATTAGTTTTCGTCGATGAAATAAATACTAATACTCGGTACTAGTCAAATAAACTAGAAAAAATAGAAGGTAGCAATTGATGGTAGATTTTAGCCGCTCATAAATTTATCTGGTTTCATAAATCGTAGGGTATTTATAAACAAATGTATATTTTACGAATGTGTATTTACATTTATACACTTATATAGATACCACCAATACATGAATATTTGTACATTTGTATTTAGCAATTGTTAAACAAATGGCAAACAAATAGAACTTTGCTTTGAACATCTAAACTCTACCCTCTCTAGCTCTTTTCCACACACACACACACACGCACATATAATCATTCACTTGAACAATGTCTGTACGTTAGAGAAAAAAAGGTCAAATCTCAATATTTGCACTACATGAATGTAGGTACATGCACAATATTTCTCTTGGCCAATTGTTGCTATTACTGCCACTCTACAAAATAATGTACTATGGGTCTTAACGTTAATATTTAATAAAAAGAAAATTTGGTAAAAATAAACTCAAAGAAGTGGAATTCTGTAACAGTGGGATTAAATTAGTAAATAAACAGGGCAAACAAAAATATGCAAATCAAAATTTTCCTGGGCTTCAAATGGACCAAACTGTTAGTTATTTATTAGTTTTGCACAATTTTAAGAATTTTTTCATTGGTTTTTTAATGCATATTTTTGCATATTTTGATCTTAGCCGCATATTTTTTCATATTTTAGGCTTAACAGCATATTTCCATAGAAAAATCTTTATTTTCAAGCATTTTTAGCAAATTTAGTTGACATATTTTTGTATATTTTATATTAAGATCATAATTTTGCGTATTCTACACTTAAGAGAAAAATTTTGCCTATTACGCACTCAATAATTTTTTTTTTTTTACATAACTAGAGGTACTTCGGGGAATGTGGTCTATGAGTCTGTTGTGGTCTAGGTCCTATACAGGGAAACTAAGGTAGGTAAGGTTTGATGATCGTTTTATCCTTTGGTAGAAATATTATTAACTTTTCGTTATAATGATATTCGGTAATACGTGTTCAAATTGGACATCACTTTTTGAAGAATTACGTGACAGATTTTAATGTTTAGCAATTTTGATAGTTAGGAGGTTATCGGATACATTAACTGTTGGTTGTACAAGATATGCCAAAAGTGACCGATAAACTAAAGGACAGAACATCTGACTAATAAATTTTATCGCAAGATTTATTATTTATTCATTCTGTTTTCCAGCGATGATTTTTAGTTTGTTTTATTTGCCGTGACTGGCTGTAACGTTGAAATTGTTTATGTTGCCACTACGTTTACTGGCCAAAGTAATCGGTTATTGCTTTCGACTTACCGTATTATCCAAATTATAAAATTTACTTTAAAGCCAAGTTGTAATAATCAAAAATAGATAAAGTTTATTTTATTGCTCACTTTAACTATCTGACACCTTATAGGAAGTTTATAATAATGTCCCTTAGTATAAAAACCGAAACAAGCTTTTGTTACCAAAACGTAAAATCGTGCAATGAGGACCACCGAATAAGTTTTTACATTCAAGTCTTTTAGGAAAAAATATTCATACATATTTGATTAATTATACTTTTTTACATTAAAAATATTTGTTCTGAATGAAGCGTTTAATGTTTTATATATCAAAATAACTTTCTTGCAGTCAATATATTAATGGTGAAGGAGCCATAATTTCTGGTTAAATTATAAAAAAACACATTTAAATTTAAATTGTATAAAACTGTACTTCATTTTCTTTAAAATAATTAAAATTTTCGTTTTGGGTTACGCGGAACGGTGATTCGTATTACCCGCACATACTAGTCCACATTACCCGCATCACATATTGGGTGCAAATTTTGAGGTTTCTTACATTAATTGCTTATAAAATTTGTATTTTTTTAAATATAAAATTTTTATATAGAAATACATTTAGGCAATTTATTTGCAAGTTTATGAATACAAGACTTTTTGATTTTTATTCTATATTGTGGCGACAATCTGAAATTAAAAAATGGACCACATTTGCCGAAGTTCCTCTAACCATTTTTCAAATCCGATTCCCGAATAATTTTCATCTTATAAATTGATAGAAATTTTGTAATTTTCTGATACAATATATTGGTGTTGAATGTTTTTAAGTGCAAAAATAATACGTTTTTTAGTAAATGCTACTAAAAATCGAAATATTTTTAACAACAATAGTAATAATTTAAAATTTAGCTAGAAAAGATAATAATTTAAGAGCATATTTTTTTTAATTTTAAGAGCATAATTTTCTATTTTAATATAATTTTTTATGCGCACAAAACACTTTTTCGAGCATATTTTTGGTTGTCCTGTTCATAACTATTAAAGTAACTATATCGTTCTTTTAGTTAAGTTAAATATGAAGCAAATTTAATATCCAAACATAAATCCATGTCTATTTTCATTGTAAATCAATAATACTTTGGTCGTTTGATCCTCAAAAAATTAAGATTTCTCTTAAACAAAAGCAAAATAAATTTTTTTTCTCCTGATGTCGAATTATACATTTATTTATTATACCCCCAATGTGCATTTTATTACTTTTTTCCTCACATTGTTTTTGCTATTATTGTGTTGTTTCTAAATTTACTTTTGGCATGGCCTTACAAGTTTATTGTTATTTGAAATTTTAAATAAAAAAAAAAAATGAAAAATTGTAAAACAAAGATCTCAAAATATTTACTGCTCATACATTTTAGAGCTCATTTTTTTCTTTTATTTTCGCGTTGCTAAAACAGCTCTCTGTGGTTATGCACTTTATTGTTGTTGAGGTTTTTTCATTATGTTTCCGTTCTTAACATGATTGGGATATTTTGTACTCAGCGATTATACCTCATTCACCTCCTTTGCTCTTTTCCATTAACTGAATATGCATGTACTTGTATTATATTTGAGTATATGGTATGGATTTAAACGTGGTTGTTGAAATAAGTCAACATTTAACTAACATACAGAAATTTTTTAACCGTTATCGACAGATATTTTGGCAAATACTTACTCGGTTTTTTTTGATGTAAATACAAGTTTTCTACGCTACAACATAAAATATAAGCTTTCGTAATGCTACTGGTTCTTTCAGCATAATACTATTTTGTTCGATCACCTTATTTTTTTTATTGTGATTTCTACTGTTTTCTAAAAGGAACTAACAATTCTTCATTAACCTTATATGTGTTTAGACAGCCTTTTTAAATTCTCTAATGTACTTAGGACAATATTATTCAAGGATTTAAGAAAATAATATTGAGTATATACGTAATTTTAAGAATATAGTTTTTTTTTTAATTGTTATTAAATTGACATGTATTATGTTCATATGTTGAAATGTAATTTAAATAGCTCTCGCATAATTCAACTATATAAGCATATATTGCTGTTAATATACATACTTCTGAGATAATTAGTATTTAAAATCTTCTAAATCTGTACATAAATGGCTGAGATATGAGCTGATAAGCATTATAGTTTCTTTTTAAATGCATTTTTTATTTATTATTATATTTTTTTTTAATGTTTTTTGTTTCTTATTCATTTTTTACTTTATGGATTAAGGGTATATATAATTCGTCGATGCCGAATATAAGCACTTTTAGTTGTTTTAGTTTTTATCAGTTGTATTATATTTTTTTTAATTTCGAATTTTTTTCTGCATCTTAAGGCATTTGGAGTTATTTGAAACTTCTGCCTACAGCTTATGAAAAATATTAAACAATACAAGAATAATCAATACAAAGGCTAGACAATAGAGAAGTAATGTATAGATCTATATAATTCTTTCATTATTAAAAAATCTGTGCCCTTTAGAGACCTCTGTAGACGAGCTTGTAGAGTGATGAGTAGACAGTCTCAATGTTATGTGATTTTGGGTACTTTTTTCTCTCAGTAACATAAGGACTGCGTACGAAAAAATTAGTACATATACATGAGCTTATCAAAGTAAAACCATTGGGTTAATTTTTTTGAAATTTTGCTTTGCTAAGAACCGTTATATTCAAGTTTTAAATTTAAAAGAAAGATTTAATTCGTTTTTACTAAAATATTTAATATTTTCTGGAATATCCTAAATATAATATTTGTTGTGTTTTTGGCAGAGACCGGTTTTTAATACTAAAAACATCAACTTTTTATTTTTATTTCAATCGAAAAAAACCTTTGGTGTTCAAAAATTAATAAAAATCCGACATATTTTTTTTATTTTCATTTTGATCGAAATAAAAATTATAAATATCATTTGTGATATTTATCACAATAGTGAAAAATTATTTTCAACTCTTTTCATCGGATGAAAAATGTTTAAACAACAATTTCATTGAATAAAAAATTACTTGGAATGTATTCACACAATACACACGCACTTACAAGATTCAAATAAACAAAATAGTAGATAATATATTTTGAAACAAAAACAAAAGTATGGATAAAAAAGCAATCATTTGAAAATTTTTCTATACTGATTTTTATATTTAAAGATATTTATTTATTTCATCATGATGGATTTTTATATTAAAAAATAAAAATCTCCCATATAATTCTTTTCAACATATGAAAAAAAAAACATTTTGAAGAGTAAAGATTTTTTATTGATTGGAAAATAAAAATAAGAAGTTTTCGGGTGCTTGTTTTTTGGTTACTTTTTTGTTGGAATGGGCCTACTTCTTTTTAAACTTTTATTTTATTTCTTAATCAGCTTTAAGTGTTCTTTAAATATATTTTTACTATAACCCAATACATATCAAATCGACTGAATTTTGAACAGTTTAATGGATTGGTCCCCTTTGGCACATAGCAGCACTATTTGTTAAATATTTACCACTTAGCTACTTTTTTGTTATAATGATGAGATGCGATATCAAGTTAGAAAAATTAGAATTCGCTGTGTAGTCTAATGGTAGAAAGGAATCTTGCGCAATAGCACTCATTTGAATACATTTCTCTATTAAAATTGTCATTTGATACGAATAAAATGCTTTTTCCCCGTCAGACCAAAAATTTGTTCAACAATTTTGGATTACAATATATTTATGTGCTACATTTTCCATATCATTCATGATATGGAATTCTTGACCAGGTTATTACAAAAAGTTCGACAGTCCGTACTTTATAAAATGAATCTCAATAATTTTCGTCCTCTCTTTACGTCCACATTTTTTTGGGTTCCTATTAGGAATTTTTTTCACTTTGTGGGTCCTCAGGCTACTTCTTTTAAACTTTTCTAATAGAACATGCAGAGCAATTTAACAAATGAGTCGTACTTCATCCAGAGATGTAGAGATTTTCCCATTAAAATATGTATCATTTTGTTTGCGATTCAACATTCTGTAAATCGACTTTTTCGTTATCAGCGTTTCTTTCGGTGATCATGAACTTTTTTTAGTTTTTATGACTGAAAAAACAGTGTTTCCCAACTCACATGTATTTATTTTGGTTATAAATTTAAATTATACGTTTACAAGAATTTTGTTAAATTTTAATTTTAAGAAAAACTAATTATGCTATTACAACAAAAATAAGCACATAATTACTGAAAATAATAAAAAATGTAAGCAAATTAACGGTACTAATCTTTTTCACTTTTAATAAAAGTTATAAGACTTAAAGTGTGCATGGATTTTTTTGTTTGCAGTCCTTTAGTCTAAAATTTGTTATTGTGTCTTCTATTTTTTATTTCTCCTCACATTTAAAACTAAAACTAATTTATATTTTATTATTAACTTATTTAAAACAAACTGTAATAAATAATTATATTTTATTAAACTATCAGTTTAAGTATTTGTGGTTATTTGAGAAAAATCTCGTAAACAAAAGCATTCTCTCATAGTACGTTTAAATCACCAAATAGAGTACTTTTCCCTTAATAATCTCCATAAGTGACTAAACATTTACTTTAGCAGTTCTAACGTCATATTTTGTAACTCAAGTTATGTTCAGGCTGAACAATTATTTCATCAAATAAACATAGGATTTTTAAGAAAATCTTGTAAAAAGCGAAGCCTTAACGGATCTAAATACTTTACGTAAATAGCTCCCCCAACTGGAAACATATATTCAGGTTTCCATGACAAATTTTTAATTATTCCAGAGTTTTATAAATGCTTAAAATCTAAGTAAATAGATTCTTTGTTATTTTTATAAAAAATTAGTTGTTTTTAATTGCTTTCAGTCAAAAATTAAGATAATAAATATGAATCATCCTCAGTTATACCCCATGGAAATCTGGTCAGTTTTAGATTATCTTAATCAAAAAATTAAACGTATTAAAAAATATGCATATTTTTATAAGATTTTTAACGATATATGTATAATACTTTTATCTTTATATCTTATACTTTTAATAAAAGCATTTCAGTCAACTGTAGAATAGACCACCCATGAAATGTAAGTCATTTACAAAAATTCTAATTTTGCTTGCTCCAAAGGCAGTTTTTGGTAGATAGGACTAAAAAAATAATATGCATGCAAAAATTCGATCGGGTGTAAACTTTTGTCCTTAGAAAGATCTCAAAAGTAACTGAAATCTTTATTCCGCTAAAATACTTTAATTTCACATATTTTATAAAAAATTCTATAGAATCATCATTTAATGAAAATGATCAATGTGTCTCATAAATAAAAATAAGATGAATGTTACAGAAGGCCTCAATGTTAATTTTTAGCGTTTAACTCGTTCACTAAAACCTATAAAAAAAAAAAAAAATTGCCTCCGGATGGAAATCAATATGGGGAATATAATTTGGCAACTATAAGCATTTTTTGTGTAAATATAAAAGAAAATTCTTCTTATATTGTATTATATTATATTAAAGTTGACTAAATTAAAATTACCTTATTTAAAATTTGTCACTAACATTATTTTACTATTTTTCTTTTTAGGTAAGTGATGACTTATTATTGTGTGATTACTTATAAATAGGCGAAATGGTAAGAAAATATATATGAATTAATAATTTAAAAATAGTATAAGAAATGGGGATTACAAAGTTAATTTTAGTATTCAGTTTTAATCAATATTTAAAAATGCCTGGCTCTTAAATAATTTTGTTAATTAAAAAAAAAATCATATTTTTCCTGGGCTTCAAATGAATCAAAAAATTTTTTTTTAATTATTTATCCGTTCCATAAAATTTTTGTATATTTTAGGCTTAGCATCCTATTTTGTCATATTTTAGAAAACTTAGAAAATTCTTATTTTAGAGCATATTTTAGCAATATAAATGACATTTTTTTTGTTTGTATTTTATACCTAATTAATAGAAAACAAAATTTTACGGGAATACCTTTATAACAAGTCTTAACATTTTATGGGAATAACTTTCTCATCAACCTTCTTAATTTCAGATAAAAATAGGACGGTTAGAACCAGGGAGAATGGCACCCCTATATAAAAAAATAAATAAAAAATAAAAAATATTCTTAATGGCATTTCTAAAGAACTATTATAGTGGAGTCCTTCAAATTTTCTGGGAAAACATTCTTATCATATTGCATTGATGAAATGAAAATAGTACGGATAGGGCCTACAGTCCTAAAAAGTTGTTAAAAAAATGTTCATATCAATAGTGCGGATGGGTCGATTGGGTACTAGTAGCCGCCATATAAAGTAAATATTAGATGTCGCATTAAAAGGGTAGCAAAGCACATCGGGATAAATCAGTCTTTTGTAAACGTTAGTTGCGTGTAAAAAATGGTTATTTATCCGTTTCATAAAATTTTTGTATATTTTAGGCTTAGCAGCCTATTTTGTCATATTTTAGAAAACTTAGAAAATCCTTATTTTAGAGCATATTTTAGCAATATAAATGGCATTTTTTTATTTTATGCCTAATTAAAAGAAATTTTGTAATTTTCTAATACAATTGTGTTATCTCTGAAAATTTTTAGGTGTGAATAAAAAATATGTTTAAGCAATTGCTTTAAAACGAGTTATTTTTAGCAGAATAGCTAGAAAAACTAATATTTTAAGAGCATATTATTTTAATTTTAAGGGCATATTTTCCGATTTTAAGAGCATTTTTTATAAGCACACATTAGATTGCTTTAATTTTTTTTTATTAAATTTACCCCCATTATTTATAATAGCATAACTATGAATTTTTTTTATTTATTGTATTTCTAAGAATAATTGTCGGATCAACAAATGCATTACAAAAATTTTGCTTTATTTTTCAATTCCATAGAATTAACACCAACAAATATAGTTTTAAACAGAATGATAATATTTTTAATATTATTGTTTTTTATTTTGACTTAAAAATCTATATTATATACACAATCACAGCTACAATAATATTATTGTTTATTTTCTTATAAAAATTTTACTTCAAATTGTGCGTTGCTTTATTTATGCGTATTTTTTTTTTATTTTTTTATTCTTGTTTTTCTCGTAATATAGGTACTAAATCGTAAAATAGTACTCTAAGATACATGTGTTATGAAACACAAAAAAGAAAACACCCACAACATGTGTGTGTAAAATGCACCTAAACATTAGTTTCCTTAAATATCGTATTAGGGTGCTCTTTAAGATAAATCAAATAGGTCAAGAGGTCGTCTAATAAAATTAGTTTTAATTTAAAATTTAGTATCTTGTCATATTAAGTTAATAAAATAATAAAACATAATAGGCAATTAAGTATATACAATAGATTTATAATGATTTATAATTTGGCTGTAGTGTTCAGCTGTTAGTTTTACATATAGGGATATTTTTAGCATAAAAATAGCCACGTAAATTAATGCTATCTTATAGTAGTTCGTTTAAATTTCTTTAAGATAGAATTTATTTTGTTATTTATACGCTACTTTTTATGAATATTTTTCACTCTATTCCACGTACCTTTTATTCATTTCTTTCAAAGAAATTTTCTTATTATTTTTCTATAAATTTTCAATATAAACCCGATCTTTATGAAGTGCATTTTATTTCTATTGGCGGCAATAAACTTTTGCTGCTTGGTATTTTTTATTTATATTTTTTTTTTTTTTATTTATTTGTTGTACATATTTATGACTTAAAATGCACTTTCGCCATCAGTTTCATTTATTGTTTTTAAACGAACTGTTGAAAGGAAATGGTAAACGGATAAAGTTATTTATGCTATTTTGAAATTATTTTAAATAAAAACAACTAAAAAAAGATGATACGATTTTTGAAAAATATAAAAACATTTTAAGAAAAAATTTATAGTTATAAAACCAAAATAGAATTACATTTTTACCATTTTAAAAATATGTAAAGAAAAAACAAAAAAAAAATACAAATTCATGCACACATGTATAAGTACTTATTTTGTTGTTGTTTTTAAAAAGGATATTTTATTTATTTATTTATTTTTTTGGAATGAAGTCTTTAAAGTTTTTGAAAAATTATACTTCTTTTAAAAATATGTATTTTTTTTTTAATTATATTGTTTTTATTATTTTTTTTTTCTCAAAAGTTGCACTTTTTTTGTTTAAATAAGTCTTTTCTTACTTTTTATAAAAACAGTACTTTTTTTAAATTATTTAACTTTTTTTTGTGGAAAAAGTTTTACTTGTTTTGAAAATTCGTGCTTTTCTTTTTTTTGAATATGGACACTTTTATGTTTTTTATAATTTGTAATAGATTTACTTTTTTTTTTTTTTGAAAAAGTACCCCTTTTTATTTTTAAAGTGCCATTTTAATATTTCTTTTTTTTTCATTTTATATATTTTCTTAATTGTACTTTTTTAAAAATTAATATATCTAAAAATTACATCTTTTTCTTTTTTTAAATCGTACTTTTTTAAGTTAATAGTTCATTATGTCCTTTTAAAAGTACATATTTTTTAATTTATTAAAAAATGGTACCATTTTTGAAAATTGATGATTGTTTTTGGAAAAAATGTTTTATTTTAAATAATATTAAAAAAAAAAATAATAATAATATTTTTAGTTGGTACTTTTTTTGAAAATATTTCATTTATTGAAAAAAGACTTCTTAAAAATCATTTTTTCAGTTTTTATTTTCTTTATTTATATATTTTTTTATTTATATATTTTTTATTTATATATTTTTTTATTTATATATTCTTTTATTTACTTATTTATTTTATATTTTTTTTTTTTTTTTTTTTTTAATAAGTATTTTTTACCATATGTTTTTCTTGGTTTTTAAAAATTATATATTTATTTACAAAATATATATTTGTTTCTTTATTTTCTTAAGCCAAAAAAAAAAAAAAAAACGGTAATTTTTTAGAAAAAAGTTTTACTTTAAATAATATTTACAAAAAAAAAAAAATAATAATAATAAAAATAAATAAATAATTAATTATATTTTTTTAATTGGCACTTTTTTAACAAATATATATTTTTTTTAATAGTTGTTATTTTGGAAAAAAAACGAAACTTCTTATAAATATTATTTATACTTTCTTTGTTTTTATTTATATATTTTTTTATAAGTACTTTTTTTAAGATGGGTACTTAAACAATGGAAAAAATGGAAAAAGGAATTATATAAAGAAAATGTCTGACAAGTCTGTAATAGATCAAATTCCATTTGCTTCTATGTAGTCTCTCTAAGTAATCATAATTGTGCCATAAATGAACAGATTTTGTAGATTCTCATAAACATTTTTATTATTTTAATGTATAAAATATTACCCCAAGTAATCAGAATACTTTAGAAAGTTAATTCACAAATAGACAGATATTGATATTTTGGATTCTTTTTCTTTAAGGATTTTGATCTAAAACGCAATGTTTGGAAATTAAATCCTAAAAAGAAACTATTTTATTTTATTTTGAACTAAACAACACATTTTCCTCACTCACTGTTATTCTAAGAGTTAAGCTATAAAATATATAACTATTATTTTTTTATTATTCTTAACTGTATCTATTTTTATTTTATATCGCTTATGATGTATGGTGCTTTTTGTTATTGTATTGTTATTACTATTTTTTTTCAAGCCTGATGTGAAAATAATAAATAATAGCAAAAAATAAAAAAAAAACAAACTCATATTGCTGAAATTTATGCATTTTTATTTCAAATTGCAGGCAATTCATAATACGTAAATAAAGTTTATAGAAAACAAGGCTAAAACCAAAAAAGAGGAACTAAATTTATTGTTAAATGAACAATAACAAGGCAGCAAACAAACATACAAAAAAAAAAAAAAAAAAAGAAGACGAGTAAATTATTAATGTTGAATTTTGTTTAATTAAAACAAGGCCGCAGTAGTAGCCTTCCTTCCTCACATACATAATTTACAATTTTTAATTTGGCTTGTAATAGATATATATAACTACTACATTCTGCGATTTGAACAACAACTAAAGCGAAGAGAAACAAAACAATTTTTAAATAAACCGCCAAAATTTATGACCAAATTTAGTTGCATTTGTAATTGTTTGTTAACTTTCTACAAATGTAATAAAAATGAAAATACAATATTTTAAATTATATTTAAAGGTTTTGGTAGTAAATATTTCAAACTAGGCGGAAAATAGTGAAACAGTAAGGAAGACCATATAGCAGATGAGAGTGATTTAAGCCCTAAGTCATCTCTGGTGTTTAGAAGCTTACAGAATTGTTTTGAATTGTTTTAATTCTAAAATCGCTTTTTGTTTACATCCTGTAACCATAGCTCCTCTGAGATTCTAATGTTAAGTTCTGTTTGAACTTTATAGAATACTAATTCTAATTTTTTGAAATTTTCATTCCCTAAACTCCAGAATTAAATTAGGCTATTTTATTTTTCAATAGGAGCAGAAGGAGTGATACCCCCCCCCCCCATGCAACGAAAATATTAATTATCGCATAACTTAAGAACTACTTTCGCGAAAATCTTACAATTTTGAGTAAAGAAATGTCATGCTTTATAACTGAGATGGAAATGTAAAGGATAGGGCCAAAGAAATACTATCCCTCATACAAAGAAAATATTAATTATCGTATAACTTATAAGTAATAGTCTTAAAATTTTACGGGAATACCTTTATAATCAACCTCCAAACTTAGAATGAAAATGGGATATATAACGAAAATGAACAAGTCTTAACATTTTATAGTAATAATTTTCTCATTAACCTTCTTAATTTCAGATAAAAATAGGACGGTTAGGACCAGGGAGAATAGCACCTCTATATATATAAAAAAATAAATAAAAAATAAAAAATATTCTTAATGGCATTTCTAAAGAACTATTATAGTGAAGTCCTTCAAAATTTCTGGGAAAACATTCTTATCATATTGCATTGATGAAATGAAAATAGTACGGATAGGGCCAGGAGGATATCTACCTAAACTAGTAATTTATTTACAGTCTTATAAAGTTGTTTGAAAAAATTTTAATATCAAATTTTCAATAGTGCGGATGGGTCGATTGGGTACTAGTAGCACCCATATAAAGTAAATATTAGTTTTCGCATTAAAAGGGTAGCAAAGCACATCGGGATAAGCTAGTCTTTTGTAAATGTAAGCTGCGTGTAAAAAATGGAATATTCTCTTATGTTAGCTTTTCGAAAATCTTATAAAGACATCTTGTAAGAATGGAGGCTGTGGGTATTTAGAAGGCACAATGAATTTTTTGTTCTTGGTTTTTTTTACCCCTTCCATTACCATCTCTAATTATGCATTTTAAACAATAATCTGAAATATTTGTCACAAAAATGAACATATAATATAACTTAGAATCCACACACACATTCATAAGAACACAATGCAGATGTTTAACACATGTGTTCACCATTTATAAAACAAAAAGTAATTTTCAGTTTACAAAATTCAGAGTAAAGAAGCACAAAAAAGCTAAAAGATTTTACCAAATTTACCACATTATTTCTTTTTTTTTTTTTCCAAGTATTTTTACCACTTCAGTACTAAATATGTTTTGATGTGACCTTTAGAAAGCTTAAAATATTAACAACAATAAAGTTGAGTTATTTTCTAGAAAATAATATGCTATAGTCTTCTCCATGTCATCTTTGAAAAAGAGTGACGCAAATACAACGATATATTAACACAAATCTTCATATAGAAAATATTGCAATTAAATACAAACCATTTAGCACAACATCATCAAGGGTATTTATTAACTATTACAACCAAACCAAAACAGACTTACATACACACAGACATATATATTAAAGAGAGTAAAATCAAACTAAAGTACACTCAAACACTTACGCATAAGTATCCTTGTAGTGGACGTTATAGTGGCTGCACATTATAAGTTTACCAACATACATATACACATGTGTATGCTTTAATATGTTTAAGAGTATTTATGTAAGTTACTGGTGAATAAGCGTGTGCAAATAATAACTACTAAAAGGCTCAAAACTCATGATGATTATAATCCTTAAAAAGCATCACGTTTTATACAGATTTTCTTCTCCAAAGCTTAACGCACTCATACACACACACAAAGAAATTTGTTCATACAAATAGGTAACACACTTTTACACACATACATACCCCATTTCAACATGCAGACATTGTTGCATGAATGTTTAATAGTTCATGTGTGTGTGTGTGTTCATGTATTACAGTACACTTGATACTTGATATTTCAATTAAGGCCCATAATCTCAAAGGACTTTTCATAACAGATACCAAAATGAGTATTAAAAAAAGGTAATAATAACAACTATAGTAACAACAACAATAGCGACAAAGAAGTACTTACATAATCCCACATATACAAATACTTGGGTTTTTATAAATACATTCATACAATGTCAATAGTGGACAGATGTTACCCCAGCCAACATTTGGAATAGAGTTTTTCTCATACATCCACTAAAATGTGTTTTTTTTCTTTTTGACATTCTTGGATGTTCAAGAGTAGAAAATACACAAATTTGCAATAACAAAATACATTACTATCGAATTTTGATCTAAAAACTATACTTGGGCACGACATAATTTGCATTAAGAACATTTGTTCTATACAAAAGCGATTATATTTCGATACTTTCTTGTTTTTGCACTTCTAAATGATAGTATTTTTACACACAAAAAATGCACTAAATAGTGACATCTAAAAAGTATTCTTCCAGAACGGTGACTCTTCTTCGATAAGGTAGTGATATCATATTCGACTGTTATTAACTACATGAGGTATCGCTTTAGTTCAGCTGGATAGAAAATATTGGCATGGTACGTTCGAACGAAAGACAGACATACACATGCCAACATTTTCTATTGAAATTTGAACTAAAGCAACACCTCATGTATTTAATACAGTAGAATATGATATCATTATCTTATCGAAGAAGATTCACCGTTCGTGAAGAATACTTTTTAGGTGGCACTATTTAGTGAATTCTTTATCGAAATACTATAATTTAGAAGTGTAAAAAAGTAAACCAAGAAAGTATCGAAAGATAATCGCTTTTGTATTATAAGTAAATTCGTTTTTGAAACAGTTGGAATATTTACAGTAAATGTTTTTAATTATAATTGAGCTAAATGGTTACCTTATGGTAAAATACATTGTAATAATTCACTATAATTTTAAATTAAATTAATAACTCACTATAGCTTTAAATTAAGTATGAAATATTTAAAAATAAAAATCACTAACTAAATTAAAAATTTTTTATATTAGTTTAATTTTTATTCAACACTATATGCAACAACATTGATCACTTTAATAGTTATACATTTACTAATCGAAATTATGCCGTACTTGTTCTTTTTCTTTGTTCTGGAATGTAAACAGCCGCCCAAGTCAAGTCAAGTTTTTTAGATCAAAATTCGATACTAATGTGGCTTATTATTATAAAATTGTGTATTTTCTATTTTTGAACATCCAAGAGTGTCAAAAAAGACACTTTTTTGTGGATGGATGAAAAACTCTTCCAATGTTGGTAGGTAGTGTATGTTTGTTTACTTAACTCCCCTGGCTTTTGTATCTTTAAATATTACAAAATTCTAATATCTGTATATGACTTTTATGTGGATATTTGATTGTATAAAAGTATATAGTAGAGTGATTCCATATCAAAACGTACAGCGATTGGATCTGACATCTCTGATGTCAATGAAATTCACTACAGACATTGGCTATTTGAAGTGTTACTTAAATCACAAATTTTGACTCATGTCTCTTTCGGGTCCAAAACTATGATAGTTTAAAAAACGGAGAAAGCTAAAAACTTTACAAAGTTGTATCTGTTTAATTGCTAATAATGTCTAAACTATAAAATGGAGATCTTCGGTTTCAGTTTCATATTAAAGACAAAGATATTGCCTTTATAACGATATATATAAAGTTTTTCCTTTTCTTTTACATCAAAAGTTTAAAAGTCGAAGTTAGACATATAAAAATCAAACCATTATATCTCAAAAAAAAAAAAAAAAACGGTATTTTGAAAATTCTTAAAAAGCTATATATAATATTGACATAACTAACTCTTCTCCCAATGCATGTAAAATTACAAGATGGACATTCATTTAGTTTAGAAGTTATGGACTAAAATAAAATCTAATTACATAATTTTTAATTTTAAAAAAATTATATGTAGTAAGTTTATTTAATTCGAAAGTTTAAAGGTCAAAATTAGACTTATAAAATTAAACCATTATATCTCCAAAAATGCTATTTTTTAAATTCATAAAAAATTATGTAATTTTAACACAAATCTTCTCCATACTCGTGCAAAATTGTTGCATGTTAGTTTATAGATTATATAACAAAACATAAAATAAAGTCAGAATTTGTATATAATATTTCATTTTTTTTAAATCTGAGCTCATAAAAAAATATACTTTGAAATTAATTTTTGTAAATATTTTAAATCTTGCATACAAAAAAATGTCTTTATTATATTTTGCTTCATAACTCCTAAACCAATAGACCATGCAATTTAAACAGTTTTTGAACAGTTTTTTCAGTTTTAAAACGTCGTATTTTTGGACCGGAAACGGACCTATTGAAACACTTGCAATTGGTAATATCTGTAGGGAATTTCATTGAAATTGGAGATATCAAATCCGAAAATGCGCATTTTTGTTCGTTTTGATATGGAATCACTCAGTGGTGTTATTTGTTTTTGTTTTTATTTTTGTGTTACCACCAAAGAAAACTTTTCAATAATAATCCCGTATAATAAAAATATTTGTCTAAGCTGTGTTATAAGGTCAGTCTCATTGATGTTTTTTTTTTTTTTTTTTTTTTTGTACTGACAACAACAAAAGGAAAACAGAAATTGAATATGGGTGAGTAATTTTAATTTTCTTGGGGATTTTTATCTGGCAAAAGACAAAAAGTTACCTGCTTGGACAGACAAAGACTTTACGATGAAATAAAAAGTTTCAAGCAGAAAATATGAGCTTTAAATTCAGAAAAAATAACTCAATAGAACTGTTATGAGATTAAACAAATATATATACACACACATACATACACATATATGTATGTATATATATATATATATATATATAAATGGTGTAAAAAAATTTATAGTAATTCATAAAATGAGAACGGCTGTGCCGATTTCTGTCAGTTGTTCGTATTTTCGAGGAGAAGGTTTTTACGGAAGAAAATTTTGGAAAATCCCTCCGTAAAAGTCGGAAAATTGGAAAAATCGAAAATCGAGTTTTTTTATGAAATTTTGTGTGAAATTATTCCTTAATAGCTTTCCAAATCAAACAATAGAAAGTTCTTAGTGTAAATCATGGAAAATTGCAGAAAATTGGAAAATCTCTCCGCAAAAGTCGGAAAATTGGAAAAATTGAAAATTGATTTTTTTGTACGAAATTTTGTGCAATTATTTCTTAATGCCTTTCCAAATGAAAAAATAGAAAGTTCTCAGCCAAAATTCGATAGATGGCGTTATACGTTGACTTAGACTTTGACAGGTGTCAAAGCATTACAATCAATTGAAATTCAGTGGAATATTTATCAAAAAAATCGAAAATAGATTTTTTGAATGGAATTTTGTGTGGAATTATTCCTTAATTGCTTTTCAAATGAAAAAATAGAAAATTCTTAACGTAAAGGAATAATATTACTCTAAAGTTTGTCTGAAGGCTTAAAATTGGCTCGCCGGGTTCGCTAGTATATATATATTGTATTATATATATATATATATATATATATATATATATATATATATATATATATATATATATATGTATATATATATATATAATTGCCAATTCAAATCTAATGTAACAGAAAGAAAGAGAAACAAATTTTGCATAGAATTAATACTTTATAAGGCTCAGGCCCGTTTCCATCCAGACAACTTCTAAGAAGTTAAAGTTAAGTTGGTAAAAGGACTACTTGCAAACTAGAGGAAATACGGACATGTGAGGGAACACACATGAAGGTTTTTATAACGAATGACAAAGATGTCAATCAAAGTGATTACTATGGCAACCAAAAATATGCTCTTAAAAATCGTTTTGCGCGCATTAAATATGCTCCTAAAATCGCAAAATATGACCTTTTGGTGTTTCATGCATTTTTTGGAATTTTAATTGCCTAAATCGGACACATGTAATCGCGTTATTAAGGGGGAAATATTAGACATGCCCCTAAAAAAACTTAAGACCTGATAGAGAAAGTCTGAAAGCAAAATCGAGTTTAGTTCTTCAAATTCCATTTAGTCCACCTATTTTTGTTTAAAGAAATTTTTTTTCTTTTTGCTCCACTTAAATGTAGGTATTTTCACCTAACTGAATAATATCAAAATTTTTTCATCAATGATACATTGCTTATTTTGTTCGTAAAACTACCAGCTTTATGGTAAAGATAAAAAAACCGAAACATTTTTGCCGTTTTTACTTTTTTACAGAACTTTTGAGAAAAAAAATCTTAACAAAATTTTTTTCGAACACTATTTTCTAAATAACTCCGAAAATATAAATATATAAAAAATGATGTTAGAAAAGTTTGAAGACATTTTTAGTCCGCATCTTTTGGTATATTATTTATATAAATAGTAATCACCGTTCTTGAGTTATGGTGAAATATACTCGAGTATATGGGCGAAATATTAAACATGTCCCTAAAAAAATATCCGGACCTGGTGGAAAAAAACTGAAAGCAGATTCGTGTTTAGCACATCAAAAACAATATAGTCCAACTATTTGTTTTTAAGGGAGGATTTGTTTTTAGAATTTTTTCGTTTTTCCAAATGTCATATTTTTGGACCGGAAAGGATTTTGAGTCTAAAAAATTATGCCTTGAAATTAAAGATGTCAAATCCGATTGTAGTTCGTTTTGACATGATTTTTAAATATTAATCGTAGCACATTATTTAAAAAATTTTATATTATGTAATACCACCTTTCATTACGTTATTGTCTAGGAAATTCTTTTAAATTCAATTAAACTACATTTTAAATACAAATAAGGTAATAAATTTTGTGTTTACAAAATCCTTACTTTTTTACAATTTTTGAAAAATAAAAAATATTTTTAAGATTTTATTTTATTATTATTTTTTTTCCTCTACCCACATTTTTGGAAATTCTGATACATACAATATGAACATTAAAAGTAAATATTTTTGGCCTAGTATAGAATGTAGGTCGTTTACCAAAAGTAAACAAAATCTTAACAAAAGATACTGAATAACTTTAAAAATATTTTATGAGTGAACAAAAATCCAAAAAAATAATAAAAGCAGAATAAAGTAAGGTAAAAGTTTTATAGGAACTGCAACAAAGTCAAGCATATGTAGATATAAATGTTTGTCGGATATTCGACACCTATAAAACTTTTAAATATTGCTCATGTGTACAAATATTTGGATACATAAATAAATGTTAAAAGTGTATTTACTATTGGATATCTACACTCTTACACACATGATATGATATGATTAAAGCAATAAAACCAACAACTACAGTAACAGTAGGATCTGTAATAATACTGGTCAAAATAAATATAAGTATTAAAATAAGTATGTATATGTTGAACATTCAAATTTGTATTTTATAAGTTGTATATGAATATAAAAAGTATTTTTTAAAGTTCATAAATGTTTTGGGTAGATTTTATTGGCCAACAGACAGCAAACAATTTAAAATTTGTATGGTTTTATTAAAAATTTCCAACTATTTCATTATCTATTTTTTATATTTTGCACAAAGAAAATAATAATGAAAAATACAAAAGAAAAAAGTAATCACAACAGGAGAGCATAAAGGAATTTTTAATTGAATTGACTAAAAGAATAAAAAAGAAAATAATAATAAATAAATATTTTTTTTTTTTTATCAATATTCTTTCATATACAGATTCAAGATACAAATACGGAAATAAGGTTATACATACATACATAAGTGCAGTAAAATACAATAGAATAATGTTGGAATAAATATTATAAAAAAATACAATAATTGTTAAAAAGAAAAAATACAATTTAATATACCCAACAACAATAATAATGGCAAATGTATCTGTACATAGAGTAAACCTTAGATACTTCTAGTTCAAGATAAACTTATGGATAGACAGATAAGTTCTAAAAAAATATGTATAGTTCTATATACTTACATAAGCATAATGGTCATATGATGTGTTAGAATGAGTATAAAAAATAATGCAAATATTTGTAGTTTTGTTATTTTCACTCTCCCTGTTCTATTTAATTGTATAGGTGTATTTGTACGTATTGTGTTTTGTGGCTTAAACTGTAAAGTTTTTTTGTAAGTTTAATTGTTATTTAATTGTATTTTATTAATAAAGTTTCAAAAAACGAAAAGCTTAAAGTGTTTTTGAAATTAAGCTTTAAACCATTTTTTTTTTTTAATAAATGTTTTGTTAAGTTCAGAAAATGTTTTGGGGGAAAAATAACGCAGCAAAACAATCATCAAGTGCTTCCAAAAAAGAACATTTTCACCATTTCATAAGTATAACTAAGTACATACTTTATACTTTTTTGAAGTTATTAATGATTACAAAAGTATTTCTAATACTTTTATCTTTTAATAACGCCAAAACAGTATTTTTATTAAACAAATTTTATAAACATACTTTTAAGAGAAGTACATCAAAAGCTATGAACGTGAATCGTAAAAAAGTACTTCCTTTCAATGAAAACACAATGTTAAAATCATTACTTTTTCAGTTATTTTTTTCTTTTCTGTGAATTCATTAAATCTCTTTAAAAAATATTGGTTTTTATGATAAGAAAAATCATACCAAACAGTGGGAAATTGGAAATTCTAACGAAAGCAATTTTAATTAGCCAATCAGGAAAATATGGGTTAATATTCCCAATAAAATAAATTGCAGCATTTAAATGATTTTCGATCAAACTTATAGCCAGTTTACATGGTTACGGGTAGACCGTTATGTAAAAAGTTTTTTAAAATTTCAAATTATAGTGGAGAGGTATATGAGTTAAAGTTTTTATTGTGAACTTCACACTGCTCTCACAACCTCTCATATTTATGACCAAAATAATTATCGACCATATAAAACAATTGCTAAGAGTGTAGGTGAGTTGGGAAATGCTGTTTTTTTTTAACCAATTTTTCGTGCGGGAAAAAAAAGCACATTATTCATAAGAAATATCATTTTGAA
The DNA here is from genome assembly GCA_932274085.1 of Protocalliphora azurea. Lineage (NCBI taxonomy): Eukaryota > Metazoa > Arthropoda > Insecta > Diptera > Calliphoridae > Protocalliphora > Protocalliphora azurea. The sequence goes on from OW026523.1 coordinate 115,735,327, forward strand.
CGGAGAAATGTACGCAGATGAGTGCTCTCGGAAAAGATTCCTTTCTATCACTAGAAAACACAGCGAATTCTATTTTTTCTGGCCTGATATCGCATCTCATCATTATGGCAAAAAAGTAGTCGATTTGATTAATACTACAATCAAATGGTGGTGCTATGTACCAAGGCAGACTAATCCACTAAACTACCAAAAACTCAGTCCATTTAAAATGCATTGGGTTATAGTAAGAAATATTTAAAGAACAGTTAAAGCTGAGTAAAAATTAAATTTAGTTTATCTTTTTTATGTAAAACTAGAATATAATGGTCTTTAACAAAACAAAATTTAAAAAAGATTAACTCATTGATTCTGTTTTCATTTTTATAACCTGAATTATATGAACAATTTCTTCAGAAAAAAACGCTCTTATTGTTAAAAACAAAAAAACAAAAACATTAAAAATGAAATTTAAAATTTCTTATATAAGAAAGCCTATTTGCGTACCTTTTTAATTTCCATTCGCGAATGCCAAAAGATATCGATTTTTTGCAAAATATAAAATTAAGAAATGCCCTAGAGAAAAATAGAAAACAACTAAGTCTTTTTGTCAGCGCACCGATGATATTGTTTTAAGGCCTTAATAAGTCATAAAAAATTTTTTATTCAAGTCCTCTTTTCAACTCTCATAGTTATCGAATTATTTGAATCTGAAAATTTGTATTTCAAAATTATACGGTGCTTTGGATCTTTTTTTCAAAATATCGAACAAAATGTTTGATTGGTTTTATTTATTTTTTCTATTATTTTAACAATCAAATTTTCAATCATATAAAATTTTCGACACCAAAGATGAAAATATTTTTGTTCAAAAAGTAATTTTTTAGCGTAAACAAAATGAAATTATTTTCTAATTTTATTTCTTTTCCATTAGGGTACTTTTCATAAATAAAATCCTTCTTAATTTGACCCATTTTATATCAAAGTTTGAAAGTTGTACTAAAATTGTAATAAAGCTATAATTGACAGATAGCATTTTCTAATGTTTTCTTTATTTATACTAAAAGAGTCTTTTCAGACCTAAGGCTAAGTTTAGATTTGCCAGATAAGCAAATTAAAAAAAATCCTAGTTTTGGGATTTTCGTTTTTTTTTTTTTTTGAAGAATTGTGGGATTCCCGTCTTTTTTCAACTTTAAATTTTTTTACACTATATTATATTAAATATCTAAATTTTCATATTCAATGAAAATTTCATTAATTTACCCCACATTAATGAAATTTCATGAAGAAACATCATTAAAATCAAATAAAAAAGAAAACGCTTACAAGCGTTAAAAATATCAATCTACGTAAGTGTACTCAAGCACTAAAATATTTATCTAATAAAAAAATTTGAAAAAAATAAACTTAATTTTAAAGACAATAGGCAGATCGATCGAAACGGTTTTATAAAAATTTGAGGTCGGTTTTTTAATAATGTTAACTTTTCGAATATCCAATAAACCGTTTTTTGTGCGTCGAATACTCGGTTTTATTATCTGTAGAAAATTTCCTTAAGAAATTAATTTATTTTCCAAATTTTCTTTAAGCTCAGCAATGAAAAAAATACGAACAAGTACTTTTAAAAAATAACTTTTTCACCACTTTAAAAGTAGAACTAAGTCCATATTTTGCACTTTTTTGGAAGTTCATAAAAATTATTAAAAAAAAAAAAATGCAAATAAATGTATTTTTGGCAGGAAAAAAAGATGAATAGTTTCTAAGAAAATAAAAATTTCACAAATTGCAAAGTATTTTTATCTATCTATTATCAAAGCTAAAACCATAATTTTATTAATAAATTTTATAAATATAGTTTTTATAGAAACACTTCAAAAGCAATAAACGAGAAGCACAAAAGAGGAATATTCTACTAATGACAAACATGGATTAAAAAAAGAAGTTTCGCAGCTCTTTTTCAGCACTATATACTTTCTTTAGAGGACAACTCAATGTTAAAATCATGACTTTTTCAGTACTTCTTTTGTTAAAATTTGTAGTACAGAAAATCAAGAATTTTTATGTTCTTATCTAACTAGCAGTTCATATGTAAAGTATAAAATTTGAAATACAAATAATATAAAAAACCTCATCATTAAAATAATTGACTGGTAATAAGGTCTACATGCATGCGAGAAAAAATAAGGGTGTGAAGATAAATTCGTCAGTTAAATACGTCCCACACAAATGTTAAATACGCTCCACACGCTGTGAATCGATTTGTTAAAATGAACAAAATTACTTTTTAATAAAAAAACAATATCAAAGTTAAATTTTAAATAAAAAAAGCAAAATATATTTATAAAACACATTAAAATATAAAATTGTAAAAAAAAATTTTCAAATATATCACTCTATACATAAAATTTCTTTGAACAAAAATCGAAAATTTTAAGTGGTCCTAATGGCCATAAGGAGCAGACATGAATCGGGTAAGCGAAAGAGTGGAAGTAGCCTAGGACTAGTAGATTCCAGAAATGTATGTTCTACGTCCAGATTCCATCTGTGATCAGAGATATATAATTTTGAAAAATGTGTTTTTTCACTATGGTCATATGAAAAAATGTGGAATTTTCAAGTGGCTCCAGTGGACATAAGGAGCAGACATGAATCGGGTAAGCGGAAGAGTGGAAGTAGCCTAGGACTAGTAGATTCCAGAAATGTATGTTCTACGTCCAGATTCCATCTGTGATCAGAGATATATAATTTTGAAAAATGTGTTTTTTCACTATGGTCATATGGAAAAATGTGGAATTTTCAAGTGGCCCCAGTGGACATAAGGAGCAGACATGAATCGGGTAAGCGGAAGAGTGGAAGTAGCCTAGGACTAGTAGATTCCAGAAATGTATGTTCTACGTCCAGATTCCATCTGAGATCAGAGATATATAATTTTGAAAAATGTGTTTTTTCACTATGGTCATATGAAAAAATGTGGAATTTTCAAGTGGCTCCAGTGGACATAAGGAGCAGACATGAATCGGGTAAGCGGAAGAGTGGAAGTAGCCTAGGACTATTAGATTCCAGAAATGTATGTTCTACGTCCAGATTCCATCTGTGATCAGAGATATATAATTTTGAAAAATGTGTTTTTTCACTATGGTCATATGGAAAAATGTGGAATTTTCAAGTGGCTCCAGTGGACATAAGGAGCAGACATGAATCGGGTAAGCGGAAGAGTGGAAGTAGCCTAGGACTATTAGATTCCAGAAATGTATGCTCTACGTCCAGATTCCATCTGTGATCAGAGATATATAATTTTGAAAAATGTATTTTTTCACTATGGTCATATGGAAAAATGTGGAATTTTCAAGTGGCTCCAGTGGACATAAGGAGCAGACATGAATCGGGTAAGCGGAAGAGTGGAAGTAGCCTAGGACTAGTAGATTCCAGAAATGTATGTTCTACGTCCAGATTCCATCTGTGATCAGAGATATATAATTTTGAAAAATGTGTTTTTTCACTATGGTCATATGGAAAAATGTGGAATTTTCAAGTGGCTCCAGTGGACATAAGGAGCAGACATGAATCGGGTAAGCGGAAGAGTGGAAGTAGCCTAGGACTAGTAGATTCCAGAAATGTATGTTCTACGTCCAGATTCCATCTGAGATCAGAGATATATAATTTTGAAAAATGTGTTTTTTCACTATGGTCATATGAAAAAATGTGGAATTTTCAAGTGGCTCCAGTGGACATAAGGAGCAGACATGAATCGGGTAAGCGGAAGAGTGGAAGTAGCCTAGGACTATTAGATTCCAGAAATGTATGTTCTACGTCCAGATTCCATCTGTGATCAGAGATATATAATTTTGAAAAATGTGTTTTTTCACTATGGTCATATGAAAAAATGTGGAATTTTCAAGTGGCTCCAGTGGACATAAGGAGCAGACATGAATCGGGTAAGCGGAAGAGTGGAAGTAGCCTAGGACTAGTAGATTCCAGAAATGTATGTTCTACGTCCAGATTCCATCTGTGATCAGAGATATATAATTTTGAAAAATGTGTTTTTTCACTATGGTCATATGGAAAAATGTGGAATTTTCAAGTGGCTCCAGTGGACATAAGGAGCAGACATGAATCGGGTAAGCGGAAGAGTGGAAGTTCCCTAGGACTATTAGATTCCAGAAATGTATGTTCTACGTCCAGATTCCATCTGTGATCAGAGATATATAATTTTGAAAAATGTGTTTTTTCACTATGGTCATATGGAAAAATGTGTAATTTTCAAGTGGCTCCAGTGGACATAAGGAGCAGACATGAATCGGGTAAGCGGAAGAGTGGAAGTAGCCTAGGACTAGTAGATTCCAGAAATGTATGTTCTACGTCCAGATTCCATCTGTGATCAGAGATATATAATTTTGAAAAATGTGTTTTTTCACTATGGTCATATGGAAAAATGTGGAATTTTCAAGTGGCTCCAGTGGACATAAGGAGCAGACATGAATCGGGTAAGCGGAAGAGTGGAAGTAGCCTAGGACTATTAGATTCCAGAAATGTATGTTCTACGTCCAGATTCCATCTGTGATCAGAGATATATAATTTTGAAAAATGTGTTTTTTCACTATGGTCATATGAAAAAATGTGGAATTTTCAAGTGGCTCCAGTGGACATAAGGAGCAGACATGAATCGGGTAAGCGGAAGAGTGGAAGTAGCATAGGACTAGTAGATTCCAGAAATGTATGTTCTACGTCCAGATTCCATCTGTGATCAGAGATATATAATTTTGAAAAATGTGTTTTTTCACTATGGTCATATGAAAAAATGTGGAATTTTCAAGTGGCTCCAGTGGACATAAGGAGCAAACATGAATCGGGTAAGCGGAAGAGTGGAAGTAGCCTAGGACTAGTAGATTACAGAAATGTATGTTCTACGTCCAGATTCCATCTGTGATCAGAGATATATAATTTAGAATTTTTTTTTTTTTTTGAAAAATTCGAAATTATGTATTGAAGTTGATAAGTGGCAATAAAATTTTATACGATATTTTTATAAATAACTTTTGAATTATACATTTCGTTTTTCACCAAAAAAGTAGAAATTGTTCTTCATTATTCCTTTTTAGTTTTAGAAATACACAAAAAAACAAAAAAAAAAAATATGAATCTTTGGTTCGTAAATTTCTGGGAATATTGAACAGATAATAATTTTAGGTGTGTTTTTATTTAACTTTTATCCTCTAAAGCATTTCAAACAAATAAATGCATTTCAATGAAATTAATTGAAATGCATGATCTGAAAAACACCGAAGGTTGAGCTGTGTAGGTTTTGATACTTAGAATATCAATTTTACTTAAATAGATCAAATTATATCCCTTTATATCATGAACTTACTGATACAAAAATTTAGTACTAATCTGACAAAGGGAACAGTACCGAAAATCTATATTTTTTTACAAAAATAAAATAAATATTTTTTAATTCGATTTCACTAATAATGACTTTGCCCCCTTACTTTTCATTACTTCTAAAAAGTAAGAAATTGTAAGAAGAACAACAAAATTCGAAATATCCTGTAAATTTTCAGATATTTCGCAAAAAAAAAAACGTTTTAATAATAATTAGTGCACTAAAGATCTCTTTGCTGCTTGAATTTTAAGTCAATTTTGAATTTAGTTGAATGAAAAAAGCAAAAGAATTTAGCTTTTGAACTCTATTTAAATTTATATTTACTATAAAAAAGAAATAATTTATGATATTTTTTTTAATTAAATTTGTTTTCTATTTCAAAATAATAGTAAAGATATAAAATTTTAAGCGCTATTTCATTTACAATAAAATGAGACGTCAATCTTTCAAATCGTTTAAATACTCAAACAATTATTTAAAAATTTCAAAACATTGTCAAATTATTTTTAATATATTTTTAAGAAAATCACTATACTTGGAGAAAAATAATAACGTCTAAAAATTTAAGTAAAAATAAAAATAAGTAAAAATCGAATAAGTTCTAGAATTTTTTTCCAATTTAAAAGATAATAAATCTTGTTATGCATACAAAGAGTCTTTAAAAAATAGAACTTAAAACTTGAAAATTTTCATTTTTGTTAAATGTTGTTTAAAAATTTTCTTTCAATATTTCACCAAAACATATATATACAAATGTATTTGTGTAATAAGCTTGATTTTTCTACTTTCTAAAAAATCTTAAAAAGAAGAAATTAACAAAACCATAACAGAATTTATCTAGGAAGTTACCAAAAAAACGGTATTTTTTTTTTTTTTTGAGCATAATTCAAAATTTTTAATGATTTTCAGTTACAAAATTACCTTTTTTTAAATTTTGCTTGAAAAATTATAATTTTTAAAAATTTGTCGTTGACAATTTTAAATGTAAATAATATTTTTATTTAGCTTCCAAATAAAATTGTCTCAAAATGGGCAAAATTTTCTATATCTATAATTTAATAACATCTAGAATAAATATAACATTGTGTATGCAAAAATTTGCAGAAAACCTTTTCTGTGTTGCTACTTAAGCGCTTTTTGTAAAAAGTTTTTGATAACTTTTGATTTATAAAATATTTTTAATTAACTTAAGCCCAATTTTAACCAAATTAGAAAATTTAGAATTTCGGAAACCCAGGAAAAATAAATGAAATTAAAAAATTATTTATTATTAGAAGTATTTAATATTTTACTAAAATTAATATATATATTATGAAGTTATTTAAATAAAAATACTTAAAAATGTGCATTTCCTAAATTTTTGTTTTTTTTATCAAATAAATGCCAATTTTTAAAACCTACTGATTTACTTTAAAATTTTCGAAAGAGGATGCAAATTTTTGGATCGACAATATTAAAGATAAATTCATTATTCTTGTTTATATTTATGACAAACAAATTTTTTCCAAAATAATTTTTATATTTTTTTTTCATTTCCTGTTACAAATTTTTATTCGTGTTTAAATTTCCAGGAACTTACAAAAAAAACTGTGTTCTTGAGTATAATTCAAAATTTTTATTGATTTGTACATACAAAATTATGCATATTTTAAATTAACTTTTTTTAAGATTTTACTTGAAAAATTACAATTTTCAGACCTTTATCGTTTATAATTTATATGTAAATAATATTTTTATTTAGCTTCCCAATAAAATTGTCTTAAAATAAACAAAATTTTCTTTATGTATAATTGAATAATATCTAGAATAAATATAATATTTTGTATTAAAAAATTTGCGGAAAAATTCTTCTGTGTTGTTACTTAAGCGCTTTTTGTAAAAAGTTTTGGACAGATTTTAATTTATAAAATAAAAAAAATATTTTTCACTAACTGATAAAACCAGTACTTAGACAAATAATTTTTTATTGAAAAATGCATTTTTACTCATATGGTCAGTAGAAATTAAGCTTAAGTTTAACGAAATTTTGAAATTCAGATTTCAGAAACCTATGAAAAATAAATGAAATTACAAATTATTTGCTATTAGAAAACTTAACAATTTAAAAAAAAATCATAATTATGTTAATTTCCCTTTCACCTCCCCCCTTCCTCCCCCTCTGCTCATTATGTCCATTGACTTGAAAATTCAACATTTTTCCATATGACCATAGTTTTTCAAAATTATATATCTCTGATCACAGATGGAATCTGGACGTAGAACATACATTTCTGGAATCTACTAGTCCTAGGCTACTTCCACTCTTCCGCTTACCCGATTCATGTCTGCTCCTTATGTCCACTGGAGCCACTTGAAAATTCCACATTTTTTCATATGACCATAGTGAAAAAACACATTTTTCAAAATTATATATCTCTGATCACAGATGGAATCTGGACGTAGAACATACATTTCTGGAATCTACTAGTCCTATGCTACTTCCACTCTTCCGCTTACCCGATTCATGTCTGCTCCTTATGTCCACTGGAGCCACTTGAAAATTCCACATTTTTTCATATGACCATAGTGAAAAAACACATTTTTCAAAATTATATATCTCTGATCACAAATGGAATCTGGACGTAGAACATACATTTCTGGAATCTACTAGTCCTAGGCTACTTCCACTCTTCCGCTTACCCGATTCATGTCTGCTCCTTATGTCCACTGGAGCCACTTGAAAATTCCACATTTTTTCATATGACCATAGTGAAAAAACACATTTTTCAAAATTATATATCTCTGATCACAGATGGAATCTGGACGTAGAACATACATTTCTGGAATCTACTAGTCCTAGGCTATTTCCACTCTTCCGCTTACCCGATTCATGTCTGCTCCTTATGTCCACTGGAGCCACTTGAAAATTCCACATTTTTTCATATGACCATAGTGAAAAAACACATTTTTCAAAATTATATATCTCTGATCACAGATGGAATCTGGACGTGAACATACATTTCTGGAATCTACTAGTCCTAGGCTACTTCCACTCTTCCGCTTACCCGATTCATGTCTGCTCCTTATGTCCACTGGAGCCACTTGAAAATTCCAGATTTTTCCATATGACCATAGTGAAAAAACACATTTTTCAAAATTATATATCTCTGATCACAGATGGAATCTGGACGTAGAACATACATTTCTGGAATCTACTAGTCCTAGGCTATTTCCACTCTTCCGCTTACCCGATTCATGTCTGCTCCTTATGTCCACTGGAGCCACTTGAAAATTCCACATTTTTCCATATGACCATAGTGAAAAAACACATTTTTCAAAATTATATATCTCTGATCACAGATGGAATCTGGACGTAGAACATACATTTCTGGAATCTACTAGTCCTAGGCTACTTCCACTCTTCCGCTTACCCGATTCATGTCTGCTCCTTATGTCCACTGGAGCCACTTGAAAATTCCAGATTTTTCCATATGACCATAGTGAAAAAACACATTTTTCAAAATTATATATCTCTGATCACAGATGGAATCTGGACGTAGAACATACATTTCTGGAATCTACTAGTCCTAGGCTACTTCCACTCTTCCGCTTACCCGATTCATGTCTGCTCCTTATGTCCACTGGAGCCACTTGAAAATTCCACATTTTTCCATATGACCATAGTGAAAAAACACATTTTGCAAAATTATATATCTCTGATCACAGATGGAATCTGGACGTAGAACATACATTTCTGGAATCTACTAGTCCTAGGCTACTTCCACTCTTCCGCTTACCCGATTCATGTCTGCTCCTTATGGCCATTAGGACCACTTAAAATTTTCGATTTTTGTTCAAAGAAATTTTATGTATAGAGTGATATATTTGAAAATTTTTTTTTACAATTTTATATTTTAATGTGTTTTATAAATATATTTTGCTTTTTTTATTTAAAATTTAATTTTGATATTGTTTTTTTATTAAAAAGTAATTTTGTTCATTTTAACAAATCGATTCACAGCGTGTGGAGCGTATTTAACATTTGTGTGGGACGTATTTAACTGACGAATTTATCTTCACACCCTTAGAAAAAATTATTAGATTAACTAAATAATTATATTATTTTAGATATAAAAAAAAAAACAAGAAATCCCATTTGTGCTTCTATCGAAATACGTATTTGTACCAAATTTCATTAAGGTCTTTAAAGTTAAGATCTGTACTTTGTGCGGAAAACGTTTAAGCGATAAAAGGAAATACACTTTTTTCTGTGTTAAAATTATCGGGCATAATATTGTATTAGAATCTATTCTGGATTCCAGTAAAAAAGGATCTGAAAAAGTGTTGCAAAATTAATGATTTCTACATTGTGTCATTAATTTGTGAAAGAAAGAACTTCCTGCTAAAAAGAGCTGCATAAGTTCTTTTTTTTTTAACCCATGGTTGTCATTGATAGCATGTTCTTCTTTTTGCTTCTTGTTCATAGCTTTTAGTAATTTTCTTAAAATTATGTTTATAAATTTTTTTTAATAAAAAATTTGTATTAGTTTTATTAAAATATAATTAAAATACTTTAAACTTTTTTTAATTTTAATTATCTTAGAAATTTATAATTTTTTTTTCGTGCTAAAAATACATTTATTTTCATTTTTTGGAAGTAATAATTATTTACTTCCAAAAAAGTTAAAAATATGCACTTAGTTCAACTTTTGAAGTGGTAAAAATGTTCTTTTTTGGAAACACTTGATCGTTTATTACGAGGACGTTAAAATTTGTTTATAACAATTGAATATCAAATTGAAGTAACCACAGTATTTATTTGTAAATTTTAAATATTTGTTTTGGTTGAACGTTTTAATTAAAACGACCCATGATATGTTGTTTTATATAATTTTCAGAAAAAAACCGGTTAATCGTATGTTCTTAAATTTAGAAATTTGTAGCCGGTTTTTTTCAAATGCCGAATATTTTCGCAAAACCTGGAATAAACTTAGTTTACAGATAATAATTATTATACCCAAAATACTCTTATATAGCAATGCATGGCGCCCTCTATGTAAGAACTTCATAGCTACATACTAATTATTTTAGAAGTTCATATCTTTCTTGTACAATCAATTCCATCACATGCAAAGAGAATTGGGTATGATTACTTAGTGGTACACGCAGGAAGCTATTGAGATTCAAATTAAAACTATATATATTTTTTTGCTTTGTAAAATAAATAATGCGATTTTTAAGATATTTTTAATAAAGAGCCAGGGATTCCTAAGCTAATAATTTCCTTTACTCTTCCATACATAGAATTGTACAATAATAATATCATTTATACATATATCCTGTTTTCTTCAGACTTTCAACGTTCACACACACACTTGTTGACAAATTAAGATAAATTTTTGTAAGAGTTTTTATTTTTTTCCCCCAAATACTGCAGTGTCTTAAGTAGTTTATTTTTAAACTTACCGTACTTATTATATTGGCATTAAAACTGTCAAAACTAATAACTATTAATATGCAATATGGAACAAGTATATAGATATGTATGTTATACACACATAGGTTTAACATTTCTCTTATAAACCATTGTATTATTATCAGTGGTTGTGTATAAGTAGTAGCAACAATTTATGGTTTACCACAATTTGCAAAATATTCTCAAAAGAGAGAAATTTATTGTAATAATTGTCAATTAAATACACAAAAACTAATATTCTTAAAATCTTTACCACAAAATACTCAATATAAGTTTTATAAGCAATATTATAAAATACATAATATTGGACAGTAAGTATATAAAGTTATGGTAGGGATTTAAAGGTATTAATTGTTTTGAAGAATTGAAGTAGAGCAAGAGAGTCATAAATAAACTTTATTATGAAGTAAAAAAATAAAAATCAGTTTGTTATTTTACTTGGAATATGTGATCTTTTGGTAAAAAATATCATCTTAAAACAGCTTTTGATGTGCAAAAAAATATGTTATTAAGCCCAAAATATTAAAAAATATATAACAAATCGATGTTAAAATTCTTAAAATTGTCCAAAAAGGAATAAACAGTTTCAGTATTTTGAAGCACAGGAAAAAATTTTATATTGCATATTTTAGGTTGTCTTGGTGATCATTTAAAGATCTTTACCGATCGAAGAATTGATTCAGCGATGCTCGCCATTCATGTGCAGGCTGACGTCGATTTTTTGAAGTTGTTTGATAATTTCAGGATGAATATGTTTGATATAGTATCTGTCGGAAATTATTTTCAAGATAATAGGTGCATATTTCACGTTTGAGATATTGAATATTAACTAAAATCAGGGATATTATAAATGCAGTAGTATCTATACATTTATGAACCTTGCGGTTCAAAATGTATGATGGAGTTTTTTTTTTAGGAAAAAGTTAAACAATTTTTAAAATTGTAAAAATTATAAAATTAGTTGATATCAAATCCTTAATATATAATTTCTTACTTTCTTTAATTATTCACTTTAATTTGTTAAAACATTTTCGCAATTTTAAAGCATTTTTTTGTACATATGAAAAATCTAGATTTTTTATTAATTCACAAATATTTTTTCTATCAATGAAATCATTCTTTTAATTTTCTGCTACATTTTATAAACTGTTACTAGGTATTATTTTAAGTAAATGCAGATTGTTTTAATTTTTCTATATAAAAGTTTATGTTGTACTAGTATTTTTGCTTATATTTAATATGGTCCTTTGAAAGCACATAAAATTACAGTATGATAAAAAAGTATATCACCAGAACGATTTATCAAAGTCATTACAAAATATAATTAAATTTAAGACCTCTGCAAATCAGTATTAAAATAAATGATTAGTCTTAGATACATTAGAAAATTTCAAAAAAAAAAAAAAAATTTAAAATAACTGCTACATATTTTCTTTACCTACTGTTTAAAGATATTTTCAATATTGATATAGAAATATAATATCTATCTTATTATGTAGTAAAATGAACAAATAAACAAGTCAATGCAGGTTATAAATAGTTCTAGGTAAAAGTTTTTTTCAATGATTGGCTTTAAGGTCTTTTCAAAACTTTTTACAAAATAAATTTGTAAAATATCTATTACATCCAGTGTTGCTAAAACCTAAGTTTGCAAAAATACTAGCATTTACAAAAAAAAAAATAATAATAATACTAGAAAGTGCTAAAAATAAAAAAGGTGTAAAACCAAAAACTGTTTGCATTTGTAAAAAAAAGAGATATATTATTTTCAGGGCTAAAGCTAAAAGAACATTAAAGAAAATAATAAAAACACATTGTTTCTTTAGAAATTAAACAAAATTTATAAAGTGTCCAAGTATGTATTATCTGAATTATACTTTTATACGTATTCAAAATAAAATATTGGTTAACATTTTGACGAACTAAAATATTCTTTCTTTTAACGAAAATTTGATTTTTAAAATAACATTTATTATTAAAAACCAGACACGGCATAAACTCTATAATCTGAAGAATTATTGCACACCTCAATCCGGATTATTAAAGCTTTTTTATGGTCAAATTTTGGTAAAAAAAAAACTATTAAAATATACATTACAAGTTTTTATTAAAAAAAAAAAAAAAAAAAAACAAATTTGTTTGTATCTTTTTACTGAAGAATTTTTGGAAGTTGAATGAATTCAACTAGAATCAATACTTATATAATAATTATATCTTTCCTTATTGTATTTTCTAAGTTATAATAAAATTTGAATAAGAAAGGACTTTTGATTATTTAATCCCGATTATAGAGTTATGGATTGGATTACCGAATAATCCGGATTATCGAGTTCATATTATATTCATGAAATTTCTTAAAAAAAAACTTTCTCCTTAAATGAACGAAATCAAATTTTTTACAAAATTTCTCATTTTTAACTACGTAAATGATATACAAATAATATTAAAAAGTAATTTAACTAAATTACCCAAAAACCAATATTTAGCAAAAAATAAAAAAAAGTCCTTGATTTAAAAATGTAACAAAATACCCACAAAAATATTTCAAAAAATAAAACATCGTAGGACTGTTACTTATGCTTTAACTTTGGGTTAAAATTTGTTAACGGCCCATAATATCATATTGAAAACGAAACGAATTGAAACGAAAAAATGTGTAATGTATTTATTTTTAACGTTTTCTTTATTGATAAAAATTACAGTAAACTCACTTTGTATCGGATATTATTATATAACTTTAAATGTTTCACGAAAATTATTTCCTTGGTTTTCAATAGTGCCGTAACTTGTAAGGCAAAAATAAAGCATTGCTCCAAAAATTATTCTTTAAATCGATCGAAATTCATCACAACTTTTTAAACCATTCTAGTTAAAAATAGTCGTTTTTCATCACATACTTCATTATGATGTTTTAAATTTAGTAAAAAGTTGTTTAATTATGTATAAATATTTTAATGCTCAAGAAGATGCGAAATTAATTAAAATTTTGCTTATTATGTTCACAACTAAATTAAAAAGTTATTTTATCATAATTATTTCTTATAACAAGGGAATTATTAAGTTTGCTTAATTGCCAAAAGTTTATTTAATATTTTAAGTTGCAGTTTTAATTTTTAGAATTAAATAAAATTATAGTGTTTTTATACATTGGGGCATATTCCTATAAACGCACATCAATTTTTTTAATCAACTTACCAGAAATGTGGCTAAAAATAATTAAGGTGCTACAAATTAATGTTTTAAATTATTTATTGACTTAAAAAAATTGATAACAAAAACTTAAAATGTGCTTTTTACTATAGACGCACTTAAACTAATGAACGAATTTAGCATTACTAATAATGTGTTAATGAACCTTTATTTTGGATAACTTCAGAATTATAGTGTAGCATTGACTCGACTAATTTTTTAAGAAAATCGCTGCCAATTTCTTCCCAGACTTAATTTTTAGTTTCAACTCCGTTATTGTCGTTATGGTTTCATTCTGTGAATTTCTTGCGTAAACTTTATGGGCCATGTACTTCCACAGATTCTCCATTGGTTTTAAATTTGGACTGCAAGCCCGTCAGTCCAATAGTGGAATACTATGTTCATTAAACCACGATTTAGATTGGTTCAAGACATAGGAATATGCAATCTTCATCCATAAATGAGAGAAGAGCATCTTCCAACAGTTCATTATAAATTGCACTGCTCATTTTAGTTGGAACAAAACATATTTTTGATTTTCCTGTAGCAGAAAAGGCAGCCTCCACCGAAATTGCGTTTCGACATACGAGCTCAAATTATGCCAATTGGAAGAATATGAATCGGGACCGTCCAAATTGAATTTCTTTTCATCAGAAAAATTACTTTATTCAACTTATCTGTCCATTTGATGCATTTGGGCGCAAATTTTAAAAGATTTTTCTTACATTTTGGTTTTTCCATTTTATGTCACCATCTGTTCGCAAAATGTGTGCAACATGTTTGGAAGTGACAGGTAGATTAAGTTTATTTTTTATTTGTGTAGCATTTAATTTATTGCGGATTTCTTCTTCTTTTGTTTTATTAATTTGCCTTTTTGTTAATTTTTGATTAATTTTTGCTGGTTTCCGCACTCCGTATTTCTGCCCTTTCTTAAGAAAGTCTTGAAAAACTCCTTCCGAATGGTTAATTTTTAGTTCAATTTCTCTGTTAGAACGGCCATGATAACGGAAAAATTAAATTTGAAATTTTCCTGGTCTGTGAGAAAAGTTACTTTGGGCATCCTTCAAACTGATGAAATTTCCCAATTAAAACAAAAATTTTCAGTAAACAAAGATGTTGTTATCACTTATCTTAAGTAAAACAAACAACTAAAACTGTTTTTTTCCAATAACTTTTCAGATAAATTTCTCTTGACTGCGTTTCCGCTGAAATGATCACCAATATGTTCTGATTGCTAAATTAAAGAAGCAAATAGTTCTTATATAAAAAAACTAACGTTATAGCGCGAGTTATTGTAATAACACAACATTGTTTTTGGTTAAGAGAAACGAATATACCTCAAAGAAAAGCAAAAAATTGAAATGCGTTTAATAGATTAACTGTTTATAATTGTATTGGTTTTTACAAGTTTATTTTGGTAAGCAAACTCTTTAAAGAAATTTTAGTTGCAGTTCTAATTAAAAAAATAAAGTGCTTTTATAGTACAAATCTACAAATTAAAAAAAAAAAATGCTATCAAAATGCCAAAAATAATTCGGAAAGTGCTAACAAAAGTTCCAGGTGTTAGATTCATTTTTTTTGTGGTAAATGATTTTAAAAAGTGCACTAAAAGTGCTAAATTGGCAACACTGAACGAATAAAATAAAATAAATTCTAAACTAAAGCAAAGACTAACAATATAGTATTTGCATTCAAATAAGTACAAAAGGTTTACTTTAAAAAGCTTTAAAATAAATGAAAATCTATGAGTATGTAAAGGATTTCTATAAATTGCTTAAAAACATAAAACAATATAAACATAGAAAACATATAAAAATAATAATATCATTGTATCAGATAATAATAGTTTTAGAGCTTGTAAATAAGATAATAAACTAAATAAGAGAGTTTATGTAATAAATGTAAAAATAAACAACAAAAACATGTACAAAAATTAAAAGCCAAAGGAATAAAATGATTTAACAACTTAAAATAAATAAAATGTTATTATTTTAATTTATTTCAATTTTATTTAATTTTTTTTATAAAAAAAACATATACCTAAATATTTTCTAAAAAAAAAACACAACATAATTACTAAATATATAATAAAATCCGCTTTAACAAAACGTTATTGTTACTATTTTTGTTATTTTTAGAAATTGTATAAATTTCAAAATAAATTCATTTTAAGTTTTTATTCAAATGAAATATAAAAATGTTTAAATAAGAATAAAATGAATAAATTCATGTTTTAAATTTTTTTAAACATTTATTTATGTATTTATTTTTCTTGTTGTTGTTGCTGTTGTGTTTTAATATTTACATTTATTAATTTTTTATTTACAAAGCTGTTGTATAAATTTTATTATTTAACGTTTTTTTTTTATATAAAATTTTCACAAATATTTATCTATATATTAGTCATTCATACTGTATTTTGATTTTACAATGACTCTTTAGTCATTGTTAAAAAATTTAGTGAAATTTTAAGTTGGCTAAAATCACTGATTTTGTAGCCAAGTTATTATTAGTGAAAAATGTAAATGTATTTGGGAGAATGATGATGATTCATTGCATTTTATTATTAATTTGCTAAAATGAGCTAAGGAATTTGTGGTGTTTCAGGTAATTTTTCTTTATTGGCCTACTTATCAATAATTGTGACAGTGTTAGAGAGAGTGAGTAATGAATGATAAAATCAGTAGATCCTGTGCAAAAATAGGACGAGACATTGGAACATTATTTATGTCAATTATGTCATAAGAAGCGAAAACTTTGAACGTGATAAATTACCAAATCTGAAAGATGTAACAAAGCTTTCGTTACATAAAATGCTTATATATTGAATTCTTTGCATTTTATATTATCGCTAAATTTATATAACTAATTTTTATGAAACAGAATTCATAATTTTGTTTTGCTTTGAAATTCATTTATTATTTATTTAAGGGAACTTTACAACAATTAACACTCACACACACTTTAATTAACGTTTTTGTAATTAGTATTTTATTATTTATCATTGCTACGCAGCTAGAGATGACTTCGTGGTTACAGTGATTATCAAAACCAGGGATGATAAATTCAGTACATTTGTACTTTTTTTCAGTACGATTCGCTCTACAAAAGTGCAGCAGTACTCCAGTGATTAATTTAAAACAATTAGAAAAGTTAGCTTCCTAATAAAATATTTAATTGATTTTAAATAAAAGTTCTTTAGACAATTTTTGGATTCCTTTAGAAATTATTTTAGAATAGTAATTAAAATTTGCTTTATTTTCAGCTTAGTTTATGCATCAAAATTCATAATAATTTACACATACTCAGATCTGAATGTAAATTTCCAAGTTTCTTAATGAAATTTAACACATAATTTTCTTTCCAAAGAGAATTTGGTTGAATTAAAAAAAATTTTCGCGCAATACATTTTTTAAACAGTTTCTATTTTAAGCAAAAATTATAATACCTAATTTTGGGAATATCGGCACAAAATTTGCTTCCTTATAAGTCTTTCCATTTAAATAATTTTTGGAAAATCTTACGTGCATAAATTTTATATGAATACTAGCACCAAGATAAAATTTGTCATTAAATTATATCAACACGTAGCACTGTAGCAAAATCATACAAAAATCTTGTTTTGCAACTTTCAAGATATTAGTGTTTTAGCTGTTTTTAAGATTATTAAATAGTTTAAAATTAAAATCTGATATCGAACAATTAACTTTTGAAATAATTTTGTACAGAAATATATATACAAATTTAATTAACCAATTTGAACTAACTTTTGCATATGCGTTCAATAAGCTTAACTCCGACAATTTTTTTCAGCTTTCGCTTTCCATTATACAACCTGGAAAGATTTAATTTTTATATGAGCTTTTCTTTTTTTTTCTGCACAGAATTTTCCAAACATACTATTGAATGGATACACATACAAATCTGATCATTAGTATTAGATGTACCCTTTTTTGCTCTGGATTTGGTTTTTTTTTTTAAGAATACGATACAGATATACTCTTAGTCGTTAAGTCTTCATCTAACACCTTTATCAAGTTGGAAACTCACAGTATTGTCAAACGTACTATTTCAATTTTTCACGTTCAACTTAAACAACATACAATGGCTTGAAAATGGTCTGTTCATTTAGTTTTGATTCTGTAAAGTAATAATGCTGCTAATTTTGAAAACTCAAGCTATATTTCTTAACGATATTTTTATCAAGAAATATTGTAAAGTTTTGTATAGTCCTTACCATTTTAGTAAAATTACGGCTTAAAAAGTAAAATTTTGTATTCAATTCTGGACATCCCTGATCACAACCACTTTAGTTGAGCTTTGTCTGTGCTCTTTTGAGGACAGCTGGTACAAGTTTGTAATAGCTTTACCAGCGGCTACTACTGCTGGTATAACGCAGTCATATGTGCACAGGACAATAATGACCATAGGTCCCAGGCGTAGTAGTGACTAACAACTTCTAAATTTTCCAACAACACATTTTCACTTCTTACTGGTCGTGGAGTTGGTTTTCAACACTGTAACAGGCAAGACATAGCGTGGTTGTTCCTTTTTATTTTTTAAGTCAATTGTCTAATATTTTGTAATTTTGATCTTATTAATAAAGTATTTAATAAAAAACTGTGAATTATAAAAAAAATAAATTGATCCTGTATTTTATACTGGAACCGAATGGACGTATCCTGGCAAAGATTATTATAAAGATCTCAGGAATTGGAAATTTCTGAGAAATTATATCGCGAAAACGAGAGCGCACAGCATACCTATGCAGGTGTACGTGTATAAACTGACTGGGTTTGAGACAATTAATGTCCCCTCTTTTCCTCATAAAACAAAATCTAGACCAAACTAAATGAAATTTTCCGCAGTGTTTAGCTAAATCACAATCAATTTAATACAAAGTTTTCTGTTTAAGATTCTACTGCGTCTTGTTTTATTGTAAAGAAAAACATTTAAATTATTTATTAACAACAATTTCATCTTTAAATCTCTATAGAAATTCATCTCCTTTTATATTTGTTTTTTCAACTTTAAAAATCAATTAATTTGAAATCTTTTGCCTCAATGCCTGTATTTCTATTTTGGACAATTTTTCTTTCATTACTACGTTTTGATGTCAATTAAAATCTCTTCAAATATTCTGTCAACTTTCATTATTACTCGTATACTTTTTATACTGAGAATTTCTAACATTATTTTATACTATTTATTTCATATTTTTTGTAATTTTTATTTTGGTCTGTAGTTTTTTGTTCTTACTTTTTGTAATTTTTATTAGATTTTGTTTTAGTTTTTGTGAATTTTTGTTTATTATTTTTTCTTATTCAGAGAAAACTACTTAAAACTAATTTTGTTTTATGGAAATTTAAGTTATGAAATGAAGAGAAAAATTGTTTGCAAAATATTAATACGAACAGAAAAAGGAAAAAACACTGCATTACTAAAGAATGAGTTCTTATTATTTAATATAATAACACATATTTATAGCTTTATTTAAATGTAAAAACTAAAATAATTACCAATTTTATTATATAACACAAAAAAAAAAATAAATAAATAAATAGCTAAATTATTTGATATTAAACGAATTTTAATTTTTTTCCAAAACTTTAAAAAAAAAAAACACCTAAAAATCTTATAAATATGCAAAATATGTTTAAATTTAGTTTGATAAGTTTGCAATAAAATATATAAATATTCATGTACTGCTGCATGATGCAATTCTTTCCTACACTATCTTGTTTTACAACTTAAATCTTCAAATGAACAGCATATATATCTACAAAATTCTAAAATAAACGCAAATAGTTTTTTTTATTTTTGTATAAATTTAATTTTTTTTTTTTTTTCATAAAAAATCTAAATACAAGAATAAAACCAATTGTTGAGCTAAAAACACCAGAATTAAAATAAAACGAAAGACATTAAAATGAAAAATTATGTGTTTAAGAAATGCAAATTCAAATTCTGTTAGGAAAAAATAAACGAAAAGAAAATTTAAAAAAAGAACGATGATTCTTCTACTCTTTATCATGGTTTGTTTAAATTATAAATACAGAATTTATTCGTCGTTGTTGTTGCTAAAAAATTTTCTTATTACAACAAGCAGGCATTTAAGCAATTAAATAAGGAAGTTGTAACAGGCCATCAAATATAAATGATGACTATTGCTAGCTGATTTTTGAAAATTGTGTCTGTTTGTTTGTTTATGAGGCAGCATCATCTAGGCAGAGATTGTGGAAAAAATGAAAGATGGAAATATGCGTTGTTATTATTTTCATTTTTATTTATTTAGTATTAATAGGCTATGACGTTATAAATAAACATAACAAAATTCTTATTTACTGTGTGGTACATTATAATATTTTTATGATTATAAATTTTTGAAATCAGAGATTGCGTTTGTTTAGAAATTCATTGACCCTAAAATGTTATTTTTTGTTGAAATTTTCTGTTTGTTTGGTTATTAGAGTAATATGTAAAGGAAATGGCAAGTCAAAATCGACTATGTACTTATGAAAATATTTTTTTTTTTATTTTATAGAGTAGAATAATAATAATTTGTTAATTACTCAGAAAGAAAATTTAAATTTTCAATAGGAAGACTATTTTCATCATTTCAAAATATAGACTAGACTATAGACTAGAATATAGACTAGACTATAGATTAGAATATAATCTATAAGCTAGACTATAGTCGTGAATATAGACTTGAGTATAAATTGACTTGACTATATGTAGACTGTAGATTTAAGTACAAACTATAGTGTAGACTTGATTATGAAATACAATACATTTTAGGCTATAGACTTGACTGTCGATTAGACTATAGACTTAACTATAAACTAAACTATATATTTGACTATAGAACTGACTATGGAATAGACAATAGTACCGACTAGACCATAGACTACACTATAAACTTGACTATGGACTGTACTCAAGACTTGACTATACACTTGACTATAAACATTTCTATAGATTTGTCTGTAGGCTTGTAGACTTGACTACACTAAAGACTATACTAAAGACTTAAATATAAACTATAGCTATAAGCTGTACTATAAACTTGATCATAGAACTGACTATGGGATAAACTGTAGAGCTGAATATGGACTTGAATATAGACTATACTACAGGCTTGACTATTGACTTGACTATAGACGAGACTACAGACTTGCTTATAAACTTAAATTGCTTTACTATAGACCTGATTATCAACTAGACTATAAGCTAGAATATAGACTAGATTATAAACTTGACCACAGACTTGACTATAGACTTGATTATAATAAAGACTAAAGAGTTGATTGTCGACTAGACTTATATAGACTATAAACTTATTTACAGACTTTCATTACTGACTTGACTATAGACTTGGCTGTCGGCTTGACTATTGACTACTCCATACACTTGAATATAAACTATAGACTTGATTATAAAATACACTATAGGTTAGACTATAGACTTGACTATTGACCAGTTTGCTGTAGACTTGACTATTGACTAGTTCATACACTTGAATATAAATTGTAGAGTTGATTATAAAATACACTATAGGTTAGACTATAGACACTTGAATATAAACTATAGACTTGATTATAAAATACACTATAGATTAGACTGTAGACTTGACTATAGACTTGACTATAGACTTGACTATATACTTGACTATGAAATATACTGTAGATTAGACTGTAGACTTGACCATAAACTTGACTATAGACTAGAATATAGACTAGACAATAGATTTGACTATAAAATAGATTATAGAATTTAATATAAAATGGAATGGACTTGACTATGAAATATACTATAGATTAGATTGTCAAGATGTAGGCTTGACAGTTGACTAGACTGTGGACTTAACTATAAACTAGACTATACCATAGACTTGATTTTATTAGAGACGTGACTATTGACTTGACTATAAACTTAATTATAGACTAGACTGTATACCTGACTATAGATCTTATTATATAGACGTTGAAGACTATAGATTAGGCTATAAAGTAGACAACTATATGGACTATAAACTAAACTCTTTACTAAATTAAAAATTTAACTATAGATTATGCTATAAACTAGTCTTGATCAAAGATTAAAATATAGTTCAAACTTGTATCGACTATTACCCTTTCGTTTATTCCTCTCTACTTCCTGTTTAAATTAAAAATTTTCTTCGTTTTTGTGCCATCAGCACTCACCACTCTTAAGGCAATTGCCAGAGTAAAAACACCGTAAAAAAGTGAAAAAAGTAAATAATAACAGAAAAAAATCCATTACCAGCTTGTTAAAATTTTGCAATTGGCAATTAATTTGTTTCTGCCCTTTAAGCAGCAGATTTTAATTTATTTTCATCTGCCAACTACAACGAAAACAATCTATCACACACACCTTCTTTTTTTAACTTTGGTAAATTGGTGTTGTTGTCGGTTGTAAGTAGTTGTTTTCGTTGTTGTAGTTTTCTAGTAAAATCAAATAATAGTACAAAGTTTCGAAAAAAAAAGTCAAAACTACTACTTCTTCCTCTACTTTTAACAGTCTCAATTAAATTTGCTTAAAAAAGCAAGCGATAACAGCAGCAACAAGATGAAAAATATCTTTTCGACATTATAGCACTGATAGACTTTTAAGCATTTTTTATAGTTTATAAAGGCTGTTGAGAAAAATAGAAGAAAATTGCAAATATTTTAGTAAATTTTTTATAAAAAAAATTTTGTTTTGCCCTTTTTAAAGCGCTCTTTTTTACCATAAATAAATAAAACAACCGCCTATCAAGTGTTTGGATGATAAATTTAAAAGAGTATATTACAGTTCGAATAATTTTATTATTCATTAAAAACTCTTACCATATGAGGCACTACAAGAATCTGGCTCGATTGTTGGCTGGTTGATGCTCCTTCATTGCTTTCATTATGCAGCATTATTATTAGCACGTTTCATGTTTATGCATATGTTATGAACAATTTAAAAAAAGAAATATTTTTTTTGCTACACATACAGTTCCAAAGAACTGTGGTTGAACTTTTTAATAGCATAATGTAAAGTCGAGTATGTGAAACATGTGCAGGAAGAAAACAACTCGAGTTCTTTTGGAAAATAAGAAAATTGCTATGGATGTTTTTTTAAGATTCATTTTCTATTTTAAGAAAAAATTATTATAAGAAAAATAAAAACAACAACAACTACAACATGTACCAGAAATGTAATAGAAATTTATGCACTTTCAACTCTTAGGAGAACCTGCAACCTAAATGCCTGCTTACGTGCTGCCGCTGTTAGAATCTTTCATTCTCTTTAGCGTTTTATGTAAAATAAAAACCAAAATAAAATATAAAACATTTAACAAGTTATAAAGTAAAAGAATTTTCTTTATTTGTTTTTCAGGAAACTTGTGCTTTCAAGTGTTTACACATATTCGAACTATATTATTTTGTGTATACACTCACAAAAACCTGATCAATCATTATTTGAGGGAGGGAAAGGAAGGCAGAGTTATTAAAATAATTTTGTCAGCTGATTAGATGCTGACATATTTGAGGTTTTGGTTAATCTTATTAAGTGTTTACACGTTTCAATTAGGTTCTTTTTTTTCTTTTTTTTTTTTTTTTTTTGACTGGCGCCTAATTCATTGTCTTTGGTAGATTCTTTTTCTTGAGATTTTGACAGCAGGATTACTCAATATGCTGAAGCATAAGTGTGCCAGTATTATTAAAATTATTGTGTTGAAAGTGAAAACATATTTGAAGGAGGGGGGAGGTATAATTTTAGATGAAAAATTTTGTATCTGGGAAAAACATTTGTTTGAATATAATATTTTTTAAAGCTTTTTTTTTAATTAATGAAAATATTTGATGTAGCTTGTGAAAATATTATTTTGAAAGAGGTTTTACATATTAATATTATTCCTTAAAACCTATTAAACCTTTAAAACTTTGAATTATTCAATCACTTAATAATTTTATTAAGTTGGCAATGCCTTACAAATTCATTTATTCCAAAAATTAGAACATAAAGTAAACAATAGGTACCATGAAAGCCTAAAACCCTTTGAAACCCCTTGAAATATATCCAATCCGATTTTGTTTTTTCAAAAAATCTAGACAATAGACCAAACTATAGACTAGTCTATAGACTAGACTGTAAACTAGATTATAAACTAGACTATAGACTGGACTATAGGCTGTGCTGTAGACTAGACTATAAACTAGACTATAGACTAGACTATAAATTAGACTATAGACGGGACTATAGATTAGACTAGACTACAAACTCGACCGTAGCCTAGACTATAAATAAACCAGACTATACGAGACTATAAAGTAGACTATAGACTAAACCAAAATACATACTAGACTGTAAACTTGACTATAGACTGGACTATAGGCTAGAGTATAGACTATACTATGAACTAGACTGTAGACTATAGACTATACTATAGAAGAGACTATAAACTAGATTATAAACTAAATTATAAACAGGGCTATAAACTAAACTATAGACGAGGCTATAAACTACACAATAAAGTAGACTATAGACAAGATTTTTCTATAAAAAAATTTTTCTTTAAAAATATATTTTTTCGAGTGTAAAAACGACTATAAAACAATCTTCTGTTATTTTCTTCCTGGTCAAAATAGATACTATAAACCAAAAATTAGTTCCCATAAAAAAAAATTGTCTAGGCAATGTGTCGTCTCTAAATACCCAAATGCGCGTTTGTTAAATAACTACTAACTCTTATTTATCGCAAAAACAAAAAAAAAATCCACAAAAAACAACTGTTATTGCAAAAATAAAACATTTTAAAAAATAGAACAAGTGCTGAAAATATGTATCTACAACTAGTTACAAATAGTTTAATATGTCAGCTATAATGTTCATAAAGGGAAAATAATTTTTTTGTTTATAACGTTTGAAACTTTAGCTTATTTTTTTTCTTATTTTCTTTTTAATTTTTATTTATTTGTACAATATTTTCCTTCTTTTTATTTTTATCTTGTTTTCAACTTTATTTTCTTTGATCAGTTGAGGATGATGGTATTAATTTTGAAAACATAAAGAAAATGATGTGTGAGGAAATGCAATTCTTTAGAAAGCAAAAACCATTGAAATAAAAATAATTGTGTGTGAAAGAATTAAAAGGGAATTAGATAAAAGTGTTTATTTAATTTAGTTTTAATTAGAATAGACATACTTTCATAAATTTTTTTATTGTAAAAGAAAATTTCAGTAGAAGTTGTTGTGAAATTTTAATGACAGCATCAGTATTTATAGAGGATATAATATTCGAACAAATAATTTATTTCGATTGCTTATACTTAAACAGATTTGTAGATATACATTAAAGAGCCTCAGGAAAAAAATTGCAAATGTACTCCTCTAGTAATGAAGATTTATCTGTTCTTATATGTTTCCCAAAATGTTATATCTGAATATTTACATTTACATAAAAATACGTATTTCTTTCAATATCATATCAAAAATTTCGTTAAAAGAAAATTGACTTAAAATTGTAATGGAGGCACACTAAGGCCTGGAATATTCATTTAAATAATTGTTATGTCCCTTTTCAGTTGCGGAATATTAAGATTTTATTAACATTTTTTTCCATATTTTCTTTATTCAAATATATTGGGTGTACCATTGAAATGGTACAACCTGATACTATTGAAGATTACACGTAATTAACCATTTAAAAGCTAGAGAGTCAATTTTATTTATTAATTCCTAAAAGGTTAAATTAGCAATTTTTGCAAAAAAGTCGCATGGAAGAATTTATTATACTTAAATATAAATGAATTTATGAAAAATATATTAAGTTCCTGTAACACAGCCATAATAATCGAATTAAAGAGATTTTTGAAATTTAGTTAATATTTTACACGAATTTATAGTTTTATGATAAATGCATACCAATTATGGACCGGAAATCACAAAATATTACTTGTGCAACTAAAGTATTGAATGGGACCTTTCCAATGATGCCCTAAAATATAAATTACGATGGAAAATGTCCAAAATATTCAGACCTTAATAAAATAGAATTTAAAATAAAATCGTAGAAATTTTTTTTAAAATTTAATTTCGCGAAAATGAAAACTAATTTTAAGTTCTTTTTACTCATTATGTATTATATTTTTTGACAAAAAGTTAAAAATGATGTACACTGTTGATTGAAAACTAGATTTTTGGAGTTATTTCAAAAATGGTACAGCTCACGTGAACGAAGTGATTAAAACGAAACATTTTGAGGATTATCTTAAAACCTATCTATATTTAATTTTTTTTGGGGGGGGGGGGTACATTTGCAACATTTTTTGTCTCCATACAAATCAAGGCACTTTAATATATATGAACTAGCTGTGAAGACAATCTTTGTCAAATAACTAGTGAATGGTGGTGCTGAAGGTGAAAATAGCTCCCCAGCAATGACGCTGTCAAACATATTAAGAATATGTGGTTAAATCTTAACTTAATTTATATTTTTTTTACTGATTATCGTATTTAGCAAATGGCTTTCAAGGAGTTCATTAAAAATTATAATTATTGTAAAATGTTTTTATGAGTGCTTAACCGTTGCTCAGAAATGCGTGTTTTACTTTATTATGTCTTTTTTGTCTAAATGATTTATTTCACTTCAAAAGCATGTGAACAGCATTAGTGAAATAAAAGGGTGATATAAAACGTTGAAAAAAAAAGAAAAGTTTGTAGAAAATTATAAAACAGGGTGCTACAATTCTAAAACAATAACTTAAGCAAAAATTTTTAAATAAAATAAAAATAAAATAAAATGTATTTAAAATGATTTTAATTTTCAATATATATATAAATATACATATAAAAGGTGATTCAAATAGAGGTACTTATTTCAATAGCCTTTTTTGACAGATCACGTGTGTCATGCTGTCATGTTATTTTTGTTTAATATTGTTCGGCATTTCATAATGGAAAGACTTACGCCTGAACAAATCGTTCAACTTTATTACGAAAATTCACGTTCTGTGAGGAATATATATATATATATATATATATATATATTTGGTCTTATTGAAAAAAATTCGAATTAAATTTAAAAATTTCCGAACTTTACAAAATATATATATATATATATATATATATATATTTTGTAAAGTTCGGAAATTTTTAAATTTAAATCGAATTTTTTTCCAATAAGACCAAATAGTGTTACAACAAAAATTTTACTTAATTTGTACTATTTTTATTAAATATTCAATTCTTTATTGTTTTCACTATTGTTCGAAAATTAAATACCATGCTCAAATTTTTCGAATATTACTAAAGATACTGATGATGAAGGTTATAGTTATTTTATATAATCTTTTGTACATATTACAAAATTAAATTTTATTTCGAGTTATTCTAAAATTCGAAATCATTTTCGAAATTTCGAATATAGCCAAAAGTGGTTGGAAACAATGATTTAAATCATGTGTATACATTTAAGAAGTTTTTTTAAAATATTTAAAATTCGAAAATTCGAAATTGACCTTATGGACTGTCAACATTGTTATATTAGTAAAGTTTTGAGATTTTAAATTCTATATAGTTTTCTTCGGTTCAAAAAATCACAAATGAATTAAATTTTTCAACATAATTAACACGTAAAAAACTGAAATTTGTATAAAATTTGAGTCTGTATTTAAGAGTTCAAATATTATAAATTAAATATTTGCTATTGTAAGTAAACACGCATCGCTAGTTAGAATGTCATGGTAGAAATATTAAATTCAGTTAGTTCAATTGTAAATTTTAAACAGTCCTCTTTTTTCATAATAATTACTATTTTCCTTGCATTTTAATTTCAATTCGTCTTTATTATTTTATAATTTTGTAGCCTAAATTGTTATCGGTGTAGTTTAAATCACATTTATTTTTCTTGCGCCAGAAGTTTTCCATTATTTTCCATTTATTTAGAAATAGTTTTTATATAAAAATCGTGTCATGGATACGTTTTTTTTTTTATTTTTTTCCTCACATTATTTTCGGTACCTCACAGAAAAAGATGTGCATTTTTATTCAATGATTTATAGTTTAAATAAGATAAATACAAAAAAATTTTTTTTTTTTTTATGAATTTTATTCATACTAGAAAAGTATTTGTGTACTATAACATACTTTTTAATGTATAAAGGCATTGAGTTTTTAAATTCATATCAGAAATAAAATTTTTTATAAGCAAAGTATATCATAACTTTCAATTCAAAATTACCAAAAATTTTTGTTCATAGTTTAATATTTTTTTCGGAACAATTGGTAAAGATACATTGAAAGATTATCAATAGATTTAAATATGATTTCATGTATGTGTATGTTTGTTTTTTGTTCGCTTAATAAACATTTGAAAAAGACATCAATGATTTACAATCTAAATATTTATTTTCTTTTATTCATATTGCATTTGTTGTTTTATTTTATTTATAAGTTTTATAAAAATCCATTGAAAAACTGCATAAAATATGTGTTAAACTTGATTATGTACATACAATGAGCACTTGTTTTTGGTGAGTAAATAAATCAATTAACATTTTAATGCAAAAATTTAATGTTCTTATGTACTAATATTAGCATCACTGTGCTACAGTGAGGAAACACTTGTAATGTAACATAGTGTAATTTATAGATAACCAAAAACAGATTTTTCGATTTCTGACTTCTAATATTTTTATCTCGAATATCTGTTAATCAATTTTAGTCTTTTAAGCATTATTAGAAATAAAAAGTTTATACATATTTCACCAAAATTGTGTGAAATGTTAAAGTCACAAATTAAAATTTTGTTACTCTATTTTTTTTTTTATTTTTTTTTTTTATTTTAGAACCATTTTTGAACCACACTTTATTAGAAAACAATTTTTTATTATTTTTTCCTAATACTATATTTTATTAGGAATAAAATGAGCTACCGCTTGCTAAAATCAGATAAGAATTGTAGAACATATGATTTTTTTAAATTGTAAAACTCATAAAATTACAGATTTTTATGAGTTTTACAGTTTTGTGAAAAATCATATCTTCTACAATTTTAATCCGATTTTATCCAATAATGGCCCATTTTACTCCTTATTAAGTATATTAGGGAAAAATAAGAAAAAAAGATTTATAATAAAGTGTGGGTCAAAAATGGCTTAAAATTTAAAAAATAAGAAAAAAAAGTTGAATTTGTGTCTTTGATATTTTATACCCAATTTACATTTACACTTTAAATCTCGTTTGAACGAGAAAAAAAAAACAAAATCTATCCCATTTACATTACACAATATAACGACGGTTCGGTAGATTTTGTTTGACAACTGATTTTTATTCAAATCAAACACATCCTCTTAGCATATTTAATTGAGCTGCTACACACATTTTTTTTTTTTTTAATTTCATTTTAAGTTAATTTATAATAATTTTCAAATAATATTTGGTTTATTTTTTAATTTCAAAAATTTTTTTTATATACAAAAGTCATTTTTATTTAGCACATTATTGTATTTTACTTACACTCTTAAAGAAAAACAGCATTGAAAAAACGATATTTTTCAAAATCTATTTAAATTTGACTAGATTTTAATAAAATCTCATTAGAAACTTGACTGATTTGTACGGAAAATCTAATTAAAATTGAAAAAAGTTATGTATATTTTGCTTGAAATCTCATTTAAACTAGATTTTGTGCAAATGTAAATGGGGTATTACACAGTTTTGCTATGAATAAAAATGTGCATATGGGGTTCAAAAAAATTTGACATTTTTTTAGTGGCATATCAAGGCTTATTTGTACCAATATTGGCTGGCTTTAATGAAACACAAATCTGTTCGCGTGAATAACTTTTCGCGAATAGATTTTCAACAATATATAAAAAATGTCACATATGTATTACCTATATCAATATGTCTAAAATAACAAATTATATGTGATACGATATAGTTGATGTCACCGAAGATAATAGCGTTCATAGTGATTTTTTAACCTTTCATTGAAAAAATTTAATCAACAACGTATGCATAGACTTTTTTATTTTTTAATTTTATAACATTTGTTGATG
The DNA here is from genome assembly GCA_932274085.1 of Protocalliphora azurea. NCBI lineage: Eukaryota > Metazoa > Arthropoda > Insecta > Diptera > Calliphoridae > Protocalliphora > Protocalliphora azurea. The sequence goes on from OW026523.1 coordinate 115,765,388, forward strand.
TATTTTTTTTGTAAAATGATATAAATGAACAAGAAATGACCGTTTATGTTATGGTACTTAAAAATCAAAAATTTAAAAAAATGTTAAAAATTCAATTTTAAGTCTGATGGCAAAAATAAATTCACATATGTATGTAACATACACAAAGGTATACAAAATAAAAATTAAAGGAGGATCGATATGTTTTATAATAATGAACATAATCGAGATTATAATACTGATTTAACCAGTGTTGCCAGAAGAAGTAATTGGATAAGTGCTAAATTGGCAAAACGAAATTATTCTATATTGTTCTTCAGCAGCAAATGACAATGCTAAAGTGCTTTATAAAGAAAAGGTTAATATTTTCGTTGCCCTTGTTACTTGTAAATTATAGCTCAAATGGCAATCTAAAATGATTTTTCTTTAGATTTAGATTTGTAATATTGGGAAATAAAGTAAAAATAGGGCTTATATTTCAAAACTGGCAACTAATACCGTCAAATTTACTAAGAAATTCTTTTAAAAAACCAAAAAGTATTGATTTAAAAAATACTGGAAAAAACTGCTAAAAAGCATTTACCATATTTTTTCTGTTCAAATGCTAAATCTAGCACTGAAAGTGCTAAAATGGCAACGCTGGATTTAACCTACCTTTAGAATATCGAGTAAAAAACAAAGTGTTCATAGATTTTTTATATTTTTTTTTTAATTCACTCATGTATTTTTCACATCCAACCACACAAAAAAACTCTTTAAATGATGTTAATAAATAAGAAGTTTCAAATATTAATATGGCCCGTTTATTAATCAAAATTGTTTCAAAAATTTCTCTATAAAGTTTTTATAAATTTAAAAATTTTTTTATAAATGAGGCATTAGTTATATAACTATACAATAAATTGTTCAATGACAAAAATACACACCCAATAATGTTAAAGGTTGCACTAAATTCAAACGCGTAATTATTTTTGTGTGCCACTTGATTCCGATATAAGCTATAATAACATTTACAGATTGATTGGCGCCTTGACGATTTGTGAAATATTAAGGGCACCGTGATCTCAGGTCATAAATACTTTTTATGAAATTTTTTTTTTTTTTTTTTTTAAACCTACTTTTTGCTTAACTAAAACAGAATAGATGAACTTACTATAAATATAATTTCACATAAAATGTAAAAAAAGCTAATATAAAGTATTCGAATTTTAGATCGATTTTAAAGATTTATAAGAGTTATAAGAGTTATTTTATCGCGCCACAACGATTTTAATATGTAATAAGGAAACTTTTTTTATCACGCGACTTCAGCTTCATTGAAATTATACTGTGAGATGCCTTACAAAAAAGGTACATCTTACAGCCATTCACGTTTTTTCTCCCCAAGTTTTGGCAACCCCTATAGCACTTCTATTGATGGCACATTATAGTTATGCATCTCAAAAAATTCATAATTATTAGAGCAATAAACCTCCATTCTTTATTTTGCAGTAGTCGAAGACGCAAATTTTCTAATCGAAAAACTGCAAAAAACTAAAATTTTGAAAAATTTGGTTTCACCACTTGTCCACAATATAATTCAACACTGGACAACGATAGACTGACTGAAAACGAGTTGGCCTATTGTACAAGTGTTTGTAGTTTACTTTAGAGCAATTGGATACATATGCTAATATCCACAGTTACAGTAATCAAAAGAAGGAAAAAACCTGTTATTTTCATACAATTTTGTTGTTTTACTCCACCAAGTTTGGTAAAATAATTGCATCAAAAGTTATTTTAAAAAATCAGAATTAAAAAAAATATTTATGATCATTTATGTTTATGATCGGTTTCATAAAGGTAAACTTAAAAAGAGAATTCCCCATATACCTTTCAAAAAGGTAAAATATTTTCTTTAAATTTGCTTTATTTGCTAAAACCGGGAAGTCTGAAGAATCGGTATTTTGAAAATAACTCTCAAAAAATGCTATAATGATATACCCATTATACACTACACTGGTGCATATTCCTATAAACAAACATCAATTTTTTTTAATCAACTTACCAAAAATGGGACAAAAAAATTAAGGTGTTACAAATTAATGTTTTAAATTATTTATTGACTTAAAAAATTTATAACAAAAATTTAAAATGTGCATATTTTTTTCGGTGTAATTTTAGCAGTTTAGTGCCATTTTTTATAACATTTTCATATATACGCAATTAAGCTAATGGATGAATTTAGCATTATTAATAATGTGTTAATGAACTTTTGTTTTGGATAACTTCAGAAATTCGGTCTGGCATTGATTCGATTGATTGTCATTATGGTTTCATTCTGTGAATTTCTTGCGTAAACTTTATGGGCCATGTACCCACACAGATTCTCCATTGGTTTTAAATTCGGACTACAAGCCTGTCAGTCCAATAGTGGAATACTATGTTCATTAAACTACGATTTAGATTGGTTCAAGAGATGGATTGCAGCGATATCCTGTTAGAATATACAATCTTCATCCATTTTTCATTCATAAATGAGAGAAGAGCATCTTCCATCAGTTCATTATAAATCGTACGCATTTTAGTTGGAACAAAAGATATTTTTGATTTTCCTGCAGCAGAAACGGCTGCCCAAACCATAGCATTGCCTGCGCCGAAATTGCGACCTCAAATCATACCAATAGCAAAAACATGAATCGGGACCGTCAAAATTGAATTTCTTTTCATCAGAATAGATTATTTTACTCCTCTGTCCACTTCATGTATTTGCGCCCAAATTTTAAAAAATTTTCCTTATGATGCTGTGTTAACATTGACTTACATTTTGGTTTCTTTCATTTTATGTTACCATCTGTTCACAAAATATGTGCAACATGTTTGTAAGTTATCCTGTCACTTACAAGTTTATTTCTTATTTGTGTAGCGTTAAAGTTATTGATTGTGGTTTCTTCTTTTATTTTATTAATTTGCCTTTTTACTAATTTTTGATTACCTTTTGTTGGTTTCCGCACTCCGTATTTCTGCAATTTCTTAAGATAGCCTCGCATAACTCTTTCTAAACGGTTAATTCTTCGTTCAAAATCTTTGCTGAAACAGCCTTGATTACGCAAAAAATTGAATTTGATTTTTTCCTGGGCTGTAAGAAAAATTCCTTTGGGCATCCTTTAAGCTGACGAAATTTTCCAATTAAAACAAAAATATTTCCAAAAATATTTCCAATGTTGTCGTCAGAAACTTACCTTAAATGAAACAAACAACTAAAACTGTTTAAATTTTTTAGTATTTTTTTTTTGCCACAACTTTTTAGACAAATTTTTCTCGACTGCGTTTATAGAAATATTCCACTGAAATAATTACCAATATGTTCTGATTGCTAAATTAAAGAAACAAATATTTCGTACATAAAAGTACCGTTATATCGCGAGTTATTGTAACAACAGAACATTATTTTTGATTAAGAGTAACGAATAAAGAAAAACAAACATTTTAAATGCGTTTATAGGAATATGCACCAGTGTATGTTATATTTCAAGTGTATTAATTTTGTTGTACTTTGTAGCACCGTACATTTGTAAACAATAATAATTTTGCAATTTTATGCAAATTCATGTCAATATTTCCTGCTACATATCTCTGCCTTTTTTTTTTTTTGTTTGTGTAAACAGAAGTCATGTTAATTTTTTTATATTTCTTAAATACATTTTAATAAATTTATTTACATATATAAATAATTTTGTTTGTTATTTAAACAATTATCTTTGATTTTTTATGTAAATATTCAACATATATGTATACATTTATTTAACAAAACCCTATTAATATGTCCGACTTCTACATGATTGATCATTTTCATTATAAAGATTTTTTTTTAATTTTTTTCTCCAAGAAAATGTTTAATTTATATCTGCTTATATTCATCCTTTGCAATCATCCTTCTTTGGTTATATTATTTAGTCTTTGAAGTCAAAAAGTTTTAATTGAAAATCATTTTATTGTTGCTGTATGACCTTTTTCTTGAATCAGAAATTAACAAGAAAATTTTGTTTTTTTTTTTTTTTATATTAATCAAATACATTTAGATTTAAATACATACATATGAATCTTGAAATTTGTTCAGGGGAAATGTATAAAACGTGTGTATGTGTGTAAATATTTTTAACATTTTAAACGAAAATGTTTTAGAAAAATAAACATTTGATAAGATTAAATACACATTAAGGTATGCGTTACTTACAAATATATTTGTGTAGATACTAATTAGAATTAAGTGAACAACAATTTTAGGTAGACATATACAAATACGAAAGATTAAATACTTAATTATATCTGAATTGTTCCATTTCAGTAGTTTTAACTAAAGTCTAGTTACTTTGATTAATTTGCATGTTTTGGCATCGTTCGATTTCTCCTTTGTGATGCATGCACTGAGCGAAAAATTACGATTCAAAATTCACCACGGTTGTGATAAGAATTGCAATTTACGACTGACTTTTCCACACCATTCGTTTACAACCCACATTTTTTAATAATACGATACTGAAGTGGTATCAATTTGATATCAATTATCCATTTTCTAATGATTTCAATACGTAATGTGCAATTTGAACACATAAAGGATTAATTCACTATTGACGCAGAATGATGTCGTTTTATATACGTATGTGGTCGATATTTCTTTCGGTGCGAGGGAGGCTTCTTTAGTGATCGTATGTTATCTAGAGTACGTTAAGAGAAAAGTTTCAAATTGGCTGCTATTTAGAATGTCTTTTTGTAATCGACTTGTTTAAATTGCTCCTAAGTCAACCTCTTTTTGAAATAAATTCTCGCGAGTTTTTGGTAAACAATGAAGGCAAGGTTCTTTTCGTACCTTTTTTCTCTAAATATTTAATTTAAGCTTGAAGCTTTTTTTAAATCAAAATGTATATGAAATATTTTGTATATTATCCTGTTCACTAACAGTAGTTTTCCAACGATTCATGCATAAACTCGAAAATTATAAAACTTGATCACATTTACTAAAGCACTTCTCTTCGATCTTCCTAACTGCACAGGTAAGGTTCGTCATAACTGAATGTAAAAGTTCTCTTCAATTTATTACACATATATAATTTTTTTATATAGTTAGGTAATGTGTCAAATTCTATTTTAGATGTTTATAAATTTGTTTCCCCGTTTTTTTATATGTTTTCTTCCAATTGAACATAAAATTTGTTGGCTCTTTCCTTGTTCCTCTAATACTAATACTTGTAAATGTTCACATCAACAACAACATCTTTCTTTTCCAAATAAAAGAGAACTTATCTTGTTTAACACTTAAACACACAAAGTTAAAAAAAAAGAAAACTCATATGTATTTATATGTTTATGTATGTATGTGTTAAATGTAGAGGCCTCGTTACAACTTTGTTTAAACATTTATTCAACAATCCAACAAGAAAATGTAGAAAATTTACCATGTCGTATTATAATGATATCAAGTGAATTCTGTTTTATATATATATATATATATATATAAAAGTTGGTTTGTTTTGCCTGAGTCTGACGGAATCTGGGAGTGTAAATATATTTATTAGACTGCACCAAAATTTACCGAATTTTGAATTTTGAACGTAACTCTCCCTATAATCGTTCATTGGATTGTAAAAATAAATTGTGTGGAAACGGATATCCTTAACCCATGCCACATCGGACCTAAAGTTTGTGTGGTGCGTTTACATGGGGAAAATAAGACTTTTTTACAGTTAAAAAAAAAAGCTGTTAAATTAAATACTTTGCTTTGTAACAAAATGCTCAAAAATTGTAATCTTCACATAACTATTTGTCAAACGAGACATAAAAAGAAAAAAATCGGTTAAAAAATTATTAAGTTATTACGTATTCCCCAGACCATTAATGTGTTTTAGACCAATTGTGTAAGGAGTGTAAAAAAAAAAATTAATTTTTTGAGAATTGTTTAAATGAATTCAAATTAAATTTGAACAATAATTACTGAAAAATATGTTTCTGTTTCTCCAGGATAATTCAAACCCCTTTTCATTCTTGGTTAAATAATTTTGATTTTTTGAAAACTTCAATTTCAAACTTTTAAAAATTTTGGTAAACAAATTACCAAAAAGTTGGAATAAAGCTACGTAGATAGACAACACTACAGGAAATAAAATTAAAAAAGAATTAAAGCAATGCCTTGTATAACTAAGTCGCACCTTTGATTTGAATTTTGCGGATTTCGGCAAGAAGGTATTTTTTAGTTATAAAGTTAATTTTTTTTATTCAGACTAAACAAAATTATCACACGATAAGATAAAACATATCTTAGAAAATATATTCTGAAGTTTTTAAGAAAATTTGGCAAGAATTGCCATTAAAATAAGAAGGTCGAAGGTCAAAATTTTTAATATTTCAAATTTTTAAGGAAAACAGAACGAAAAAATATTTTTTTTATCTAGAATATAATGATTTCTGTGAGGAACAAGACTTTACTTGTCAGAATCAGGTAATTATCCTTTTATTTGTCCATGAATTAATTAATAAAATTTACTTTACAAATATTTAAGAAAAAAAATGCATTTAAAAAATACTGACCCAAGCTCACTTGAGGGTTAAATTTACCTTTTTTACTGCTCATATGAACAAAAGTCTTTCAGTTATGTTTCCATAAAATTTTATCGAAAACCAGATTACAACAAGTAAGTTTTCGTTATGTATTCCTTAAAACTTTCAAATATTCTCAATTTTGACCTTTGACCTTCGAGTGTTAAATATTTGCCTTGCCGAATTATTCGAAACCTTCAGAATATATCTTTTGAGACATATTTTATCTTATTCTGTTTAGTGCAAATATCGGTTCTAAAAATATTAACTTTATAACTAAAAAACCGAAAAAATACCTTTTTTTGCCGAAATACGAAAAATTGAAGTCGCAGGTACGGTTTAGTCATAGAAAGTATTGATCCAATTCTTTTCTAATTTTATTTCCTGTAGTGTTATTTATAAACCTGCATAGTTTTATTCCAACTTTTTCGAAAATTTTTTAACAAAATTTTTTCAAAAGAATACATTTTTTCAGTAATTATAGATCAAATTTAATTAAAAATAGCATTTAATTTAAACATAAAAAAAATTAAAAAGTTTTTTGTATACTCTACACAAATGACCTAAAACACATTAATGGTCTGGGGAATTCGTAAATACTTTTTAACCGATTTTTTCCATTTTTAACCTTGTTTGATAGATAATTAATATAGATTACGATTTTTTCACATTTTATTACAAAGAAAAGTTTTTAATTGTTAAATTTTTCTAAAAACTGTAAAAAAGCCATATTTTCAACATATAAACGTATCATACAAACTTTAGGTTTAATTTGGCAGGGGTTAACAATATCCGATTTCTTCAGTATTTCACACAATATATTTTTGCAACCCAATGAACGATACTAGATGGAGTTACGGCCAAAATTCAAATATTGGTAAATTTTGGTGCAGTCTAATGTTTATACAAGAGTTCAACCAAATAACTTTAAATGTTATATTTCATTTGTAATGAGTTTTGTTTACATATTACAACTAAAACAGAGAAAAAAAAATTAAATAAATATCTAAATAAAATGTTACAGTTTTTTCCTTCGCTTCTAATCAACCCATTTACTTTAGTAAAATATTTTATGCATCTGGTGGGTCTTTCTTTTAAGGCTTGAGTATATTGTATAGTTTTTTTTTTTTTTTTTTTTTTTTTTTTTTTTTTGGAAAGATTTGTTTGGTTTTATAGTGAAGCATAGATAAAAAATTGCTTTTTATATTATTTTGTATAATTAAATATACTCGTACATGTGTTTATTATATTATTTGGTGATTTTTTTAACACCCTACTCAAGTATTCATAACTTAGTATAGTACATTGAATTTTATATACTCAAAAACCAAGAATTTGATAAGCATAATAAAACTTTTGTTCTTGTTATTATTTTTTTTTAATATTATTGTTATGTAATTTTAATTTAAAATCCTGTAAACATATGATTTCATTTTTACGCAACAAATTTTTATAGAGTATTTTGAGTACCAACCCTGATTGTCATTATTTCTTTTTGATATTTAACATACGTATGTTTCAATTTCGTATAGCATTTTTTTCATAAAAAAATTCTTTTTAATTTCATTAAATTACCACAAAAAACTAACCGAAGAAAAATTAAAAAATGAAAAACACCATTGAAATCTTTTCAAGTGTATCATTAACTCTAATAAATGAGAGAAAATGTAATCCAAATGTAGCAAAGCCGGAAAAACTGATATTAAGAGCAAAAATAAGAAAAAAAAGTGTGTGACTCAAAACTTTGAATTTTATTTTGTTTACAAAAAATCGGTAGCTTTTCTTTAGTTTATATTTCCATTGGTACTATAAACAAATGTTGAGAGTGTTTAAAAATATATAGAATCATTCCATATAAAACCAATAAAACCAAAAAATTAAAAATTTGGACCATACCTCTTAATAATATTGGGTATAATCATTATACTTATCACAACTAAGACTGACAGATAATTTTATCAAGTGGTTCCCGAAATATAGCGAATGTACAAAGTTGTATATACACAATTACAAATACCTTTCAAAGTATTTAGTTATGGTACAAGATTCATTGGAGTGCCATATTAAAAGTTTCAAAATTATCTTTAATATGACGTACAACACTAAAATAATCCATATCTCGCGATTTATACTTCCCGGGTAAATAATTCAAAATATTGTTTCGTTTATAATCAAACAGAAAAATCGCAAACTGCTTCCACGATTCATCCAAATTTAATGAAATTTGGCAATTTACAATAATTCTAAAATAAGATAAACTGTCTAAAAATACGAATATTTTCAAAAATGTATATGTTACAACATTCATTGAAGTCTATAGTTAAAGATAATGAAATTACCTTTAAAATAATATGTGAAACATGTTTTTATGTTGAATTTAAGTGGTCGATATTTTGTGAATTAAACTTTGCGGTCGCGTATCTCAAAAAATGGTATTTTTAAATTCGTGAAAAAATATATATAGACGATGAAGCATTTCTCTATATTTTCAATGACCATCGTGCTGAGACTTGACTTTTATCAAAAATATAACGCAGTGTAAAAAATAATAATAATTTTTAAAGAAATTTTCTTTCTTCAATAACTCAGAAACTATTGAGGGTCCCAGCACGATACTCATTGAAAATATTGAGAAATGCTTCATCGTCTACATATAATTCTTTTTTTTTACGAATTTAAAACTAGCATTTCTTGAGACACGCGACTGCGAAATATTTACCTTTCAAATGCAACTTATTATGGGTATAGAAAATTTTTTCACCATTAACATATATTTTTCAGAAATTGCTAGATATAGACCTTTTTAGTGTCGAGCAAAAAGTCATCTTTTACATCATACGAGGGCGAATCAATAAGTCCGTGGCTTTTCGAAGTTCCCGCGTAGTTATATGAAATGCAACACCATTCCCATCAAGTACCACCTGTTAATAGACTACTGTCAAATTTTTAGCAATTGTCGTCATTTACTTTGCGTTTAACAGCTGTTCAAAACATACAACCTCGTGTATTTTTCTAAAAATGGAAAAGAGTGAATTTCGAGTGCTAATTAAACATTATTTTTTGCGAAAAAAAACCGTCAATCAAACCAAGGAAAAGCTCGATAAATACTATGGGGACTCTGCACCATCGATTTCAATGGTAAAAAAGTGGTTTACTGACTTTCGTTGTGGTCGCACAAGTACAAATGACGCTGAACGTTCTGGACGGCCAATTGAGGTCAGTACACCCGAAAATGTCGAAAAATCCACGATGTGGTGTTGGCCGACCGAAGAATAAAAGTGCGTGAGATTGTTGATGCCATAAGCATTTGCGTTTGCTCTCAATTGACCATAAAAGTAAATGTGTGACAACTTCAAAGGATTGTTTGGAGTTTTTTAAACGCAATCCGAATGAGTTTTTGCGGCGTTTTGTAACTTTGGATGAAACATGGATCCATTACTGTACTCCGGAGACCAAGCAGCAGTCTAAACAATGGGTTTCTCCGAGTGAACCTACTCCGAAGAAGGCCAAGTTAAGTTTGTCGGCCAATAAGGTGATAGCAACAGTTTTTTGGGATGCACGCGAGATAAGCCACATAGATTAGCTTCAAAAGGTAAAAAACAATAAACGGCGAATATTATGCCAACTTATAGACCGATTTAAAGAGATTTTAAAAAGAAAACTACTCCATATGGCCAAGAAAAAAGTTCTTTTTCATCAAGATAATGCACGGATGCACACGTGTGCAGTCTCAATGGCAAAACTCTATGAATTGGGCTACGAATTGGTACCTCATCCGCCATATTCACCTAGAGAAATGGCTCGGTGGAAACGATGAAATTATTGACCAAACAAATGACTATTTTAAGGACCTCGAAAAATCCTATTTTTTACGCAAAGTAAATGACGACACTTGCTCAAAATTTGATAGTAGTCTATTAACAGGTTGTACTTGATGGGAATAGTGTTGCATTTCATATAACTACTAGAGAACTTATTGATCCGCCTTCGTATTAAATATAATGTTGATACTTTTAATAAGATATCTCAATGAATCTTGTAGCATAAATATTCTATATTTCGCGAACAACTTGATAAAATTATCTGACATTTTGTGTCAGTATTAATTTTGATGAGTATAATGATTGTACCAAATATCATCAAATTCGAAAGAGGTAAGGAAAACAGTTGGTTGGTTTAACATGGAATGACTCTATACATGAATAGAATTTGTATTTCATTTTAATGAGTACCTCCTTTAAAAGTGTTAATATTTATTTAGATATATTTATTCAGAAAATATACAAATAGCAAAGAAATTCTATTTATCCTTTTGTAGGTTTTTTTTTGTGAATTTCTTGGGAAAATTATATAAGTATAAAATTTTATTATTTGCAAAAACTTTGATCATTAGCAAAATATGCTGATTTGTTTGTTTTGTTAGGCTTTGTGTTAGGCTTTATACTTTTATACCCTTGACCACAGGTGTAAGGGGTATATATAAGTTTGTCATTCCGTATGTAATTTCTGAAATATTCATCTGAAACCCCAAAAAGTATATATTTTATGTATCCTTATTGATAAAGAAGTCGATATATCGATGTCTGTTGAAATCAGTTTTTAGAAAGCTCCAGTTATCGGATATATGTTTTATACATCAAATTATAGGGAATATTCCTTAGTATGACACTACACACTGGTCAAAAATTCATTTTTTTTTTTTTTACAGAAATTCCAAAATAATAATTTAAGAAATTGTAAAAAGTGAATGTATGTTATAAATATTAACATACCAAGTAATCAAGAACAGGCTTTAAAAAAATAATGTGGCACCGTTGGCAGTCTGACAGGTCATTGAAATTGTTAGTTTAATATTATTTCTAGCATTTTTATTAAAATGATGGTAGGATTATAAAAGCTGTATTGCAATACCAGAAAAATATATAAGAATGTTGTACATGTACATTGCAGCTTAGGTGATATATTTTAAGACCTTATTTAAAATTTTATATAAGTCGTGTATTTGTCGTTATTTTTGAGTTTTGTGGTCATATGGGCATGAACTTGCACGAATGTAAAAATATGAAATTTTTCGAAAAAGTTTCTGTTCTATGTAACAATTAAGATAGCACCAAAATTTTTCGGTAAACTCTTGCTGTCGTCAATTTTCTTTCAATTAAATTTTAGTAAAGCTGAGGGGAAATATCTTAGTTTTAAGAAACAAGTTGGGAAAAATATCACGTTGCAACCTATTGAGTGGATTTACCAATCAAAAAAAATCTGAAAACTTACAAAATAATTCAAATAAAACCAAAGGAAAAGAAGTAAATATCATATTTAAAAAGTGTATCTACTGTTGTAAAATTATGCATTATAGAGGTTTAAGCAAAAATACTTAAAATCGGTTTTGATAAATATTATTGCTAATTTTAGATAAAATGACTTCGTTGCAATCTCAAAATGACTCTAACAATGCTTTTTGAATTTATGCTAGAAAAAATGGATTTCTGACCAGTGTGCACTAGTAAAAATCAACCAAATCATTCCATTAATGGCCGAGATATCGCCAAAAAACCTAAAATTCCCCTAAAATTGTATTTCTTTTCTTTTCTAAGTCTCTATATAAGCTAGCGACTTCTACTTCTTTTTTTTTTGGATTTTTTTTTCGGAGGAAATGAACAAAATCGGTTCATTAGTAAATGAGACATCGGTCAAAATGCATTTTTGGACTTTGTGAAGCTTCTAAATAAGCTTCAGAATTCGTTTTTGTTCAAATCTGTTGTAAATATTTTTCTAAAATTTCGGTTTTTGAATTAACCATATCGGTACACAAACAACTGAGTTATAGACAAAAATCTGAAAATATTAAAAATATACACACGCACAAACATATATAAAAAGCTTTGTAAAGTGTTGTTTTCTGTATAAGCAAGCAGTAGTTGTTGATTGTGTATACAACACACTATCATTTTTTATGCATGATTGGACGTTTTTATTGTAGTTGGAAATAGAAGCATTGCAATGACTCAGTAATGTTTTCTGTATAAGCATGTATCTACATATGTATATAAATTTAGTATTCATCAGAAGCTATCAGTATTGTTGTTGATTTTTTTTTTTTTTTTTTTAGAAAGCAACGCTTGCTCTAATAGTTTGGAAAAAATGTAGATTATTTTTGTAACTATAAATGTGAAAATATGAAAGCAGACTTTAAGGCATAAATTTTATTATTTGTCGGTAAGACGATGAAGGGTATAGAAGATTCGGCACAGCCAAATGTAGCGCTCTAACTTGTTTTTATTGATATTATTAAAGGACTTTGAATGTTTTTTGTTTATTATGGTATTTATTCAATCAAATTAATTTGTCTTATTAATACATCTCTCAACAAATATAGTTTTGAAATAAAAAACGCAGGATTAGCAAATATGAAATTTAGTTTTTGGTAAGACAGTGTTACCAGACGAGGGTAACCAATTTTTACCCAAACTGAGGATTTAAACTTTTATTTGGGCACAGATTTTCGTGGAGATTTATGGATTTTGTAAAATATGGAATTTTTTTTTATTAATTTATAAAATTCGAAATAATTTTATTTTTTGTTAAATTTATAGAAAATGTTCGATAAATTTTCAATAATTTTTTATTTTTTCTATAAATTTAATATGTCAAAATTTTTTGTTAAATATTTTATTTAAATTTCACTAATTTTATTTTTATATGAAATTTTCAATAAATTTTCTTTTTACAGCTGCTAAATTTTCAATTAATAGAAAATTTCCATAATTTTTATTTATAGAAAATTTTCTTCTTATTGGAAATTTTCGTTAAGTTTCTTTTATACAATTTTTTGATAAATTTTCTTTTTATAGACAATTTTTGGTATATTTTACGATAAATGTTCAGTTTACAGGACTTTTTTTTTTGTAAAATTTCTTTTTGTAGTAAATTTTGATAAATTTTATTTTTATAGGAAGTTTATTTTCTAAATAATGTTCGTTAGAATTTCTTTTTATAGAATATTTTTAATGATTACTTTCTCTTTATAGATATTTTTCAACCCATTTTCTAAATATTAGCAAACAAATTTTTTTTTATAATAAAAAACTTTAATTTTATATATTATATTTATTCTATATTAAAATATTTTGATGACAAAATTGGGTATTTATATTTTAATATGGGGATTTCTTGAGAAATGGAGCTTCAGTTTGGGAACATGAGCAAACTTTTTCTGGCAACACGGATAAAATATGAGATATAAATTGGTTAATAACTTGTACAAACGTCAACGCCGAGTTTATAAATTTCACACACATCATTTAGTCCGAAGCACCGTAAACAAATTGCTATTGTTAATTGCCCTTGATTCCCAGCAGAATGAATTATCTGTAAACTAGTACACTTCATCAACATTTATAGTGTTTTTCCCCATTCTAAACAGTTAGGGAAGTTAGTTATAAAGTGAATCAAACAGATATAAGTTTTCTCAAAAACAACTAACCTAACTTCTCAGAGGATATTAGGTTAAAGTAAAACAAAGTCATAAGAATATATTTAAAATCAAAAATATAGAGAAGCTTCCAAGAGTAATTTTAAACATATGCGTGTGTGTTTGAAGTTAAAGTTGGACTTAAAGCTTTCAATGTTCAAAAAATTTCAGGTAAGAGCACTGGAAGAAAATTGAGTACAAAAGAAAGAAAGAAGAATTTTTCAATAATCAATTTTCAATGTTTGCGATCTCTACTTGAGGCAAAATGGAAAATTAGGGTAATGTGGCAAAAAATTATTGGGCTAAAATGCGATGTATAATTTAACAAATTTTCTACCAATATTTCTTGCATTTTTACTGAAAATATAGTAAATAATTGATTTAAACACTAAAAGAAAATAAAAAAATCTAATAAAACAGACCAAATATATAATGCTTTATTGAAAATCTTATTAAAGGAAAAAAATCAGGGTTTAAAAATCGGATGCTTTAAAAATAATATAATAAATCTCATGCAAATAGTCTGTACACTTAAAGTGTGTCAAAATTATAGTAATTTATTACACCTATAAATTAGACTATTCCAAATACGAAAAATAACTCCAATTTTTATAAATTTTGTGTTATTATTTTCTATTAGTTTTATCAATTCTTTCCTATCTGTTTCCATCACTTACTTGAATTTTGATATTCGAATAGGTTCATAAATATAAACATCAATTAAAAATATTTAGTAAACGCTAAATATCTTTAAATTTGCCATTTTTAATATGTTTCACTTTACCCTAATATTTCCCATTTTATCCAAAAATAGGTGATTTGTAAAAATGACAAAAAATAATACCAAAAGCTAAGTTTATCTTACTATTTTTATGCACAACGTTAGGCAATAATCCAATAATCCATTCTATAAAACAGTTCCACTGTAGGGTTCAAAATATTATTGTTTGGTATTTTATTGAACTTAGATTAAAGTATGCTCCACTTTACCCCAATCTCCCCAACGTTTTTGTAAAAAATAAATAATCGATTTTTAAGCTTCCATTTCACTTTTGCTTCTCTCTATAAAAACATTGTTTAGCTTAAATAAACTAAAAGAAAATTAAATTTTGCAATCAAATTATTAAGCATTATTATTCTAGACGAAGAATTTTATAGGAAAACACATTTGTTTGTGTATAATGAACTTTGCAAAATTTTAAATGCGTCACAGGAAAAGTTTATTAATACAATTAAAATTTGTATGAAATTTTAATAAAGGCAAGATTGTTAACAGAAAAATAAAAAATAATAATAAAGTAAAACAATTATTTTGCCATAACACAGTTTGTTTTCTAAACATTTAAATAATCATTAAACTTTTCTCTCTTCTACCGTTACTACCCCAAATACAAAAAGCATAAAAAAGTTTTTTGCTAACAAAAGGTATTAAAATTCAAACAAACTAATTAAAATAATAAATCTTTAGGTGATTATGAAAATTTTTCAATTAAATAAAAATTAACCTCTTAAAGCACTTTTAGTATATATATATATATATATATATATATATATTGAAATACAAATAAAAATTGAAATATAATTTTTATTATTAAAAAATATATGTATACGAACCTAAAATAAAATAAATAAAAATTTTACATAAAAATGTCAACTATAACTAAAAGGAAATATAATATTTAATTTTTTTTTAAATTTATGAGCTAAATAATAGAAATTATGATTATCTAGATAATTATCTACAAAAACACTTGAAAATATATAGAACTAGCTGTTGAAATAAAATTTAAAATTATCTTTTACATATTTAAGAAAAAAAGAAATGTTGCATCACAACATCATACATAATGGGTAATAAAAGAAAATAGGAAAATAAAAACAAAAACAACAACATAAAATCACTTGATATACTTTTAGTCGCATATATTTAAATAGAATATTTATGCCACAAATATATGGGCCATTCAAAAATTTTTAATCTAGCTGAAACTGACTTAAATCCTTAATAAGTCTTGTGGTAAAACCATTTTAAACAAATGGGTTAAAGATCCGAATTCACAGTAGAGTGTAAAATTTTTGCACTATAGGTTTCATTTTGTAATCATGATTATTTTTCAAATTCAATTTCAAAAACTTGGAAAAAGGGTTAAAAATTTCTTAACTTTGTCCTATTCTTTAGCACTTTATGTTCGTGCGTGTTTATACTTTTTGATCTCATTCGATCTCATATAAACTAATAAGACTTTGTAAATAAATTCTGTACCGTTATTGTTACTGTGCAGACAAAAAAAAATTGTCTTGGGTTATAAAAGGATCGTAATATTAAGTAGCATTTCCAGTAAATTATATTTTCGTATAATATATGGAGAAATAACATAGATTCGAATCCTATTCTTCGCAAAATTGCTAAAACATGCTACATTAATACCATCAAACATTGAAAATATCATAAATTTTATTTAAATAACTCAGTAGGTTTTGATATTACCAGAATTATATTTACCAGAATTATACATAAACTTTTATTTTGTAATAACTTTCGCGCCCCCTGCACAAAATTATTAACGCGAACTGATTCCTCATCCATTCGAGTCACTTTATAAGTAGATTTTAATGTGCGATCAAAAACAAAAAATTTTTTTGATAATGGCTTATATTATAGAATTTAACTAGAAGCTTATTTGAGAGGCAGTTCAAACTAAATTTTTAAAAAATTTATTAATTTTTTTGAAAACATAAAAAATATATGTGACTACATGTATATTGTTGGTGTTTGAGCTAGGATTTCGACAAATGAATTACGTTTTTGTCTTTCACATAAACTTCTAGTTGTATTCTATGGCTTATATGTATATCAACAAATATTTTGTTTGTAAATATAAAAAAATTTTAATTTTAAGATTTATTAAAAATTCAGTTTATGGCTGTTAATTTATAGACTAAACGATTATCCAACAACACAAAAAAAAACTTTTTGTAAATTTTTATCTGACATTAACAGAAACAAACACTGAAATTTGTTAAATATTTTACAATCAAATAAGTGACATCGAAAATTAACCAAAAATAACGCCTACAAAAATTACAAGAAAATCAAAACAAAAACCCATAAATCTCCCATTCTCCCCCTAAAAATGTTGACACTTTTTCCTTTGTTACGAAAAAAGAAAAATATTAGCAGACACTTTTTCAACAGCAGCAATGTCATTTACAGTACATAATTTTCTATTTTTTTTTTGCTTAATTTTATTGTTGGGAACTTTAAGAGTGAATTGTATTGCTTTTCAATGATCAAATTCCCGCTGCAAGCATGTTTTTATTACTTATTTATTTATTCATTTATTTATTTTGTTTTATTTTATATTTCAAAAATTTTCTTATAATTCTCATAACCTTGTTTAAGTGACCTAAATTAAATTAAAAACAAATTCCTTTTATTGAAGTTTAAAATTTTTGTGAAATTTTCATCAAATATTTATGTATTAGAATAATGTAAAATTTTCATCCTAAATATGTCTGAAGCTTAATACATTATCTTTTTCTGTTTGTCAATATGTTAAAAGGAAAATTATAGATATTTTACAAAGCATCTACATTTTAATAAGTACCTAGCAAAAAATTGAGCAGCTGTTTTTAAAAAGCACCACGAAGAAATTTAAGAAAATTACAATTTCACCAAATTAAAAGTATATTGATCAACTTTTGACAAAGCTGAAACAATATATCATTTTTAAATTTATATAAACAATAGTTTTAAGTGTTTTAAGAGGATTTTAAAAACATTGAATAAGAATTATAAAAAACATCCCACCAATGTCAACCATTGGTTAAAGTAAGTACTTCCTTCCAATGACAATATGTTAAAATCATCAGTTTACTTTTCTTTGCTGGGTAAAGTTTAACCCTCAAACGGTCGTGATCTCAGGGCAGCTAATTTTGTTTTTATGTTTTTTGTATATTTTAACTTCTTTACGTATTCTATCATTACGTTTAATAATTGATATAGTAAACTAAATATCTAGACTTAAAATCCTCCAAAAATTTTACACTAATTGCATTTTAGATTAATATTCGTAAAGTGATTTTATAAAATTTTGCCCCAACCGTTAAAGGTTTAAAATTTGTTTAAATTTATTACGAAGGTTTTCTTTACCCTCTATTTTTAATCATTTTATTACAAAAACTAGTTTCGCCACGAAAATATAATTAATTTCTAAAAAAAAATGCTGTTATAAAATTAACAATTTATTGCAGAAATTGTTTAAATCATTACTGGTCTAATTTTTAAAATATCTAAAATTGGTAAAAAAAAAAAATGGTTTTGATTGAAGTTAAATGTTCCTTGATAGCTTTTTATCAAACAGCATTTTATAAATATAAACAGTTTAAAACATTTGAACTTGATTTGTTCCTAAAGACTGGACGGTCATTTACTGGAAATTCTATTCTATTCTATTCTATTTTTTTTTTTTTTTTTTTGTGAATTTCTTATAAAAAGTCTGCTTAGAAACAACCTAGTTATCTTTTTTTTAAGTCGGCTAATAGTAACTCATTCTCATAATATTAATTGGACTTTAGAATCTAAATGAATATAGTAATATCCGAAATCTAGCAATTTATACTTTTCACTTCATAGGTCAAAGGTGACATTTTTAAATCTTAAAAAAATTAATTTAAATTTTTAAAATAGTTTATCTTTTCTAAAATTGAAAAAAAACATTTCTTCAGTTTTGCCACCAGTTTCTAAAAAACATTTAAAATAAAAATCCAGTTATTAACAAAATAGGCTTAGATTAATATTTTTACTGAACAGACTAAAAGTTAAATATTTAAATATTTAATCATATAAAAAATAATGACAAATATTTTTATTTAGGATTTCACGTTTTAAGCAAAGTTCAAAATTTGTCCAAACTGCTGCCGACAGTAATATTTTAAAAAATTTAAACTTTTTCGTGTATTACCCATACAACATTTTAAATCGATGAGAAAATAATAAAGTTATTACTAAAATTGTGTAAATTTGATCCTTTATTTAAATTTCTTATTATTATGTTTCTTAAATGTTTTAGACAAACCTATTATCTGGTAATAAAGTTATTACTAAAATATAATAAAATGATTCTGTCGATCTAAAGGTTAAAGTTCATATTTTTATTAGTTGTACACTTTTATGTAAAATTAACAAAATATTTAATTTTCTTAGAGACTTCAGCATAAAATCGGAAATATTAGTATATATATTATTATGATTAAAATAGATTCGGGTTTCTAAAAAAATAAGGATCATTGTGGATCGATGGATTAAGAAATTAAGATGCTTTTATTAAGGCAGAAATGGACATTAGTTATTGCTAGCATTTTGAATGAAAATTAATCAACACATGGGTTCATTTAGAACAATTGGCTTCACAAGTTTTATTTTAATTAAAAGTCATATTTTTATCATACGAATTTACCTTTAGACCTGGGTTAAATTAGACCAATCTAATAAGGTATATTAAAAAAAAAAAATTAAATAAATCTTATTTATTATTTATTTAAAAGTAAAATTTACATTTATATTATGAGTCCATTTTTAAAATTTAGTTTTCAACTAAAATATATTAAGAAAACATAATAAATCATCTACCAATTTCTTACAAATTTAATAAAATTTAACATTTTTGACATACAAAACCCGAAAATTAAATTAATTTATTATTAACAACATTATTAAAATTTACTATAATTTTTACATCGAATAAAATAATCACTTATCAAAAAATATTAATTGGCTTCAAACTAAAATAATAACCTCAAATTATGTCCTGGAAATTTCCTGATAATTAGACGACTACTTAATGATTTTTCCTTCATTATTCATTATTATTATTTTTTTTTTATTCCCCTTTAGTGGTCTGGAAGCACAAGCCACATGTTGTAACTAAACGAATATTTAATAAACCGTGCTTTTAGGCGACCAAGTATATATTTTGTTTGTATATATATATATATATATATATATATATATATATATATATATATATATGTATATATATATTAAAAAAAATAATAGCAATACTATACAATTTTCAACACATGACTTCATTGGGTAAGCATAAGTAAGTGTATTATACTTTTTGCATTTTTTATGAGTGTCTTATTTTAAAATATATAGTTTTCTTAAACCTTAAAAACCAATTTCGTTTTTTTAGATTTTTATTAAATTCAAATGAAAACATACTCGCATGTATATTAACTTTGGTGTTTAAGTTATTTAAAAATATTTAATAATATTGATTAAATATTTCAGGTTATTTGTAGCAACCTAAATGAATAAGTATTAATGTATGTGTTTTATTTTAAGTAAATGAAATGCTTTTGTTTGGGAATTAAAATTATTGTTTAATAAAATATCTGTGTAGCCTACATTTTGGGGGCTTAAATAAATGTTTTTTTATAGTCTATATTTTGGGGAGGTTTGAGGTAAAATGCTTGTGTAATCACAAGTGGCCTTATTAGAGGAAAAAACTTATAACAATTTCATTACTAAACATAAATGTAAATATTATTTTACAAATATATGTATATTTGGAATTTATTTACAAATAATTGTTGAAAAGGTTTATAAATACATAGTTTAAGTGTAATATTTATTTCATTTGAAATTATACAAATAATAGATATTTATAATGTAATTGATACTTTATGTGTAACTATTTTACTATAGATTATTTAAAATAAATATTTATGGTTAGCATTATGAATTGAAAAAAGGGAAATGTTAAATTTGTTGTTCTTTCTTAATGAAGACCATATGATATATATTAATTTATAAAAAATATTTTGAAAAAGCTTTTAAGTTTTAAAAGATTGTATATTATTTATGAATAATTTTAATATTAAAAAAAAACTTCTTACAATCTTTAACATTAACTTTATAGGAAATGAGTTATTTTGTTATACTCGTAAATTAAGATTTATATGCCTGACACTTTTTTAGGAAATTGTATATTATTAATGAATCAATTAACTAAACATCAAACTCTTAATTGTAAAGCAAAAGAAATAAGTAACAAATTTACATTTTATTTAACATAATTGGTATTTTTGTTAAGAAGAAATTTTTGTGACAATTTTCGCATGACTGCTTTTATTTATTAGGGAGTTTCCTATTCGCTTTTGTATACTTTTGATTTGTACAACGTAATTTCGTTTTTCTAATCATGGATAATAATAAATAAATCCATTGCTTTTTTACATTAAATGGAGAAATAATAATATTATGAAGTAATTGTCCAGATTAGAAAATATAGCTTGCAGCGGTAGTCAACAAGTATCCGGTTCGATGGACCACAATTAAGATCCAAGTATCTTCAGGTGGCTGTCCCGAACTAGTTACTTAATCGACTACATTAGGGCACCGCTAGTTACTATTTTAACTACGTGAATAGTCACTTTAATTTGGTTATGTCCTAGGAGGACACCACGAATACGGGTTGTCATATTTTTGCACACACAATCACCTCCACGGCGACAAAATGGCACTTTTGTGCTCACGCAATCATTTTATTGGTTGCAATGATTTAGTAAAAATTGTTTGTAATCTTCTTTTCGACTTGTTCCCGCTTACCATAGGGTCAATAAACAGTCAATTCCCACCACCACGCTTACAAAGGGTTCTGTAAGTTTTAGTTTGCTTAACGATCTTTCACAATTTGTACAAAAGAGGTAATGAAATAAACTGTTGGGAAGTAATTAGTAATTGTTCTTATTATCTTCGTTAAGCGCCATCAAAGCAGAGCTTGTGGGCTATACTTCCTCAGCGTTCATGGTGTTTTTACCACTTGAATTTCGTTGAAACAAGTTAGAGAACTTAATATTGTTAATGCTGAGGTAATAGATATAGCTTCTTCGATCAGCATATGACTCGAAGGACTATACTAGTTGTAATAGGTAATTACACCTGTCTCTATTTGGCGCTACTAAACTAAACTATGTGAACTATTTTTCTTTACTTGGATTTCGTTGAAATAAAAAAAAAAAAGATTTTAGACTCAAGATTATTTTGAACAATACAAAGACTTAGATTTAAAGGAATTTTAGGAATAATAATTTTAGAATATAGGACGATAAAAACAATGATATAAAAAATCACACAATTATCCTCTAGAGAATTCTTTGGAAGTTCAAATAAATATTGGGAGTAAAATGATACTTTTACATATCAAATGTATACTATTAAAAAGATGCTACGATATCAAATCATCGTACGTTAGCCAAAGTATTTATTGTGAACTTGAGATTTTTAAGTCCTTACTTCTTTTAAGGTCAGCCCACTACATTCAATATTAATATTAGTCTGCATCTTTTAGACATTTTAGGTCTTTTTATTAAATTCAAATTAAAATGCTATAAAGCTGTAGTGACTAATTATCAAAAATATACACTAAAAAAGGTGTTTTACGCGCACAAAGAATGCTCTTATAATTAGAAAATATGCCCTTAAAATTAAAAAATATGCTTTTAAAATATTATTAATTTAAACTGTCTTCTTTTCATGCTAAAAGAAATAACTTGATTTTTATTAGCAATTCTTGGCATCAGGAAATTACAAATTTTTTTTATCAATTTATAAGATTAGGGAAATAGATTTGAAAAATGCATGTGACAGTAAAAATAAAATTTCACTATTTTTTTAAATTATGTAAAGAATTCTATTGGCTGCAAAATATTCAAAATTTTTCTCTTAAGTGCAAAATATGCAAAATTATGCTCTAAAATAAGGATTTTCTATAAAAATATGACAAAATATGCTGTTATGCCCAAAATATGCTATTAGAACAAAAATATGCAAAAATATGCTGTAATATGTCGATGCTAAAATTTTTAAAATTGTCTGAAACGGATAAATAACTAACAGTTTGCTTTATTTCAAGCCCATGAAAAAATGTGATTTTGCAAGTTTGAAAACACAGGGTGACAAAATGAAAAGTTTTTACTGCGGCACCGTATTTCTCAGTCAATTTGGATACACGTGATCATGATGATCTAAGCCCATTAGGGTGATCCTCACGAATTTCCAACCGGTTTAAAAACCGCTTTATCGGCTTAAGTACTGTCGGTTTTTCCAAAATGTTTTCAAATTTTTCGAATGTCGAATAAACCGATTTATTTAAACACAAAAATAAAAAAAATAAAAATTTAAAATAATATTTTATTATTGTTAACTGATTAATGTTTAAAAAGAATAATTTCTTGTTTTGTTTTATAAACAGGGCAAGTTAAAATATCCACGAAAAAAATGTAAATGTGCGATTGAAAAAGCTTAAAAAAATTTTATTATATGCAAACCAATTCATGTGTTTTACAATATAAATATGAATTTTATAAAAAACAAAAAATATATTAATTACAATTGCAATTTACAATTATGTTCGTAATGTTAAAAAAAAACTTACAAAATAATTTATACAGATCAATCAAGCACCAAAAAAATCACTAAAGTTTTTGTAAAAAAAAAAAATAATTTTTGTATTCATTATAAGTAAATTAATGAAAATTAAAAAAAAAAAAAAATATTTTTTTGTAAAATACTTGTGAAATGTATATGAAATATATATATATATCTATTATTTTAAACAAATATTAAAGTAATAATTATCTTGAATGAAATACAATTATGAATGTAATTAATTTTTTTTCTCTTGTAACAGCTTACAAACAATTTAAATATTTAGGGTTTTTTTTAATTCAATATTTGTAATAATAGCTTACTTAATCCTTTAAAGGAGTTGTATTTGAAAGAGGCCTACGTTCAAAATCGATTTCGAAGAAATTGAGACATGTTTTCTCCATATTAAGTCATACAGAAAGTACATACTATATAAAATTTATTGTCACTTTTTAATGATTATTTTTTTAACTTAATTAATTCTTACCTTAATTAAAATTTGTTACTTAAAATTATATTTTTTATTTAATCAATTTTATTATAAGATTTGTTGAATTTTTATTAAAGAAATACAGTATTTCGATGAAAATATTTAATTCTTCAAAAGGATTGGTTTCTTCGGAATATCAAAAAATCCGATTCTTTTCGAAATTCCAACTATTCGAAAACCGGTTTCTCCAAAAAGTCTAATAATCGATCACCCTAAAGCCTTTAAATCACTTTTTCCAATCGGCTCTGGTTTTCGAGATAAACCTATATAACGGTTAACGGAAGTTAATGATAATTTTTCATCTTTATCATAAAGTTGCTAAAAATTTTATTTTTTTCTTTTTTTTACACATTTTTTTTTATAGCACAGATTAAAAACTAATGTGGACTCGGCTTGAAGATAATTTGAATCATATTTTTTATTATTTTATTAAACTAAATTATATAATTTGTTCTCGTCTATGTAATGCAACTTCATTAATTTTCTATAGTACGGTTTATTTCGAAAACCAGAGTCGATTCAATAAAAGTGATTTATAGGCTAAGAAATCCATGATCATGTGGATTCAAATTGACTATGAAATCCCTTGCCACAAACATCAGTGTTGCCCTGTTTAATCGAATTTTGTGTGTTTTATTTTTTTCATATTTTTGAAGTCTTTTAATATTACACTTTTAAAATTCCAAAAAAAAAGAAACTCAAAATAAAATCAATCAATCCAATCACGTACAATTTAATAAAAAATCTCTTTCTTTATTCTGTCACCATTTGTTGAATAAATTTTTCTATGAGAATCTTATATATCTCTTTGTTGTTTATATATTTCTTTTTTATTCCTAATTACACCTTTTGAATATAAAATATTAATATTTAGTTATAATGTTTACATCAGTGATTAAAAATAATAAATTTGTCTTTTATCTTTATCTCTTTGCAGGTATGTTTAAATTGAAATTAACATGATTGATTCATTTTTACAACGGTGTATGTAAGTAAAAAACACAAGGGTGTTTTTAAAAATAACTTTTGAAACTTTGAACATATTTTACGACTTAAATAAAAATTTAAACAAAGTTTTTATAAAGGAAATTTAAATTTTTTGTAAATACCTATTTATCAATCAAGAAAAATTTATAAATCAATTTAAATCAAGTGCCAGCATTAAAATATTTATAATATTTATATTATTCTTTAATAAAAACTAAGTTATATATCAAACATTACAAATTTCAAATGCTGTAATCCTATTGAAAAATAATACTCTTTAACACCCAATTTGTAGATCTAAAGTTTTTAAATCGTTATAAGTCATAAATATTTTATATGTTAGTATAACCTTAACAAGTGTGGTAAATTATAAAATATTAAAACCAACTTAAACCTGGATAAAGTTAGAAGAGCAGAATAAATAATAATCTTTAAACAAATTATATTCTTGGAATATTATTTCACCGTACAACAAAAATTAAACATTTTTCTCACACATGATAAATTCTATATACATGTGAAAATTTAAATTGCGTTTTAAGTTTTTCATTTCATGTTCATTTTTTCTTTTTTAAAGTACTTTGAGGGATGCGCGAGGTTAATTTTTTATTATGTTACTTTCTAATTGCTTTTATAGGACGATAATGGGTATCAAATGAAAGAGGAGAATTTTGGGCATTATATTGGATTACCTTTTGTTAAAATAATCCAAATAAAAGTTACAAAAAATGTTCTTCGAATATTTAATCCATTAATATCCTTGAAAATGTCCAACAAATAATTTCCAAAATAATATACATATGTTAAAGATACTAATATACACATTCAAGTACCAAAGTTTTATGGTTCTAATTAATTTTTACTTTAAATATAGTTTGGCAACATTATTTGGAAGACTTTAAAATATTTATATTTGGAAGCTTAAACAACGACAGTTTGAGTATTTCCATTTATTTAATTTTAAATTCTTTACTTGTATTTTCTATCTGCGAAAGGACAATAGGCTATGATTTTTATATTATATTCAATTTTCTTTTATGAATAATTAATATGAGAAAAACGTGTAGTCAGTCAAGCGCGACCATGTAATACCCCACATCATTATGTATACTTTTTCGGGTGAGTTCCTTGTATAGAATCTATCAACATATTCAGACTGATTTTTATTGAACTTCATGTCAAATTTAATTCAAAATCTTTCGTTTATATGAAATTTTCTTTAATGGATCTTATATGGAAATTATGTTCAATTATGGACCCATTCTCTTGAAATTTAGTAGTGTGTTTTTAGTTATATACATTTTAATTGTTGCTAATAAAATCACAAACTAAATAATTTATAATTTCGACATTCTAGAATTGATGTTGTTTTGGTAAATATGGTCAATTAAAGGTCAATCTTTGCGAAATTTACTTGCATGATTTATATTCAAATATAAAATAATCATACCAAATTTTATTTCGATATTAACATTTTTATGGTATTTATACACGTTTAAATAATTTTCGTGAAGGGGCCTTATGTAAAAACTATGGCCGAATATGCCACCAAATTCTTGAAATTTTATAGTATGCCTAATGCCGATAAAAATTCTTTTTACCTCGAATTTCATATAAATATTTGCATATTCAAGATAATTCTGATCACTTAAGCATATTTACGGGAAAAATTTGTAAGGGAGGTAGGTAAAATTATGGAACGATTTCAACCATTTTCCATAAGTATCGTCTTTAAGTCTAAGAAAACAAATGTGCCAATTATCATTAAATTATACTTAAAATTACAGTTTATATTTCGGAAACAATATTTACATAAACACTGACAGGACATTTTTTAAATTTTATACATTTAAAAGGATATTCGAACACTAAGGGTATTCGAACACGCAGTCCTATCATAAAATGTCCCTACTTTCATATGTATATGGTTTGGTTCATGTATGAAAAATGCTGTTGTACGGTGTTTTACTCCTGCTCTTACAGTTTAAAATCTTACAGTTTAATGTAAATATTGACAAAATGTTTGTGTCTTTTTCCTTACGAAATGTAAGAGTTGTGTTTATTTTATTTTTCAACTTTATTCAAGAGTGGGTGTGTGCTCGTCAACTTAGTATGTGTCATATGAACAAGTTTATACTTTTTAGTTAGATAGATATGGATGGATGATGAGCTAGATGTGTGTATTACTGCAGGAAAGTTAATCAAAACTTGAAACTTTTAACTTTTATGACAAATACTTTACTTTGTTTTAGACATGATAAGTTGACCTTTTTGTTGTTATTTTTTCTCATTTTTCTTTTGGTATTTTCATAAATATTATTCTAGTATAAAATACCTACTTGTAGTCTTTTTGTTTTATAACAAACATACTAAATAAAATATTCTGTTACTGGCTCATAACATCATGAGTGTTAAACAAACAATAATATTTAAGCATAAAGCTTTTAAGCAAACATAAATATGCAACAAACATTTTTTAAATATAGAGGACACTTCCATATAGTGTGTTGAAAATTTAGTTTTGAGTTGAAAAAAGTTAAATATGATGGAATGTGTTTGTATTTAATACCTCTTACTCTACTAAATATTGTCAAGTTACTAGGCTTGACCAGGATCTCTTTATGTTAGCATATTTTTGTTTATGTAAACATTACCAAATCTAAAAATAACATAAAACTTGTAACTAGTAGCAAGTAGTTGCATCATTTCTAGATGTTTTCATAATATTAGTTTCTTAGCAAGTAATGGTGGTGTATATAGTCAAAATAATCATTTGCAGTCCATATTAAAGCAGTCAGTCCTTTAACATGAGTCAAGATAATTTCATAACCTTTGCTATGTTTTGATTGTTGCTATTGTTGTGATATTCCTATTGTACCGTAGATCCGAGTGTGTTTTTTAAAATTATATTGAAAAAATACATATGCTTAGACACGCACACACACCCGCAAAACTTTAACACATTTCGCTTTAACATAAGTATTTACTAAGTACAGTCGTAATAAAATGTTAGTAAAAGAAATTTAATATTTGAAACTAATTTAGGACTATATAAAGACCTACAGTTGAAGCTAATTGTGAACTGCATAAAGTCTTAAGAATAAAGTTAATTAGGGACTATATAAATATTTGCAATTATTATTGTTTTTATAGTACGATTTTGCAATATTAAGACCTACAGTTATATCGAATTTGGCCTTTATAAACACTTGCAACAGAAGCTAAGCTGGAAAAGTATAAATGCTTTAAATCCTAGGTTATTTTGTATCATATAAATACTATATAAAGGATTTTATTTATTTTTTAGCTATAAGAAGACCTAAAATTTCAGCTAATTTAGGACGCAATGTAGGACTATATTAAGAACAACGATGGCAGCTGCTTTGAAAATATCAAAAGTCCATCGATTAAAGCTTATTTTATAGGACTATATAAAGACTTACGATTAAGCCTGTTTTGGGACTGTATAAAATCTTACTATTTATGCTACATAAAGACTATTATATTTATATTTATATTTATATTTATATATTTAGTTTGAAGATATTTTAACCCTAAATAAAGATTAAAGCTCATTTAGGTCATTAAAAAGATCTTCGATTAATATTATTTTAGCACTATAAAAATTCCTAAGATTTAATCTCTAATTTGGTTCCATAAATACATTAAAATTTAGTCAAATTTTGGACTATAAATATGGACTTATAGTTGTAGCTAATTTGGAACTACATATATAAATAATTAAGGTTGAATATTAATTGGAACTATATAAAGACTTAAGACAAAGTATTTTTGGACTGTATAAAGTCATACTATTAATGCTATTGATGATACAGTTGCGAGTACAAAAAAATGCAACGGCTGCTATGTTTAGGGCTAGATCTTTATTAAATTAGTAAATTTTATTATGATTATCTTCTTTGCAGTCTTATCCAACTAATGTATGTTATTTTGTTCCAAATTGTTACACATTAGAATAGTTATTAAACATTTTGTAAAAAAAGTTGTAAATTAATGCGAGCAAAATACAACTCTAAAAAAAACAACGGAATTTTTCAATTTTGATAAAAATAGTTATTGAAATTGACCATTTTTAAATGGCATTACTATCAAAGATTACCTATACATTTAAGGTAATTTTAACTACGAAGGATATTAATAACATTAAAAAAACACTATTTTCTCCATTTTTTTTTTGTTTGTTTTTTTCTTTAAGAATTTAGGTATATTTTAGTATAACATTATGATGATGGTACTAAAATAATATTGATGTGTGGTTATAATATGAGAATTTTTGAAAATTATCTTAGAGGTATAATATGGAAAGGATTATACCTGTAAAAATGAATACAATTCATGTAACAGTAGATATTTGGTATTACCCGAATGAACACATGTGACCATTTAAAGCTACTACTGCTACCGATAGTTGATTAAGTAATGGCAATATCGTAATGGTAAGTCTTTGTAACATACCACATATTTTTACTAAAATGAAACTAGCAACTTTACTTTTGGAAACAGTTCCTTTATTATTTTAAGGAGTTGAATTAATTTGACCATAAATGCATATATTTTCGAATTTATACATATTTACTTAAAAAATCAACTATAATCACAAAAGATGAAATTTTAATTATGTAACATAGGAACAGTGTCAAAATAGATATTATTTTTAATACTCTTTCACTGTGTTGGAATTTGCTCTATAACCAAAATTAAGGGATATTTGAACATTATTTCGTTATCGGGCATTAAATAATATCTTACGTTGCGAAAAAATTCTATTAAGCTGTTGATTCCATCACAATAATAATTGAAACTGGTATACAAGGTTTATAACGTTCTCAATTCTAAAAACTCTATTTAATTTTTTGTTGAATTTTTAGTGTCCGTTAAATTTTTATTTACTATGACCTTTCTAAGCAGCATGGTAGATTGGCCTCCTTTGGTACGTAACCATACCATTTTTTTTTAAATATCACACAATTTCTTTTTTCCTGCAATGACAAGAAAAGAGAGTAGGTCAGAAAAGTTAGAATTTTTTGTATTTTGAAATGATATTAAGAAATCTTTTTCGAAGTCACACATTCAGGTGTATTTTTGCATTAAAGGGGAACCATTTGTTATGAATCGAGTTCTTTTTTTCCCGCACGTACAAATGTCTTGTCAGACCAAAAATCTTTTCGTTAATTCTTATTTTTGACACGATATTTATTTAATACATTTCCCACAACAAATCTGTATACCCACCATCTGCAACGTTTTGGGTAAACCTAATTTAATGTTTCATCTTATATGGGAGATAGACGATGACTCCCATTTTTAATTTTCGAGTTTACATGGATCCAATTAAAAATACTACGAAATGAAAATTTTGCCGCATAGATAGTGAGTTAATATTTTATTTGCAAGTTAATAACTCATGAAAACTAATCGTGATCAGTGAAACTAATTGCAAATAAAGCGTACGGCGTTACCACTTCCTTTTCTTCTGCAATTTGTGTGTAAATAGTGAGTTATTTATTTGCAATTAATTTTTTATTTACAATAATCATGAGTATAAACTAAGTAATTAACATTTGATCGCTTTTGCATAGAGAACCTTTATGACTCCTAAAATATTAATCTTTGTGTGGTAAAATTTGCAAAATAATATAAAAATATTGAAAATTTTAAGGGAATATAGAATTATTTATAAAATGTATATTATCTGCAGATTTCATGTTTAGTCTATATGTAAGAATAGAAATTCATGTCTTTTAACAATATTATAGTTTCCAAACATTTCCCAATAAAAATCTTAATCAAAATTTTAAAAATCGCGTTGATTTCTTCAGAGTTGCACTTTTTATTGTCGCTCAAATTTACCACTGTTTTTGCTAAACATTTAATAATTTTCTTTACGTACAAAATAATTCAACAAAATTATATACAATATAATTCTATGGGCACAAATAATAAAATCCAACAGTACTGTTAAATCGGGTCACGCTATAAGCAAAATACATGCGAATAAAGATCACATCACATAACGTTGATTTTTTTATGCTCGCAACTGTATTTTAGGGCCATAAAAGGAACTAAGATTGAAGCTAATTTGAGACTATATGAGAACCCACAATTTAAGATATTTTGGGACAATATTAAGGTTTACGATGCAAGATAATTTTGGGCTATATAAACACTGCTGCTTTTAGACTATTTATGGTGTGAATTTGCTATTTTAGGACTTTAAAAGACTTAGGATTGAAGCTAATTTGAGATTAGATAAAGAACTACGATGAAGCTAGTTTATTAAAAGCTTTTTGAATAGTATAAATGCCCACGATTAAAGCTTAATTTGGACTACATAAAGACTTAATATTAAAACTTATTTTTTGCGAATTTTTAAACAAAAATAAAGATTTTGCAATTTTGTAGGATTAATGAACATATTATTTAAAAATTATATACGTAGAACTTTGAGATAATTTTAATTGAAATCCTATGGTATATTATTTTTTTGCTGTTGTAGAAATAAATAAATAATTTAAATAAATTATTCCATTTTTCAATCTTTTTATTTTGAGTGTAATGTGTGTTGCAAAGACTTGCTTAAGACGACATTAATTTTCTATACTTGCTTCTGTGTGGCATGCAGTTTTTAAGTATGATAACAATATTGAATCCAAAAGTATATTCTGTATCTCTCTGTGGCTCATCTGTCTCTTGCTTCTTCTTGGAGAGTATTAAGGAAATATTATATTCTATGTTCCATAGGTATATACATACATATATGTTCTTTTTTGCAATTTCAAATATATTTATGCTTGACTGCATACATATGGCATAACTGTGGCTGGCTGACTGGCAAGAGTTGATACAACTAATATTATTTTTCTCTTATATAATACCTTTTTTTAATACTTTTTGTGTAGATGTCTACAATATTTATAATTATACTACACTCATATGTATGTCCTCAAATAGATGTTTGCATGCAGCACAAAAATAACAACAAAGCAACCTGTATAGGTTGCATGAATAGTTCCATAGCATATGAGTACATGTTTTGTGTGTAATATTTTTTTTTTTTTTTTGTCTAATAGTTTGTGCTGGTAGTATTTATATCCAGCCAGATGTTGTAACAATTTACAATACACAACAAACATTTAACAAGTACAAAAAATAAAAATATGTAATAAACACTTTGTTGAAAAAAATGGGCAACAAACAAGTAAACAAACCAAAATGAAATGAAACGTGTTGTTCTTTTGCAGTACGTATAGTATGTATATTTAGACTCGAGTCAAGTATATCAGAATGTGGCTAGTCAAACACTAAGACCTTTTTATGCCGCTTAAAATGTTTGTGTTAGTTTTTAGCACTAAATGAATAGATAGCAACCACTAGTTTTACTCTATGGTCTTGTTTTATTAAAAGATTTACAGCCATTTACCGTATATAGCATAGTAGCTATCTAATGAAGTGAAGCAGGCAGCAAGTGTAAGCCGCATTTTATTTCATTTCAGCCAACAGTTTATTTGCCCCGTTCAGTCACTGACTGACTGGCTGGATTTTTCTTTTATTCTTCCTTTATTATTTTTTATTACTTGGAAACATAAAATCAACACAAACAAAATAATTTTTATGAACTTCATCATATTGCATTTGTTGTTTATACTTTAGTTTTTTTTTACAATTTTTTCTTTTATTTTTTGTTGAAAACTTTTTTTATTTAGTATTTTCTCCCTTGTTTGTTGTATCTTTCTAAAAACATTTAGTTTAAATTTGTTTGTTTTTATTTTCTTTTCAACAGTTTGAAAAAAGTTATATAAAAAAATACTCACAATTTTATATCTGTTAGCAAATTTGAAAAAAGCCAACAACATAAATGTTTTTTAAGCCTATTTTGTTGCCCGGTTTTTATTTAGTTAAATTAATTGGTTTATTTTGTATTTTATTTTATTATGGGCAAAATTAAATTTCGTTTTAGAAAACAATGTGTCTGTAGTAAAAACACTTTAGATTTAAATTTTTGGTTTAAGAAATAAAAGATTTTCTACAGTTTACAAACTGTACTTTGTACCAAACAAACAATTAAACGTGTTTCTGTTACTCTCCTGAAAATAGTGTTCGTAAAAATATTACGGTTCTACTAACGACCGTTCGTGAGCTGGACTGTTTTTCAAAAAAAAAGGTCCTTTTTCTAGTTTTTTTTTTTTAATATTTTTGTATTTTCTTCCATAACAGCGCATAGAAAATGTACAATATTTTTATATTCCACAAAATATTCTATTTTTTGAGTTTTTTTTTCAAAGTTTTGTTTGGTATTTTCAATGAAAATTCAAATTTTTAAATGTCTACATTCTTATTGTTGGTGTCTGATTAATTTTTATTTTAATTTTCTTGCAATTTCGCTGTTTATGATACAGTCAATTTGATACAAAATTTTTCATAAATACGTCAATATGACTATCAAAAGAAAATTTATTAAAAATTTCTTATAAAAATAAAATATCGAAAATTTCCTAAAAAAATACTGAAAAATTACTATGAAAAGATAATTTACTGAAAGTTCTACAAATTGAAAATTTATAAAGAATCTGGCAACTCTATTATTTTTTTTTTTTTTTAAACATCCGTATATTCTACGGACTTTGTTCTTTCCCAGATCTATTAGAAATTGTTTTTATATTTTTTTTCCTGAACAATTTAACCAAATCGGTTCATGAACAGTTGTGATACTTTTTACCATAATATTGTTGTTTTTGTTTTCTCATTGTCACACTTATTGTATTATTGGGTAGAAGGGGGACCATTCTTCACTTTTTTTTAAGTGCTCCCATCCTATAACCCTAACGACATTTGTAAAATTTATTTTGTCCTAAAGTCTTAAGTTACGTTCAGACTAGGCAAGTATTTGACGGAAAAGCGTGACCACTAAATAAAATAATTCTTAATTCCTTTTTTCAATTAGGAAAATGTTTTTTACTTATCATAATTAACAGCTGACATTTAACTGAATTTTCTCTTTAGCTTTAGATATGTTAGCTTTAATTTAAGTTCTTTTGATTACTTTTTTCTGAAATTTCAAATTTATCAAAAACGATAAATTCGCCACAAAGTTGGGGAAGCAGAATCATCAGAAATTAAACTATTGGTATATGTATTTTTTTTTTTTTAAATACTTAATTAAAAAATATAATAAATAAGTACATTGCAGCTGAGCTGGTTGGGACCTTATTGGAAGATAGAATAGTGGAAGACCTATGTACACGGCACTGGACTACCTAACCTGTCTGCCGAATGATTCACAAGGGGAGTCTTTATTAAATATGATAATTTGTTCAGACTTTGAATGAATTTATTAAGACAGCTGTTGTCAAATCGTTTTCCCTATTATAAAGTTTCTAACCAAAGAATACAAAGAATGGAAGGGCGTTCAAAGAAAAAACTGATTCTGTTATCAAAAAGAAAAAAGCTTTTAGTTGGTGTTAGTAACTTTTTATTTATAAGAAACCA